>OX453009.1:15836502-16329482 GCA_949699075.1 Asteroscopus sphinx | reverse complement strand
AGTCCTAAGTTTAATAATGTTATTGGTGTACAATAAAGAATATTCTATCTTCTATCTATCTTTAACATAAGCAGTCCATTACTGTCCCACTGCTGGGTACTCTTCTTCTCTGAATGAGAAGGTTAAGGCCTTAACTGCAAGGCTATCACAATTTTTTTTAACATATTGTCATGAAAATATGGTTCAAACCTAAAACTTCACTGTAACTTTTCAAAAATTGAACAAGGATTTATTATTATTTGGTTTCATTTGGTACTTAGAATAATTAATTCTTCTTCTTTTTCTTGTCGACATGAGCTACATAATAATAATAACTTATGTCGTGGGGAAAAGATTAGCCAGTCAGCAGGTTGCTAGCGGGACTGACTGCCCAATAATTAATTAAAAAATATATTATTTAATTTTAGGCACAGACTGGAATTACTACAAATGATATAAAAGCTTCTCTCCGCAAAAGACTGCAGGAGACCAGTCTGATGGCTCTGGATTGCTTGGAGTATGGATAGCCATTTCAAGAAGTAAGTTTCATTTATTTTACCATGCAACCCTTTAGATGTTATTATTTATTTTTTAAACTAAATTACTTAACTGTTATTAGAAGTTTTACTATTTCTGCCTTGGGATGACTGGTATAAAAATAATCCTGTCGTATTCCATGGACATATTCTCATCCCAATCAGTCATCCTAACCTGTTTCGTTGTGATTGAGTTACAAACATCGTAACATTTGCATTATTAGTAAAAATAGGGTTCTAAGAATATTAATTTATTAAATGGATTAGCATAATAAGATAAATTTATTTTTTTACAGATTAAGTATTACACTCAAAGACAAAGAAAATGTGCTAAGAGACACCCAATGTCCTTCTGACGACACTTATTCCCTGGATATTCAAGTCTGTGTAGTGGCACTCTGGTGTGCCGGGAGCTGCATTTATTACTGATGTCATCGTAATAAGAATTTCCTGCAACATGTTACATTTATCTGTTATAAAAACAATTATATATTTATATGAGTCTTTATTTAGCACCTTTAGTTCACATTATAATATACAACGTGTTATTGAAACAACTGAAAACCTCGTAAGGGGTCATTGTACTCACCAGTATGAACAACTTTTACTATGGGACCAAACCTGAAATCGTGAAAAAAAAACAGCTGATTCCTACATTTTATCGATTCATGTGAACAAAAATGTAGGGGACACCTGATATTTTTTTCTTGATTTCAGGGTTGGTCCCTTAGTAAAAGTTGTTTATACTGATGAGTACAATGACCCCTTAAGAGGTTTTCAGTTATTTCAATAACACGTTGTATATTACATTATAAGAAAGTAGGTACCTACTTAAATATTAATTTATAAAATTATGTACACACAGAGAATTCTAATAGGTATCATATTGAATAAAGCACATAGGCACAAAGTTTTTTTTTTCTTTTGTAGAAAAATATTAATAATGCCAAAAACCTATTTTGTTTTTTAGTAAACAATTGAAATTTTACTAATTGTATTTGTTTTACCTACAACTCATAGCTTCTATCCATCATCTTGCCCGAACCTGGGTCATTGGCTAGCAACACCCTTGATGTGATTACAATGTACCTACTCTGTGATGTGCACTCATGTTTCCTTTTGGCCTTGGATGTGCCCTTGTTCCATAAAACAACAGAGCAGTCAATATCTGAAATAAATTGGTTTATTATTGGTATTTCATAAGTTATTCGTGGTACCTATATATAATCCATATGGGTATTTAGAAGTAGACTAAGATAGGTTGACGTAGCAGGTTGTTAATATTATATATAGTGACATGTTGTTCCTAAGTTTTTATAATTGTTACTGGTGTGTACACCTTTGTTGTAACAAATAGTAGGTATTATATTATTAACTAGGTAGATAGTTATATTATGGCATATCTCCCCTACTTGGGGGAGGCCTATGTCCAGCAGTGGACGTCTTTTGGCTGAAATGATTATGATGATGATTATTAGGTAGATAATCTGTTTTTTTCATCACTTAATCCTATTAGACAATGCAATACATACCTATTTAATATTATTACTTAGATAGTTACATCTTTTCGGTAGTTTTTCGTTTTGTTACATAAAAAAAAAAGTATTATGAAGGAGAAGTCTTAAAATATTTATGATTCTTACCTTTAAGAGGTCCCATAATGGTCTTAGTTCATTACACAGATCTAAGAAAAATAATTGTTTAGAAAGCTGGCTCCCATAATGAAGTCTTGTTCTTCCATTTGAACAATAAATCCGGCTGTTCCTTTATTTCCCATGTTTGATTGCAGCATGAAGTACCTACTTTCCTCATTATTATCACACTCCATAAACTCAAATAAAATAGAATTGTCAGACATCTAAAATAATAAAAAAGTATTTTTAGGAAAAGTCACTTTTATGTAATTATCACATTAATTAATATCATACTAGGTTTTTAAGTTTTATAATTAACATAAGACACGAATTACCTTTAAATTATTAAACTTTTACTTAACTTTGTTATACAATAACGAAAACTATTCACTTCTTACTAAGAAAATATCAACTTTAATTGAGTCGTATTATTTGACAGATAGCGAACCAGTTCAGACCGTGCAAACGAGGTCCCGGTACGAATAGAATGAACGAAAGCAAGATTTGCGACTCAGTTTAGACTTTGTTCTGGCTGATCCAAAAGTGTGAAAAGTGTCACGCGTATTCGATGTCAGGGTACGAAAAAGCAAAGCGTATCAATTTAGGTCCTCAATTGAATCGTAATAAGAGGTTGTGGTAGGGCTCCTGAGCCAGAATTTGTTTCTACGAATCACACACAACCAGATAATGAAAATAAGGGCATACCTATTATATCAGACGCGATAGATAGGCAGCTAAAACAATTCCACATTCGATCAACACCCGGATCAACTTATAGAGTAGATAACAGATCAACTAATTCAAAAGTTGTCATTAAAGATGTTTTTATCCCAATTAACAATACGGAAACAGAAATAATTAGATTTCTAAAGGAACACACAATTGCTGACCGAGTGTTTCATTGCTACTTTCATAATGAGGAATTATATCAGGCCTTCTCTAGAGTCTATACTACCATATTTAACGAACGTGGCCCTAAATTGCTTAAATGTACTACACGCGTAACATTAGTAGAGAACAAAACTGAACAGCAGGAATTAATTAAGAAATATCACGAAGGAAAAACGGTCCATCGCGGTATTCAGGAGACGTATAAACAGTTACATAGAAATTATCACTGGCCAAATATGTTGCTTACTATTCAGAGATATGTTAACCAATGTGATACCTGTTTAAAGAGTAAATATGAAAGGCATCCTCTTAGAACACCTTTAGCCCTTACTGATACACCTCGTAAGCCAATGGAACACTTATTTATGGATCTATATTCAACAGGTGGTGCAACATTCCTTACAATTATTGATAATTTCTCTAAGTACGCTCAGGCAGTCCCTTTAAATGCGTCTAGTAGTGTACATGTAGCAGAAGCATTGTTACAAATTTTCTCAGTATTGGGTTTACCATGTAAAATAACCACAGACTCCGATAGTAAGTTTGATAATGACGTCATAAAAGAAATATGTGCATTGCATAATATTCACATACATTTCACAACACCGTATAATCCTAACTCTAATTCCCCTGTCGAACGGTTACATTCCACATTAGCTGAAATTATAAGAATACAACGAATGACCAATAAAGATGATCCCATACAGTTGATCATGAAGTACTCCATTATAGCATACAACAACGCAATCCATTCAGCAACAGATTTTACACCTCATGAGCTATTATTCGGACATACAGCGTCTAGGAACCCGTTAGAATTATACTACCCAAAAGAGTTTTATCAGAACTATGTTATAAAACATCGTACTAATGCTGAGGCAGTTCAAGAATGTATTACAGCACATATGTCTAAAAATAAGGAACAGGTGATAGCCAAACGAAACCAACAAGCAGAGGAAATCATGTTTAAGGTAGGTGAAACTGTTTATAAGCAGGTAGCGAAGTCAGCGCGCAGCGACAAAACCATGCCTGTCTACAAAGGACCTTATAAGATCATTCACCTTCATCCAAATAACGTAGCCGAAATTATAGGTAATCATCCAAACTCTAAGTCCATTAGAGTCCACTTTAAATTACTACGGAGGCCTCATCTTGTTACAGGACCCTCGTCGCAGGAGCCGTCGTGCTCTACACAACAGGAATAGTAACTATTGACCCTGTTAATAACGAAAATGGAATCCTTCTTCTCAAACAAGGACAGCTTCTTAAACAGGACAGCTACTTTAGTCTCGCTTGTGTTTATAATATGACACACTTACATCTTACGTCCGTTAAACTCATGTCTTTATATGCAAGCTCTAAAGCAGCCGAGAGTGAAGTTTCTGGAGAGTTGCATAAGACATATAGAGATCAGATAGAATATAATTGAAATGCAATAGGTAAAAAGATTACATTTTTAACCCCACAGATTAGGAAAAGACGCGGTCTTATTAACGGTTTAGGTACAGTAGTTAAGGCTATAACCGGAAATCTTGATCATGAAGATGCAGCAAAATTCGAAGATGAGATCTTTAATATTAGGAATAGAATTAATAATGTTCAAAATTCTCAAAAGAAATCCTTAGTCTTAGCAAAAAATACAATAGATGAATTTAGCAACCAATTAAGTAAGTTAAATAATAATCAGAAAGTTTTGGCTAGCATGTTGCAGAATATTACTCTTAATTCTAATAATGTTAGCAATCATTTACGTTTCTTAGATATTTACGTGCAGATAGATTTTAGTCTACAGATAATATTAGATAGGTTAATGTTATTAGAAGATGCTATGACGTTCGCTCAAATGGGTATCATGCATCCTAGTATTATAAGTCCTCAGAATCTTATAGAGGAATTAATTAGATTAGTTAAACTTTATTCCTTAAGATCAGTAGCTGATATTAATCTTAGTAATATACATATTATAGAAAAATCCATTAAAGTCAAAGCTTATAGTACAGTTCACTCTATAAATTTTATCCTAGAAATCCCATCAGTAGACCCTAAAACATATGACCTAATACATCTGTACTCCATTCCCAATAAAAATAACCTAACTATTATCCCAAAATCCAAATACCTTGCACTTGGAAACGATGAGTACGCTTACCTGGAAGAAGATTGTCAGCCTCTCACCGAAGACATCCAACTCTGCAACACCCTGGACACTAGAAGAATTGAAGAAACCGAAGATTGCATCCCGTCTCTCATTCAACACCGGTCGACTAACTGCACACACGCCATCATGAACTTAAGAAGAGGAAAGATTCAGAAGATCAGAGATAACAGCTGGTTACTGGTACTTACACAAGATGAAATTATTAAGACACAATGCAACGCCAAGACAGACTACAAAAGGCTAACCGGGATTTATCTAGTTACATTAACTGAAGATTGTCAAATTAACGTAATGAATAAAACATTACGATCACATACGAACACAATCGTCATCAATGACGTCATACCGTTACCAGAGCAACATCAGGTGTTTGAAGACACCATCAAATACGAACTGCAACTTGAAGACATCTCACTAGACAGCATCCATGAATTGATCAATAAGGCAAGCGAACTATCCGTGCCAGATGAAGTCAATTGGCCAGTAATAGCAGCAACACCAAGTTGGACTACACTTCTTCTATACATATTATTAATAGCAACAGTATCCTGGAAGCTGTACAAATGGAAGACCACAAGACCCAGACCAGACCCAGAGGACTCCAAAGGCAACAAGGATACCAGAGGCAGCAAGGATACCAAAGGCAGCGAGGACGCTACCAGAAGCAAGAGTTGCTTCTATCTTATGGAGGGAGGAGTTAACTCAGCATAGCAACCTCTTATGCTGAGTATGCAGTGGCCGCCGACCAACATAAATGCAAGTTGTCATTTCACTTGTAATTTTATAATATTGTTTTCAATGAGTCTTGTATCAGTCACGTAACAAATACATTGTTCTTTTATATTAATTAAATTGTAATAAATAAATATTTTTTTTATTAAAGTTCCGATCGCCGTAACTTAACTAGCGGTGATATTTATTTTTATTCCGTGCGCATGCGCAAAAATTTTGTAACTTTTTTGTGCATTATAATTGCTATAATCAATAATTGACATAAACTGACTCATATTTTAATATTTTTTAGAAGCTAAATAATTTCGTCGAAGTGGATTAAAATAACCAGACAGGATTCTTATTGGATTTCATACTTATCTAAAAACTAACTGAAACGAAATTGAAATCTTTGAACAAACTGCTTTACAAAAGCAAAAAGTATTTTAATCAAAGTAGCGAATATCTTGTGCTGGTACAAGAACATTCTAGAATCCTTTAGGCACATAAGTAATAGAACCTATAGATTAGTATAGGTAATGCCGGTGTCCTATAAGCCCCTATAAGCCTAGTCATTTGTCAACGCCTAGTCACCGACGGTAGAAACTTGACGTGTGTAATCTCAGTCCTAAGTCAGGGATAAGAAGGGTTTGGCTTTGAGATGTTCAATAGCAACGTAAATTTTAACTGAAGGTCACAAAGTTCAAAATGGCAACATACGTTTTTATAGGGTTATCGTAGCATAATTTTTATTTAGTCAGTCCACGGAATGTTATATAGGCTGTGCTTTATTGAGGGAAAGTGCTATAAATATTGAAAATAGGAAATTATACTCAAAGAAGACTTAATTTTAGTTTGAAAACCAAGTAATACTGCATTCAAGGATTTATGAAAAGGGTCTTTCCTGAGCCGGGAATCACGTCAAAATTGCCTAAAAACATAATTCTGTATTTTTATGCTACTAATCGATTAGGATTAAATCCCTCCAACAAACATTGTATCCTAGATTGAGCGAAGACCACGAAATCTAACATAACTTAGGTACATTGCAATAGAATTATATCAAGGCTGCAAGTTTTACTCAAACAACACCTTATTTTATTTGTTGCTTATACTACACTCCATCTATCTGGATGTGCTTAATTCGCAACCCATTTTCATTCAAAAATGGGTGAAAAAGTCTGACGCTGTCCTTTATTCTTTATGTTTCCAAACAGTATCTTTTGTGAAATATTGGATAGATAAATAGTGTTGTATCCTGTGATACAAAACGTCGTTGGTAACCGGAGCAGTTCTTATCAGGCCTCATTTTATGACCGCGTAAATAATGGACATTTTTGAGAAAATTTTATTCAATTTCCTGGGTTTCTGCTTTGAATAGACGATGTTTAACATAATACTTTGCGGCTTGGTAGCTTAGGTATTAAATTATTTTAGCTTTTTTGCTTAGTTGCTTGACCTCTTTTCTTTTGGGTGTGCTAGAAAACTGACCAAAAGCTACCATTGCATCCTACTGCTCTAATTTGTTTTTTGATCTTATTACATATAAAGTGATGTTTAAATGTAGGTTTAGTTTACAATAGGTAGAAGTATGTTGGGCAGATTGGACAAGATCTTTCTCTGCCAGCAGTAGTGTCGGCTATGCTTGCAGAGCCGGTGGCTTGGATGGCCATGGCTTCCTTCTGTGAGAATGTCATGCTCCAGAAGGAGGCCGCAGAGTGGATTGGGCGAGGGCCGATCCCGCTCGGAGACCGAGGCGCCGGGGAGGCAACCGTCCTGGCGCACAGCCCATATAGGGCTACACGCCGCATCCCCTTTCGTTATGTACTGGCAGGAGACCCTTGGGGATCGTGGGCGCTATGAGTGGGGGACTCAAGGCGCCCATTACGTGACCCTGAGTAGGACAGTAGTACTTGGTGGTCGCGTACTACTGTGGCGTGGAAAGTACTACTTTCCCGGGATGTGCCAAATGGCATAGCACCAGAGGGGCACCGGCGCGATCCGAACTTCACTATTTTGTGCTGAGGTCGGCCACCGTGTGGTTTTAGTCGGTAGGAGTATGACATACCCTTCGCTTTCCCCAGACGAAGGGTATCCAAGAGGATTTCCTCTAGTAAGCAAAAAACATGGTAGAAGTATGTGTTGGCATCCTGAAAATCTATTATACTATCTCGGTGTATGATTACCTACGACTGAATTCCTTGGGGAAGGTCCCTTAAAGATTTCCAACAAATGAATATGATTACGTTAGTACTATTAGATATTCTGTGGTCTTGATTGCATTTCATCGATGAAATCACCATGCTCCTTCTCGTTCGTCGGTTTGCGAGTGTTAGGCGTACTGTTAACTTAATTACAGCGCCGATATTGAGCGTCTTGAGTAAGTGGAGATTTCAATAACTAGCTGTAGGGTTTCAGGAATAGTTATTGTTTAAGAAAGGCATGTGAGAAGGTCATTTCTCGGAAAATCTCGAAAAAAAATTTAAGAAAAGCAGTAGGTATTAGTAGGTACTACCTCTTCGTCCTCTTATTCCAGCTTTCATGCGCTCCGGACACAATTCAGTTCAGTGAGTAACTGTCTTCAAATGTATTCATTTACGAAGCCAGTGACTGAACTGACTCACTGGACTGATGGTGCTTGTACAGTATTGTACACGGTACATGTAACTGGTGTGGATTACATGCGCGGACTACACGCGCGGTCTAATGCGGTACATTCATATGGCACTGGACCCGCGCATTTATTAACACGGTCGTTTACACGATGCATGTTATCCGCGCAAGTGCCTCAACTTATGTTACCCACGCCGTGTATAATGGTACTTGTACACGGTGCATGGAGCATGTAATGGTCCGGGCAACATGCACGGGTTACACGCGCGGACTAATGCGGTACATTCATAAGTCACGGGCTCGCGCTTTTATTTCCACGATGCATGTAACCCGCGCAAGTGCCTCAACATGCGCATGAAAACCGCGCCGTGTACCAAAGCCGTGTACAAGCTCCATAAGCACCATGACTCGCGAATTGGCTCCATTAGAACGCAGGAGCTTACAAAATCAATTCATCATCATCCCCACTCTAGCCCGGTATCACCCACTGCTGGCTATAGGCCTCCTTTAATTTTTGCCAGCCTCTTCGGTCTTGTGCGAAGAGATCTTCTTCTTCTTCTTTTTCATCCAGGTGTTTCCTGCGGCTTTGGCGATATCATCAACCCAGCGCGCTTTCGGACGTCCCGGGTTTCTCCAACCTGACCCTGGCCACCACTCGGTCAACGCTTTACTCCATTGGCAATCTCTCCGCCGAGCCAGATGTCCCGCCCAACTCCACTTTAACTTAATTGCCCTATCACCGACGTCATAGACTTCAATAAATTATGATTTTGAAACTGTTGCTAATGTAAAAAAAGCATTTTGATTATCTCCGTGAAACTGAGATTGAAACAAAATAATTAATTAATTAACACAATCTAGCTTTAGCAGGCTTGTTAGATGAAGAATTCACGAGAAATGACTACTGCCTACTGGGAAATCATATAAAGTATGTTTCTAATTGTTCTCAAGAAATAATTCCCCGCATAGCTTGACTAATTTTCTTAACACCGAGCTCAATTATTTGAGCACAGTAGGTACGCAAGGCTACATATCAAGCTATACATTTCCAGTATAAGCTGACCTTTCATTGTACGGAAAGTCTATACAATGCGAGGTCAGCTTATAGCTTGATATCTAGCCAGAACTTCTTCACTCATGAAACTTTAAATATCTCGTCGTCATTTCACGTAAGTGAAACAGCACTAATATGATAGCCAGATACCCAGAATTTTATATCCTCACACGCCAATATCACCTTTATCGTTATGCTACATGATTCAAATTCCAGTGGCACGTCAGATGTCGTATAGTTTGTCCTGCGGGCGACCGTAGGAACCCTATGTAACTAAGGTTGCCTAATATTGCACACTCGGTTAACTCGTAAACTGGTTGGTACCGTAATAACCTTGGAGAAAGGATTCAGTGGACTTGTTAGAAATATGGTAATTATTTTAACATATTAACAATGGCGACGCTAAAAGAGGCCAATTTTTTACGCTTTGATGTTTTAAAAGTGTGAATTTTAGGCATTTATAAATTTATGTTATGGGTGTTACTTATGTATTATAAGTATGTATTTACAAAAAAATAAAAATATATAAGTATTATATCCATTGTCTAGTACCCATAATACAAGCTCTGCTTAGTTTGGGACTAGATGGTGTTGTGTAAAAATGTCCCAAAAAGTATTTTTATGTCTGTAGCAACTGGAGCAGACAAATAGTTACTGTAGGTTTTTAACCCATACTCAGTGGAAAGACGACGACGACAACGATAACGACGACGACGACGTCGTTGACGTCTTTTTGACGACGTCTTTGGTCTATTGGTTCGAGTGTCGGACTGCTGATCACAAGGTCGTGGGTTCGATTCCCACATAACACAAATATTTGTGTGATGAACATAAGTGTTTATGTTGGTCTGGGTGTTTTTATGTATTATAAGTTTGTATTTACAAAAAAAAAAGTATACAAGTATTATATCCATTGTCTAGTACCCATAGTACAAGCTCTGCTTAGTTTGGGACTAGATGGTGCTGTGTAAAAATGTCCCAAAAATATTAATTTTTATTTTTAAAGAATTTTGGTTCTATCAATACATTATGCTAACATTTAGAATTAATTTTAGGATAATTTTTCTATGCATCTATCCATAGCCATATTTTTATTATTCTTATGCCATAGTCGACAGGATATGATTAATTTGTGCATCACGAATGAATTATTTTTCTCTCTTTTCCTTTCATACAATCATGTTTTGGTATCCAAACAACCTACCTATGTGTCATAAAATTATTCATAGGCGCCCCAATACATGATCGTCGTCGTCGGTCTCATAACTGAAGTTTAGATTACGTGTTAAAACAGTTTAATGTCAAACTACCTTACTTACATAAAAAGTGTTCAAGCTTGGTTTAGGCCTAAACTAAATCCAATTTTTGAGGTTTTTACGTCTTTTAAAGTACATTAATTAAAATTACACGTTTACACACACAATTACGTAAAGAATTGCACCACCATATATCTTCTCATGGGTAAAAGGCGACTAAGGGATTCACCAGAGCATGGGTAGCAGCGTTCTCTGAGTATTTAACCAACCAACTGCGATCGCCAACCCGCCTGCCAAGCGTGGCGATTATGGCATATCCCCCCTAACTGCTTGGGGGAGACCTGTGTCCAGCAGTTGACGTTTTTGGCTGAAATAATGATGATGATGAATTATAATTTGTTTCAAGAAGAACCCCAATGAAACCATGAATGATTCCATGATGATCAAAAAATTAATTTATTAATGACACAACCACCGGTAGTAATAATTTATTCGTATCGTCTAATTGATTAATACATTACGGGAGTTAGCCAGTCTGTTTAGACGGCACTGAAATATTATCCCAGCTTCCTTTGAATACACCTACCGTATAGTAATTATTCACATCTGATTGCTGGGGAAATTATTCAAATAGCGGATGTTGGGTGAATGACTCGTGGTCCCACTAATTAGACCCACCAGTGTACAGTGGTACAAATTTTTTATTTGAATGACTCGTGGTCGCACTGGTTAGACCTACCAGTGGCACAAAATTTTAATTTTAATGCCTCGTGGTCCCTTTGGTCGGTGCGTCCGCGAGTCAAAAATCGGTTTGAATAATGACTGACTCGTGGACCCACTCATTTTGACCAACCATTGGGACAGTATATATCGAGCTGGTGGGACCACGAGCACTGGTGGTAGTCTAAAAAAGAGATTTAAAGTATCCAGGGTCAGAAGATATAAATTAAGTTTTCTCAAAAGATTATGGATGTTTTACAGTGGAATATAAATAAAAAATATTTTTGGGACATTTTTACACAGCACCTTGTACTATGGGTACTAGACAATGGATATAATACTTATATACTTTTTTTTTATAAATAAAATAATACATACTTATAATACACTAGCGGCCCGTCCCGGCTTCGGACGGGTGGACATGAAAATATAGCCTATTTTACTCAAGGTGAATGTAGCTCTCTAATGGTGAAAAACATTAATGAAATCGTACAGTAATCGTACAGTACAAAAACAGTAGTTTTTGAGTTCATTCATTACAAACATACACACAAAAATACAAATCATTCCTCTTTTTAATATTAGTGTAGATGTAGATAAGCAACACCCAGACCAACACAAACACTTATGTTCATCACACAAATATATTTGTGTCCTGTGGGAATCGAACCCACGACCTCGTGATCAGCAGTCCGACACTCGAACCACTAGACCACAGAAGTCATCAATATAATTTCAATAACGGACCAAGCTAAACTATTTTTACAAAACCCTATTAAAACCATTCTGTCATAATTCACTGAGAAATCTTTTTGTATATCTAGCAACCCTGGATACTTATCCCTTTATTAGACTGTACAAAAAGTCTGTGGGTCCACGAGTAATACATCGGATGTTGCTAATTGTAATTTGCAAGCAACATTGTTCGTACCAAATAATAAAAATAAAAATAAAAAATTTGGCTGACATAAACCCAGTAATTTTTAATTCCACTAGTCTCCGCCTCCGAAAATCAAATTACGTAGGAGAGAGGCCTTGTTGTAGCGACGAGAAAGCAGAATATCCTGGGAGAACAAATTGTGCGTAATCTAGGCGCGACCACCACCCCACCACCCCGCAAAAAGGTGAGTTTCCTCCATTATGAATAACTTCCACAGCGTTCATCTAATTTAACTTGTAAACATTACAATTTAGTCGCCCATCTCGACTTGATGCCTCCAAAAGTGCTATTCACTACCTTTATTACCGGAATTTTTATTTCGTATCTCGCTTTTTGTTCGCCTGTTATTTCTTTATGAGTAACCTCGTTTACGCTTACGAAAGCTCCAAAAGAAATTTTAATAGTCGCTTTAGGTTCTTCTATGGATAGATTTGTAAAGGCCGTTGTTAATATTTATATCATGGACGGATAAAAAAGCGGACGGAATCTCGCTAAACAATAAGTGAAGCATCCATAGTAAAACAGCTCGCTTAAAAGTACGGGCTGGCACGCACACATTGACACCAATAGTAAGACAAAAAGCCGCGATTACGCAATAAATCTCGTGTGACGGTAGTCATTGTCGTAGTGTCAAAAATAAAATGACAATAATATATATTTGGTGTGTTAAACTGCTGTCGAAATTATAATGGGTCTAGGAAAAAAATAAGTGCTTCAATCTTTTCTTAGCGTTATTCCGTCTGCCTTTTTTATTCCTCTGAGATTTATATAGTATTGTCTTCTTTTAATCGTAACAATTGCACATTTCAATAACTGGTTTTTTTTATTATTATCAGCAGAACGATTCGAAAGTGTCTAGAACTTGGACGTACGTGGGACACTCAGAAAGTTTTGCGAAACTAAAAAAAAATGTTCTATACGTACATATATTTTTATCAAATCTTTTCAAAGTACTTTCCACCAGCCTCTATACAAAGATTCATGCGCCTAAACCAGTTTTCAAAACACTTTTTCCAGTCCGCCGCAGACACCTCGTTTACAGCCTGCTCGAACGCAGCCAGCGCATCTTCCGGCGACGAAAATTGTATCCCTTTGAGCTGATTTTTTATTTTTGGGAATAAAAAGAAGTCACACGGTGCTAGATCAGGGCTGTAAGGAGGGTGACCCAGGAGTTTGACTGGCGTGCTGTCCAGGAAGTCCCTCGTTTTGAGTGCGGTGTGCGCAGGTGCATTGTCGTGGTGGAGCAGTAGCCCGCGGAGCCCTGTGTTTGGTCGCTTGTTGCTTATAACAGAGAAAACTTCTGGCAAACATTTGGTAGTATACCATTCGGCATTAATGCTTCTTTGATCCCGTAAGGGAATTGATACCAAGTGGCCAGTCAAATTAAAAAAGCTAGCGATCAAAATCTTACCCCCGCTTCTAGATCGCTTCACTTTGGTAGGCGTTGGCTCATTTTGAAACACCCAAACAGTCGACTGGCGCTTGGTTTCTGGGTCGTATTGATAAATCCAGGACTCATCACCTGTAACGATGTCGTAAACACGCCGAGACGAGCCTGCTTCAAATTTGTTAAGCATATCACGGCACCATTCCACCCGGGCCTGCTTCTGAGCATCGGTGAGGTTGTGCGGCACCCAGCGTGATACTATCCTCCTCACGCGAAGATGGCTGTGTAGAATCTCGTGAAAGCTTCCCGATCCAATCTTCAATATGTGTTGAATCTCCTGATATGTAATTCGCCTATTGTCTTGGATTAAATTTTTCACTGCTAGCACGTTTTCTTCGGTAACAGCCGTCAAAGGGCGACCGCTTCTTTCGTCATCCCCCAAAGTTGGTCGACCGCGCTTGAATTCGTTATACCAAAGATACACAGTTGCCTTGGAAGGGCCTTCATCCATGAATGCCATTTGAAGTCAATCGTACGATTCATCCGGTTTCAGGCGACACTTGAAATCGTATAAAATCATAGCTCTAAAATGTTCCCGGCGCAGATCCATATTTCAGTGAGACACAATACTTTGAATTAACTCGCAAAAAATGTGGAGGGAAATTTTGAAATTGGAACTTACTTATTTTTACTTATAAATAATCATATTTTCGAAAAACATTATAACTGGCCAGTCTCCCATATATAAAAACTTTTTTTCGCAATACTTTCTGAGGGGCCTGGTATGTATGTATACTCCATTCATTACGTTAGAAATAATGCCAAAATAACTTCGGTTATTGTTGTATATTGTTGAAATGACTGCTTGAAGGCTGGTAAATAGATTAAGTACATGTCTTTGCATGTGTCGTAAAATAGCGAACCTTAGTTTACGTAAACTAACGTAACGTAACGTTATTTCGGTATAATATACGTATATTATACCGAAATAACGTTACAGTTACAACATTACTTATTTAATGCGATTATGATAAATAATTGCTTTTCATTTAAAATTAAAATCTTATCTAATGGGGTAATTTTATAAAAATAATAATAACTACAGTGGTGAAAGATCGATCTGAGCGCCGCGCAGTGATTGTTGATATCACTGTCCCTCATGACGGGAATCTCGTGAATGCTGAAAAAGACAAGCAAACTAGATATCTTGATCTAGCACACGAGGTTGTTGACATGTGGTAGGTGAACAAAGCAATCATTGTGCCGATAGTTATTGCGGCTAATGGCCTTGTGGCAAAGAGCCTCGACCACCATCTCCAGAGGCTCTTGTTACGCGGCTGGGTCAAGGGCTTGATGCAGAAAGCGGTAGGTATTCCTTGATACGACGCGTATTGTTAGGAGATTCCTTTCTCTGGAGCCCTGACCGCCGGTAGCTTGGACCCTGTATCCGATACCGGTGGGCCAATATTTTTTTATATTTCTATACGTTTTGTTTATTTGTAGAAATATTTAAAAATATAATTTATATGTGAATTTAATTCAATAAAACTTTTTGACAAAAATTTAACCGACGAAAACAGAAACTGAAAAGCTAAAAATGAAATAAAGCTTTTTAGTCTTATTAACTAATCTCCTAACTAAACTAACGTAAATAACTAATTATGAGTCGGCGCCAAACAAACAAGCAATGTGCGTGCGTGTTGCAAGTGGTCGAACGAAGAACGCATTTTTGGAAAATTATTGTTTATCGTTGAAAATTTCACGTTGTATTTGATTTTATTTTGTTTAATTTAATCATCTTCGTTGATTGTTTGTTTGGCGTCGACTCATAATTAGTTATTTACATTATTTTAGTTAGGAGATTAGTTATTAAGACTAAAAAGCTTCATTTTATTTTTCGCTTTTCAGTTTCCCTTTTCGTCGGTTAAATATTTTGCCAAAAAATTTTTTTTTTGTCGCTAGAATCTAATTCCAGGTCTCCATTATATTGTAGTGTCTAGAACTGCATTTATGTGTGCCAAGTTTCAACAGAATCGGTTAACAGGTAAGAATTCAGTGGGTGAACAAGCAGTCATCCCCCCCCTGTTTTCCTACCCTTAGGGGTAGATTTTGATTTTCAAATTTAAATGGGAACAACTTCGAGATATACCCTATCCATTGAAAAAAGAATCATCAAAATCGAACTACTCTGTAAAAAGATATGCGTGGTAATACACAAAAAAAAATACGCGTAGAATTGAGAACCTCTCCTTTTTTTTCGTCGGTTGATAAAGGAAATAATAATAATCCTCTTTATTGCACAACAAGATTACATTCATTTCATACAAACTATTTAGGTGTTAGTACAACAGTTGTTACTGTAAAAATACAGGTGTATCAACTGCCTCTAAATCATGTTCATAATCATCTAATCATGTTCGAGACTATAGTATTTGGCAACAAATCCAGCATAATGTTGATGTTTCAATTACAACAAGAGTCACGGATTTGGATTTATAAGATATCAATGTGACATTGAAACAGTATTCTGAAGCAGCTTTCAACCGAGCAGGATTTAGCGTTGAACTGTATACTGGAAATACCTTTTGTGCAAATTGCCTGTACATAGGGCTTTCACAATGTGACCCACAGACTAATAGGGATTGACCGATGCGGCGTTCGGCCAACATTGCACTAAAGGGTGTAATTGCATCCGTTACAGACGATGTGCTCTGAGCCAGCGACGTTTGTTAGAAGGTGTATTGTTAGTTCTAATGATTGGTCTTTAACTCTGCTTATATCATAAGCGTGGTATTGGGTTTTGGTGCTCACAGTTTTGATTATGAGATTTGTGTTTTATTTAGAACTAGCTGTGCCTGCGGCTTCGCTCGCGTACTGAAATAAAATATAGTACGTGGTATTTCTGAATAAAGTACCTTTTTAATGGTGAAAGAATTATTAAAATCGGTTAAGTAGTTCGGTTCGATCGATCGGTTCAGAGTTTATCGATTACAAAAACAAACAAAGAAATGTTTCCTCTTTATAAAATTATATAAAAAAAATAAAAATTATATTATTAATATTACATTGATCATATTATAAAGAATATAATAAATAAATATATATTATGTCTGTCGAAGGACCGATGGCCGCTGGAGCAGACGAGTCCTCGAGTGGAGACCGCGAATCGGCAAACGCAGCGTAGGGCGCCCCCCTGCCAGGTGGACCGACGACCTAAAGAACGTGGCTGGGGGGGACTGGATGCGGAAGGCAGAGGAGCGAGCGTTGTGGCGCAACTTGGGAGAGGCCTATGTCCAGCAGTGGACTGCGATAGGCTGAGTTGATGATGATGATGATATCATTAGTATAGATTTAAGTGTAAATCAATTAAATAAAAAAGTAATTAATAAAAAAATTACTTAACATACATTTTACTTAACAGATTGTTAGGCAGACAGAAGTGGGAAAAAGAGTGATGAGATGAGACGGTACTGCTAAAAAAATCACAATAGTCACAGTTATTTTAAAATGATTGTCAAAAAATAAATCAATTTCATGTTTCAGTATCGAAACGAAAAAAAACACCACAGAAAAGAATCAAAGTCGTAAACTGTCTATTGAAACAGGCGATACCTTTTGCCGTTAGACGTAGCTTACGTGTGGCCGGCGGATGGCAATATTGGCTATCTCTATGCAACGACGTACTTACGAACGTAGCGGTCTGCCAGCAAATTGGTACAGACGTGTAATATTACATTTTATTAAATAGAATAAAATATTTTGGGCGTATGGGTAAAGGAACATAACATAACATCACGCCTGAATACCCCAAAGGGATAGGCAGAGGTGTATAGTACATCCACATACACACATACAATAGGGGGCGAGCCTATTACCACTATCCGGGCACAAATCCAGAATCCGGGCTGGTATTGAGAATTTCTTATTGAAAAAACCTAATAAATTTTGCCCGACCGTGCCGAGTGCCGCCGAGTTGATCACAGGACCCCACGTTCAGAAGTCGCGCTTGCGACCACTAGACCTACGAGGCAGTCTGGGCAAAGGAACAGTTCTTTATATTCAATGAAAAAATATGACATAAATGCTTGTAATTTACTTGCCCACGACATGCTTGATCAATTTTATTGTAGCGCAGCCATATGAGACGGCATGCTCTTTTTATTATACGTTTCGTATCCAGGCATTGAACGGTCGGGAAAAAATAACCCTGTTTAAAATCAAAACAAGTTTGTAATTTTTTGCAGCAATATGTTGATAGTGCGCAAGATTACATAAATTCAATTTGGGCACCTCAGAGAGCTTTGCAAATTGCCTCGTCGGCCAGCAAGTGGAGTTAACCCTTTGATGCTGATCGCTAGCGTCATTCGGTCACCCGAATATTTCGGGACGCTTTGGAACGGGACTGAATATCTACGGACCGCGGTCCATAGATATCCAGTCAAAGTAACCCACGTTCATCCGATTCCGAATTTAAAATTCTCGATAGAAATTTCCTGGATGAACGCTAGACCACTTCTGAAATATTTAAGTGCACTAAAATGAACTCAAAATCTAGAAAATACATCTTTATTTAAGAAAATTTTAAAAGTAAATAGGTACAAGTACGAGTAGGTATAGTCTAACAATGCTATAAATATCCAGGGTCACCGGATATAAATGAAGATTTCTCAGGAGATTATTAATATTTTCGAGTGTAATGTCATTTCAATAAGGGACAAAGTTAAATTGTATTTATACAAAACTCTATGCAAACCGTTCTACATATACATTTCCTGAGAAATTCAATTTCAACAATTATATTTGTTGACCCTGGATATTATCTCCTTGTAAGACTGTACACGAATATTCGTAGTAGAAAATAAAAAGGTAATATTCGAAGTAGAAAAAAAATCAATACAATCCCGAATAAAAAACTGTCAAATTAACCGTCAACATTAATAAAAATATAATCATGTTAGGGTAGTCGAGTCGGCAGTAGCATATACTACTCTCATGGTGTTTGTGAAGCCCGTCCCTTGTCTCCAGCCAGAGACGATTACTATCGGATCGCCAATCCTTATGAAACCTTTCTCTATGGCCCATTTCACACAGAAACTAACGCGTTTTTCAAGGTCAATGGCCCACTCTTCGTCTGGGGGATCTAAAAAAATATTTGTTAATTAATTTTAAATTAATAAATTATTAATATTAATAATTATTATTATTTATTAATTAAATATATTTTTTTAATTTTTTTTTGTTATTTTTTTAAATAATTTTTGTTATTTAATTTTATTCTTGTATTATTATACAAGAATAAAATTAGATGAGTTATATAGTTTGCGTGTGATTGAAGTACCGATTGATTGACCTGACCATAAAAACACAAAAATATATCTCTGTTAACCGGAAAAGAAGGCGACAAAAAAAATCCAGACAAAATAGGTACAACATATTATTGAGATAAGCGATCAGTTTCCTAAATAAGCTTCAATGAATATCATAGTAACATTATATTAGAAAGTGCATACTGGGAATATCTGATAATTAGTGTCAATTACTGTCAATACTTCTTTGACTTATTTGAAACTTGCTACTATTTCAAAGAATCATTCATCTACAGCCATTTAAATATTTACTTCCGTGACCCTTCTGATATTGAGAAGAGGCCTGTACGCAGCAGTGTGAAATTAATGTGCTAATATAATTTATGTTCAAGGTTCATCGTCGACCGCACCATCAATTGATATCAGGTGAGGTGGCGGTCAAATGCAAGCTCAGGAATGAAAATAAATAAATAAATTGGTTATATGATTATTTACCCTCGTAAATGATTGGTATAATTCCTCTCCACATATGAAGTTGACGTGCTACCGCACCGTATCTTGTTACCGCGAGGATTGGACAGCGTGGCCTGTACTTGGCGACGGTCTGTGCTGATTTACCAGAAGTAGTGACAACAACTATGGCGGCCGCTATAGACCTTTGTGCTGCTAATACTCCTGCCATTGCAGCACCTGTAGCCTGGTCGCATGGTAATGGTGTCTGATAGATAAAAAAATATATTCAGTTTTTAATTGCAAATAACTTTTGATTTTTTATTGATTTCTATATCTTGTTTCTAAAATTTAAAAAAAACATTTAAAAAAACACTGGTATCGGGCAATGTAACTACAAAAGAAAAAACTAGAAATATATCTATACAACCTACAATAGTTTTCAAAACTTAAGTCTTTTTTATATTTTTGACAGGAAGGTATTTTGTGAACAGGGTTTAGAAGCTCCGCATTTTCCATTATCTCTAAAAATATTTACCTTGTCTATAAAATCATAGAACACTTGTTTGGTCCAGACACAAGCTTCTGCTTCTTTGCAAGCCATAGACATCACTTCAACTGTTTCTACAGGATATGTCCCTACTGCTGTTTCAGCACAAAGTACCAGGCTGTCAGTACCATCGAGGATGCAGTTTGCAATGTCAAGAAGCTCAGCTCTAAGAGGAATCTTTTTATATCTCATGCTGCTGAGAAGATGAGCGCTGATACTGACGGGGATATTAACCTGAAAACAAAAAACGCTTTTAAAATGTAGGTATTGTTATATTTATGTTATGGGTATTAATCAAGTTGATAAAATCAACCGTTTTAATTTATTTAAAATATAATAAAAACCGACACAATGAATACTTCTATATTCTCCTGTATCTTCATGTGGAAATTTAAACAGACAAAACCACGTCTATTTAATAGGCCCCAATCAGGTTTTCGACAGGCGATAACTTATCATTAAGATATTTTTTTGTCCATAATAATATTAATTATAAATATTTTGTGCCTCAATAGCTTTTGATAAAATAGGTAATGTTTTATTTTGCGTCGAGTTAGTGGGCCCTCATGTTTTTCAAAATCATCATCATCCTCCTGCCCTTATCCCAATTTATTTGGGGTCGGCGCAACATGTATTTTACTTCCATACATCTCTATCAGCTGTCATCTCCGTGTTCACTTTCTTTCTTTTCATATCATCTTCCACACAATCCATCCATGTTTTCTTCGGTCTGCCTCTTTTCTTATAGCTATCCACATTCATACATAAAAGAGTTTCTCAACATTTTTTAACAGCGGACACAAAAGTAGATCAAAAATGATATGCACAAACCTACTACTAATACGCAAAACACCCAACAAAAATTACCATTTTGAATTATTCTAATAAATGGGTAGGTCTGTACCGTATTTTAACATTACTACAGCTTTGCCCGCTTGGCAGCACCACATCCGCTGCTTAGCGAGCTAACACAACAACATAGCATAACATCACGCCTGTATTTCCCCGAAGTGGAAGGCAGAGATGTATAGTACACCCAAATTTCACCAGTTATGTTATAGTCCCATGTAATAGGGGGCGAGCCTATTGCCACTAACCGGGCACAAATCCAGACTCCGGGCTGCTACTGAGAATTTCCTTATAAAAAAACCCAGTGACACTTTGCCCGACCCGGGAATCAAATCCAAGACCCCACGCTCAGCAGTCGCTTGCGACCACTAGACCAACGAGGTAGTCAATGCGAGCTAAAGTAGCCGAAATTCACTACTTACCCTAGATTCGCGACTTACGTGTCGTATCGTGATGCAGTCAGATCAGTGAGCCTATCTGTTTCATGTATAGGCGTGCACACTATTCTGACGTGACGTTAGTGATTTTCTTAGCCCAAAGTCCGACTCGCACTTGGCCAGTTTTTATAAATAAAATTTGCAATTAAGCTGTGGCTTGTGACTCTGTGACCAACTGCTAGAAGGAATAGCTGTTTATTGTCACGAACTACTTACTCTGTTGGCTCGAGCAATCATATTCTTCTGTGCTATCACCAGTTTCTTTGGTGTGATGTCTGATCCCAGTTCTTGTCGTGTTATCATTATACCTTGGGATACCTGAAAACCCAAAGTAATCATTAGAAATATTGACTAAATTTTGCATCACACCGTTAATATTCTCTTTACCAAGCGGGCTAATTATTGGGTTACACTAAACCAATTCCAATAAAAAATAACAAACCTGTAGAATTTCGTCAAAATTGCGGAATCCTTCAATCGTTTGTATGTTTGCCATAATAGCAATTTTTTTACCCTTTTCTCCCAATAAAGCTTTTAATTCTGCAATACAACTAGCCGAGTTAACAAAAGCTGCAATCATAATGTCGATCTGAAAAACATGATTAAATATGTATATTGTTCGTAATACATACCGTTTATCATAAGCTTAGTCTTTTACAACTATATTGTATAAATAAAATATAAAAACTTTTTAACAAAAAATAAAACCGACTTTAAAAACCTTAACTAAAAAGTAAAAAATAATCCTTGTATGTATTTCAAAATCTTAACATAAACCAAAATTTTGAAGGCGGCGCGTGACTGTCCCTTTGCGTCATGTAAATATAATGTACTGTCGAGCGCTTATCTATAGTAATAAAAAACAGTTTATGCGAACATACATGAAAAACACGCGCCGCCTTCAAAATTTTGGTTTATGTTAAGATTTTGAAATACATACAAGGATTATTTTTTACTTTTTAGTTAAGGATTTTGAAGTCGGTTTTATTTTTTGTTAAAAAGTATTTATTTCATACTTTTTAGTTGATAATTCACAGAAAAACGAAACTATTAGTAGATCATCTAGGTAAGCAAAGCTAAATTAAACTGATTTATTGAAGCTGGTTAAAAAACTACTCGACCTTAATCAATAAAATTTATATGGGACCGCGCGGACTTCCTCTACCAAATAAAAAAACAACCACGCAAATCGGCCCAGAAATCTCGGAGTAATCGGTGTACATACATGAAAAAAAAAAAAAAAAAAAAAAAAAAAAAAGCCGCCGACTACATAACCTCCTCCTTTTTTTAAAGTCGGTTAAAAAATAGTGAGGTGCATATTTGGGTCCATCGTGTAAAAGAGGATGTGACTATCTTCATAAAGCAAGGCAGGGAAACTCCATAAGAATATTCCTGACAAGGTCAGGTCAGAACTTTACGCTTAGAAGTTATCCTCATTGTGATAGGTAAAACTAAAATATTTCATTTATATTCAATCTTACCTGATTATTGACACCCATTTCAATATCGAGTTTGTCTTTCTCAGTATAGTTCGGCATATTCAACACTACGTTAGGGACGAAAACATCTTTGAAGGAACCCAGAAATCCTCCTCGTTCAATTTTGCAAGTTAGTGTTGTTGATGAGATCATTTCGACCTTTAGCATGATGGTCTCATTGTCCAGTAGTATGCTATCACCTTTTTTAATTTGTTCGGCGAAGTACATGAAATCTACATAGACTGTGTAGGTGGAACACCGTTCTTTGTATGTTTCGTCTGTCGTCAGTCTTACAACTTCACCAGCTTTAAGTTCGACAGCTTCACCAAAACTCTGAAAATAGTTTTGTTTGTTAAAATAATAATATAATATGTAATGAGTAAAATAATTGATGATGCAGTATATTATTATTTCTCTACATTCACATTTTAAATTGCTTTTATTAAGACTTCTTCTTTGTGTCGGTGGCATGATTACTCCTCGGCCAAACTAGGCAAACTCAAAACATTGCCACTTAATCGGTGTTGCCAGTGGCAGGGCAACGGTCGCCCAGGCTATAAGTGTTGGGGCACTATTACATCCAGAGAAGTAGATAGAGAAGAATGGTTGTAATCACAATTTTGATTGCGATTTATGCGTGGTAACTTTCGAACAAACTACGCCATACATATTGACGTCATTAATTTTTAAAAATTAACTTTAATCAAATATTTATATAAACTTTAATAAATATACTTTACAGCTTTTGTTTCCGCAGTTAGAAATATCACAATAAAGCATTTTTGCGGGTTTTAGTTACAGTATTTACAGAAACAAGTCATAAGGCGTACTGAGAAAGGCTTTGAAATGCGCTGCACTATGGTGCAGAGTGTAGGCACGCGCGCCCTGCCCGCTTTTCCATTCTATCTATTTCTGTGATCACATCGCTTCGTTCTCATCATCAATATTGTTATATATTATCGACCTCGTCCAAAATTTTCCAAAAAGTCCAGGCTAAGAGCGCCTAAGGCAACGACGGGCGTGCATGAGGTGGCTAGGTGGACTTAGTTTCCCCGGTGTCTCCCTTGGGGGAGACAATGAGATTCTGCTAGTGGTGTTGGCTCTCCCGAGTGGGGGAGACAAAAACACCATATATTTTTCCTTCATTTTATAAGTGTTTCTGACATAGATAAAGCAAAAAAGTTATGTCAGGATCGTAGTAGGTGGAAATCAGTCTCTGCCTACCCCAATGGAAAGCAGGCATGATAGTTTGTATGTATGTATCACCTCACATCGGCATATAGAATTTTATTTTAATAGGTGATAATTTGTATGTACAGTCGAGGAACGAAAAGGTTCGACAATTTTCAAATTGATTCCTTTAAACGTGTCGCGAGTATATATTACCTTTTAAACTCCGAACGAGATATAATTAGGTGGGTGTACGTACAGCTGTCATTATTGTTATCTTCCAGTACAAGCAAAAATATACCTTAATGTGACGAACCTTTTCATTCCTCGACTGAACCTACTCGTAGGTATGTAGGTATTATCTCACATCGGAATATAGAATAATAATACAAACATCAGCTATGCGTCCAGTCCTTATCTTCCTGCCGGACAGTCTCATGGCTATGGATAATGGATAATTCTTGCCCATTTTAATGCTAAAGTTCTTGGCAGCAACTCGAAGCATTTTTATGGCTTCTACATGTTCTTCTCTTGGACCAAAGTTCATGTTAAGTAGGGCTACGTTCATGCCAGCTCCTATCATCTTTTCGAGTATGTCAACGTCATAAGTAGCTTTTCCTACAATTACAGTTTTATTTAGTTTTTATATTCTTTTTTAGAGCCTTTTCCCAACTATGTTGGAGTCGGCCTCCAGTCCGAACAGTACACTCAGCGATATCGTAAGGTCAGACCAGCATCATCTGCTGCAAAGGCATTTATAGGGACTTCTATCAAATTCGGACGTATTCCAGGAATAACAACTGCACGGATGGCGGCTAAAGTATTACACGAACGGCAACTTTCAATATTTTTACAATTGATATGAAAAAAAAAGTATAAATAAAATAAATAAATATCTTTTGGGACATTTTTACACAGCACCATCTAGTCCCAAACTAAGCAGAGCTTGTGCTATGGGTACTAGACAATTGGGACAATGGATATAATAATTATATACTTTTTTTTTGTAAATACATTCTTTATAATACATAAGAAACACCCAGACCAACACAAACACTTATGTTCATCACACAGATATTTGTGTCCTGTGGGAATCGAACCCACGATCTCGTGATCAGCAGTCCGACCCTCGAACCACTAGACCACAGACGTCGTCGTCGTCGTCGTAGTCAGTATGAGTGATTATTATTGATTAAAATACACCAACCACATCACTAGAATAAAATCTTGTTTTTTTCTCCTTCTGTCAAGTTAAAGTAGCACTTATTAATATTATTGTAACTAGTTAAGTTAGGTTAGATTAGGTTAGGTTGTTCCGTGTGGTGCCGGACGTAAAGAATTGCACCACCCTATATCTTCTCATGGGTGTCGTAAAAGGCGACTAAGGAATTCACCAGAGGATGGGCAGCAGCGTTCTCTGAGTATTTAACCAACAAACTGCGATCGCCAACCCGCCTGCCAAGCGTGGCGATTATGGCATATCCCCCACTTTTGAGGGAGGCCTAAGTCCAGTAGTGGACGTTTTTCGGCTGAAATTATGATGATGATGATGAACTAGTTAGGTAAACACATCACTTTTAGAATATACCCATTGCTACTATAATTCCGGTAAGTCGTTGACATGCCGGTGGAGCCTTAATGTCCAAGTTCAGAACATGGTCTAGCGGCGTGTACGCATGTGCTGCGGCCAGCTGCTGTCCTGGTAGCTCCATAGCGTCATACTACAAAACAATTTGTAACATAATTACTGAGGAATTCTATACAATGCCTACAGACATAGTAAAAAATATAGACAAGTGCTGCGAAAGATCGTAGTGAAGCCAAGAAAATCGTGCTCCTCCGTGTACAAACCAGCGCTCACGGACACACCATGATTTTGAAGGATATTTGTTTTCGCGATTCTTACCGGACAATGCCGTGACAGTTCTACTGAGAGCGGTGAGCACGGTTTGCGGTGCATGTGTATGCGTGAACGCTGGTTTTTACACGGAGGAGCATTGTTTTGTTGGCTTCACTATTATTGCTCGCACAACATTTTTTACTGTCTATGATAATTTCTAAAACGTTTAGTCAATGTATGAAATAAACTCTTACCATCCAGGATTAAAAATAGCCCTGCATACTTGGTCTAGATATTATATAAAATGACGAATGTACGATAGGCAATGTATATAATTTAGGTAGATAGTTATTGAAAACAATAAAAATCATCGCATAATCGTGAACCCAAAGGTTGCCTGGTAGAGAACGCCAACCACCTGTGTACCCAGTTGTGCATAAAGGATTAAATAAATGAATAAATAAATCGTGTTGCGGCAGGGGGTAGAGTTTTTTTATTAGTAACTTTCCTAATCAATGATCATAGCGTCCAATATTCGATGGATTTCGGCTCTCAGTAATTTAGTTTTTCTATAATAATCATGACTACGCAGCAAAAAATAACCACAACCGCTACGCTACATTTCACGATCACTTTTTACTGGGTACCCTAATGTCGTAGGAACATCACACACCTACTTCGACAAATCTACGATAGGCATTCTATACAATACTTACGGGCAAAATTAATATCCTATCTATCTACGATTTACCCTACTAGAGATAGAAATTTGACATAATTTGTATGGAGCTAATGTTAAATTTCCATCTCCAGTAGGGCAAATCGCGGATAGATTGGATATTAATTTTGGCCGTTAGACCGTGTACACAATGTCTGGATTATGTATGAAGTTGTTGAAGAGAGATAAACTATTTTACACATTGCCTAAAGTAGCCCGGGTTTCTTTGGGCGGTATGCCACTGGTCAAATTTCTTTGTCCAATCTCTTTGTACAATAGAATTTCTTTGATGAACAGTGTTAAATTACATTGAACATTTGGTGAAAATCATCCAATTTCTTTGATCAAAGTCACATTAGACAAAGAAATTTGACCAGTGGGATAAGACCCTTGTACCTACATAATGATGAGGCATTCTGTATCGTTATTTGTAGTATACTGCAAACCTGAAAGTAGTTTGTTCAAAATCACTAGAAAAATCGATTGGGATAGTTTTTATACCCCGTTAGGTATAATTTAAAAAAAAAAAAAAATTGAAAACTCAATTGGTTGTTATATCTGAGGTTGTTATGGCTTAATTCAGTACATCACCGGATCGTGAACAGGTCCCTAAAGCCCAGGAAGTTCAGCTCTGAGTTTCCGTACACCAGGTAGACACTTACTAGTATAACATTTATTTAATTGCACGACATTTTTCACACTCTTTGTTTCTACTGTCGAACTCACAGTAACTCTAAAAGCATGTAATTCTTTGATTTAGAAAAAAAAATCTGATGGAAAATGTTTTTGGGGTGTTTAGGGTTTGCACTATATACATACGTTGTATACAATGTCTGAATTATATACATTGCCGGTAATAACATTATTTTATTGGAGGTACACAACTTACATGACCTCGAGGACTATCATTACTAAACGAGCATACTTACTTCAGCAAGCTTCATATCGTGGTCTGTTGGCCACACCATGACTAGGCTATTTGCTAAATATGTGAAAATATAGTATTATAAATTCCAATATAAAATAATAATGATTCAAACAAAGTTCTGTCTCAGAACTGCTCAAGACAATAAATTACTGTGAGACATATATCATTAATCTGTGATTCTGTGAAAACGTAAACGAAAACAGGAAAACGTAGTGATTAAATTAACTTTGATTCTGAGTTCTCATAATTTTGTGACAAATGTCAGTTTGGTAGAAGTTTTGTTTAATTTATGACAACAAGAGGCTCGATACTACGACCTCAGATGAAAAACCTCCTTACAGGGAACAATAAATATCATCATCATCATCATTTTAGCCGAAATACGTCCACTGCTGGACATAGGCCTCCCCCAAGCATCGCCACAACGACCGTTTCTGCGCCTTCCGCAACCAGCAGATTCCCGCGACCTTCACCAGGTTGTCGGTCCACCTTGTGGGGGGCCTACCCACGCTGCACCTTCCAGTACGCGGTCGCCACTCCAGAACTATTCGGCTCCATCGGCCATCTGTTCTGCGACCAATGTGCCCCACCCATTGCCTCTTAAGTTTGGCAATTCTTCGGGACTACGACATATTAGTTTTTGACAGAACAAGAAACAAGCAAAGATAATAATTATAATCACTACGTGGAAACGAAGGATATTGGCCCAGCATGCAATGACAAAAAGAGAGGATCGATACTATGACCTATTAGTTTTTGACAGAACAAGAAACAAGGACATTGGCCCAGCATGCACTGCCGTTTTTTCCTGTCCTGACGGCAGGAAATCTAGCCAATGGGGTTTCTCAATTCAGCCGTAACTTTTTTCCCGCAGCTGAATTAAGAAACCCTAGTGTAATTTTTTTTAAGGTTAAAAAACCAACCGCAACCGCAGTGCGTGCCGGGCCTATAATAATTGTTCAGAGTTTTTAATCCATATGAAAATTCGAGCCATTTCAATAAGGAGTAAAGTAGTAGTAATCAGTGAATGCAACAACATAACATATACGTATAGAGTTCATCGAGACCTTTAATTTGAATACCAACACGATGGGTCAAAGAGCTATAGTTTAGGAAATATGGCCAACAGAATTTTGACCATATATTTGTCTAGAGCTCATCGAGCCCTTTCATTTGAGTACCAACATGGTGGGTCTAAAAGCTATAGTTTAGAAGATATGGCCATCAGAAGTTTGGACCATTTATTCGTCTAGAGCTCATCGATATCTTTCATTTCAAGTTTCTCGAAATTCAAGTTCGTTATGAATTTAAACTTCTACAAATCATTCGCACAATACGACCGATAACACGAAAAATCACGTACTCGCTGATATCATATGTAGTACTGCCTGGCAGGTGAACTGGAATTATATGATTTTTAAATTAACTAAAATCATAATGAAATATTTGCAGAAAAATATTTTATAAATCACGACTTTATTACAATGGACTTAAAAGTTTAATTTAGAATGTAATGTTTGAGAGTGCGGGATCATATTGTAAATGATTCAAGTGATCCCGTGCGACTGCGACGCTTTGATAATGGATTCCTTAGTCAAAGCTGCGACGTAGGCGGTAAATGTCATGTCTCTGGTGGCGACCACAGTGGCAACCTGTGGCGACGGACCACAAATTTAGTTCTTTATCTGTGCGACGGACGAACACCGCTGTCATTCATACCCACAGATTTGACATTTACCGCCGTAAAAGTTCATACCATAGTGACACAGATCTATGCATAGTCACAGATCTATTACCTACATAGTAATTATAATTATCTTTGAATCATAACAATTCATACGAATGACAAATCACAATCGCTGTATCGCGAAGTAGATAGTAGAATAGCGCGGATGCCAAATTATTACGAAATCATAATGATTTCGTAATCATTATCATCATTATGATTCACGTCTCACTCACGTCCAGCAGTGGACGTTTTTCGGCTGAAACGATGAATCATCGTAATCATTATCATCATTATGATTCACGTCTCACTCACGTCCAGCAGTGGATGTCTTTCGGCTGAAATGATGAATCATTTTTCCCTGCTATTATTGATTTGTGCAATCTTTGGTATTCACCACGTTCTTCAGAATTCCATACATTTCTAGATTCAATTGTGCTATCAAAAATATTCATCATAGTAAGTGTGGATTCATCATAATAAGAAATTTACCTATCTATATAAAATTGCAATCGTTTAAAAAAAAAACGAGTGCCGACAAGAATTTAATTGAATTTATTTGTTCATATAAATTGTTACATGTCGATTAACTATATATAATTAAGTATTACAAATTAAGTATTTTCCTACGCAAATCATTCTTGCAGTACAAAGACAATAATTATAATCAATATAAACTACGAGTTGCGTTTTGCGATTCCGCAAGGTATCCCAGTGCCGTCCGAGCGTGCGTTTAATTCAATGTTTACACAACCGTATCAGCTCTATTCAGAGCTGCAAAAAATTCTTTGTTTCTAACAATCGCAAATTCGTAATCAAAAGATAAAGTAAGTGAAGCATTTGGGGTGCATTAAAAGAGCCTTGACGAAAGACGATATTTAATTGATCGTCCGGCGCACCCTGAGCAGTCAGCCTTGCTACCAACCTGCTGACTGGCTAATCTTTTCCCCACGGTATGAGCTATTATCATTATGTAGCTTATGTCGACACGATAGAAGAAGAAGTGAAGCTAAGGGTCAACAGAGGTCATGACCCCCATCTAATTTTTTATTATTTTGTTTTTTTTTGGCGGGGTAATTTTTATTTATTTGTTTATTGAAAATTATTATAATACATGAATAGAGTCATATCACGATGCCTATCCACACTCTTACGGTTCGGACAGGGTACCTAATCTTTACATAGTGTATATCAAATCATTCTTGCCGTGGAACTTATAATAAAAATAGATCTATTACAATTAATTATACGGATACAATTATAATCAATATAAACTATATAATTAAGTATTACAAATTAAGTATTACAAATTAAGTATTACAAATTAAGTATTACAAATTAAGTATTACAAATTAAGTATTACAAATTAAGTATTACAAATTAAGTATTACAAATTAAGTATTACAAATTAAGTATTACAAATTAAGTATTACAAATTAAGTATTACAAATTAAGTATTACAAATTAAGTATTACAAATTAAGTATTACAAATTAAGTATTACAAATTAAGTATTACAAATTAAGTATTACAAGTTAAGTATTTTTCAAATCATTTTTGCCGTGAAACTTATAATAAAAATAGATTTATTACAATTCATTAAACAGATACAATTCAAATCACTAGAATCCTCATTACAAACCCAGATAGAAAACTGGTAAATTGACCGTCAACATTATAAAAAAAAATATCATAAGATGGTAGTCTGTCAGCAGTAGCATATACTCCTTTTATTCTGTTATCTGAGCATATACTACTCTCATGGTGTTCGTGAAGCCAGTCCCTTGTCTCCAGCCAGAGACGATTACTATTGGATCGCCAATCCTTATGAAACCTTTCTCTATGGCCCATTTCACACAGAAATTAACGCGTTTCTCAAGGTCAACGGCCCACTCTGCGTCTGGGGGCTCTAAAAATACATTTAATAATAAAAAATAAATAAGATGAATTGTATATCAGAGTTTGATTGAAATACTGATTGCGATTTGACAAAAAGAAACAACACTAAAGGCCTATCCGCACACAACAGTGCCGACACGTGACCGACAGTTCCGTACCGTACCGTTCCGTGACGTGCTATTCATACATCTCAGTACCGACGCGACGCGTGCAGTGATTTTTAGTACCTTGCAGCAGTTTGACGTACTTGTAAAATGCCTCGATATTCAAGATCACAGTTAGCAGCAATTGCTTTAATATTAGATGAAGACGAAAAAAATAATGTTAGAAGTAGGAAATCGGTTCATAACGCGTGGAGGAAAAGAGAAGAAGAAGGAGAGTTCGCCACCCTATTTAAACATCTGATAGATGATGAATCAAAGTTTTTTGAGTATTTCAGGATGTCAAAACATTGTTTCGACATACTTTTATCTAAGCTTTTCATCGTCCATCTTGAAATACTGCGACCGTCTCAGGCAAAATATTGTCCGCTACAAATTCACATCGGATCACGGCGAATGTCGGCGCAGCACTGACATCACTGAACGTCACTGTCACTGACGAGTACGGATAGCGTCATACAAAATGTATGGTACAATATCATATTTCACTGACACTGATCGATATGTTACTGATCGGCACGTGTCGGCACTGTGCCGGCACTGTTGTGTGCGGATAGGTCTTATCTCTGTTAACAGGAATAGAAGGCGCCCTTGTTATTATAATATTAAGACTAAATACAACATATTATTGGGGACGCGGCGCCGGCGGCTAAACGTAAGCCCAGGAATGAAAAATAAATAAATAAATTTGTTACTTATTTAAATATTTACCTTCGTAAATGATGGGTATAATTCCTCTCCACATATGAAGTTGACGTGCTACCGCACCGTATCTGGTTACCGCGAGGATTGGACAGCGAGGCCTGAACTTCGCTACGATCTGTGCTGATTTACCAGAAGTAGTGACAACAACTATGGCAGCTGCTATAGACCTTTGAGCTGCTAATACTCCTGCCATTGCAGCACCTGTAGCCTGGTCGCATGGCAACGGTGTCTGTTAAAAACAATGATGAAAGAAGCTAGTTAAAAGCAAAAATATATAAAAAAGTTAACTTTTTGTTTTTTTATTGATTTGAAAGAAGAAAATAAAAGAAAAAAGATTTATTGCCACAACAAGACGACATGCGGTAGGTGAACATAAAAATAACTTTATTATATTTTAGGAATTATAGTGATTATAATTAGTTGTAACATCATAGAAAAAGTAACTTTGCATGTCGTAGCTGCGGCTGTGATTTCTATAACTTATACTTTTACATTTTAAAATCTCTAGGTATAAAAATTTATAAAAACCAAATGAGCACTGGTATTGGGTAAAAGAAAAACCCTCAAAAATTTCTGAAGAACCTACAGTCGTTTCGTAAACATGTTATTATTTGGCTTTTTTTGTTGTAATAGGAAGTTATTTTGTGAACAGGGTTTCGCATTTTAAATTTTTTATAACAATATTTGCCTCATAAAAAACAAGATTAACCAGCGTCATCATCCTTTTCGCCTTTTCCCAACTATGTAGGCATCGACTTTCATTCTAACCAGCTCGCCGATTCAGACCTTGTAAAATACTGATGAAACGAGATAACAAACTGAACCGGTCGCATATAGCACCGTATCAAATTGCAATGCTATAAAACCAAAGGGCAAAACACTGACATTAAAATTAAAATTAAAGACCCAATAATTAAAAAAAAAAAAAAAAAAAAAAAAAAAAACCGAACCGGTCGACAACCGGTTGACCGGTTCGGTTTGTTATCTCGTTTCGTCTCATGATTCACGAAACCAGAGAAAAAGAGATAAAAAATTGAATCGGTCGACAACTGGTTATCGTGTGGTTCTAAATCGGGGAGCAGATGCGGCTGAACATCAGTACTTTACAAGGAGTGACTACTATCACACCCCCGCAACTCAAGTTACTGGGTAATACCACAGTAATACTGACATTCGGATGTTAGACCGGATTAAATCGAGTATTACTGTTAAAATTGGTTTTAATAACAATTGAATGTATTGCAGCATAGGAAGGCTAAGATGACAGGTGTTTTTAGTTACAGATACCTATTTCAAAAATGATTTCAATCTACCGTATAATTTTAATTAATTAAAATCATTTCGATGCATGCAGTAGTCACTCACAGTGTCATTATATTTTTTGTTTGGTACTTGATTATTATTTTAGAACTGGGTTCCAAACGGGTGGTAACTGCCAACCATTTTCTCTATTAACATTTGAGTATTTTTTAAATTTAATAGCCTCACGGAGCAGTCTAGGACCTAGGTCAAAGATATTAAAATAACACCATAATAATAATAGGGGTATCAATAGTATCCATAGCACAAGCTTTGCTTACTTTGGGACTAAGATGGTGCCGTGTAAAAATGTCCCAAAATATTTATATTTACTTATATATTTAAATATTTATAATATTAAATCTCTTTGTTCTACATATCGGTAGATACATATCGTATATCGGTTTTCCTTAATAATGTGTAGTGATAAAATTAAGATAAGAACCTTGTCTATAAAATCGTAGAACACTTGTTTGGTCCAGACACAAGCTTCTGCTTCTTTACAAGCCATAGCCATCACTTCAACTGTTTCTACAGGATATGTCCCTACTGCTGTTTCAGCACAAAGTACCAGGCTGTCAGCACCATCGAGGATGCAGTTCGCAATGTCAAGAAGCTCAGATCTAAGAGGTATCTTTTTATATCTCATGCTGCTCAGAAGATGCGCGCTGATACTGATTGGAACATTAACCTGAAAACAAAAAATGCATTTTAGGGTTCCATAGAGTAACAAGGAACCCTTTTGTGAGAGATCTTTTCCAGCCATCTATCAAGCATTTAGAAATTTTCATAATTAGGCAATTGCCGACTGAATCTTGGTTTTTAGAGTTCCGTACCTAAAGGGTTCCAACAGGACCCTATTAATATGCCTACTACGTCGTCCGTCCATCTGTCTGTCTGTTACAGAGATCTTTTTAACCGTAATAGGTAGCTAATTCAATTTTTTACAGAATATGTCTTACTATAGCTTCTATCAATGCAAATAAAAAAAAAAGTGTCTAAACCCAAAAGAGCGCCCGTACAATAAACCTCAAAACAAAACAATTTTTAGTTTTTATTATTATTTTAGTATTGTAATGTCTTATTTTTAACTATGGTTCTCTGTGACTGAAATAAAGTGCAAATAAATAAATAAATAAATTAATTTTTTTTTATTCCTAGAGTAGGATCTTAAAAATTGTAATCCATACAAGCGTCAAAGTTGGTCTAATTGTAGCGCATCTAGATAATTATTTAAACAACAAATGATGAAAAGAAGGTAATTTAAGACAGATGTGGTAGTACGGAACCTGCTCGAGACTGAATTTCACTTAGCCGGGTTTTTCAATAAAATTAGCAATAAAGCTGTGGCTTGTGACCGACTGCTAGAAGGAATAGCTGTTTATTGTCATAATCAACTTACTCTGTTGGCTCGAGCAATCATATTCTTCTGTGCTATCACCAGTTTCTTTGGTGTGATGTCTGATCCCAGTTCTTGTCGTGTTATCATTATACCTTGGGATACCTGAAAACCAAAATTAATCCTTCGAAATATTGACAAAATTATGCATCACACCGTTAATATTCTCTTAACCAAGCGGGTAAATAATTAGGTTACACTAAAAAAAAGTACCTGTAAAATGTGGTCATAATTACGAAATCCTTCAATCGTTTGTATGTTTGCCATAATAGCAATTTTTTTACCCTTTTCTCCCAATAAAGCCTTTAATTCTGCAACACAACTGGCCGAGTTAACAAAAGATGCAATCATAATGTCAATCTGAAAAACATGATAAAATATTATTATGTGGTACTTATATTGTTCATACTACATACCACTTATCATCAGCTGTGGACGTCTTTCGGCTGAAATGTTGATGATGATGTGATGACATACCTCTTACTTTAGAAAATAAAAATAGTAAGGCGCATATTTAGGCCTTTCTCTCTCGAAGCCTTATCCTAATTACGTTTGGGTCGGCTTCCAGTATAACCAGATGCGGTATATTTTACACGGAGCGATTGAAATCACACCTCTGCAATCCAGGTACAACGGTGATAACGACCTCCTAAGCTTAGACCAGTTGTCAGACTTTCGGGTACCTAAGCCAGAAAACCTCTTGATTTGCCTGATTGCTGCTGGTCTTTCTTGATACGTCTCGAAGGAACAGCAATTTGTTTTTCCGGTGCACTTTGGGCACGGGCAATAAACTTTTTGTTATTCTGACACGGCAGGGGCCCGATCTGGGCCAATGGCCTTTCTCCACGTGTCCCTCTGATGTCAGTAAATGGCTCATTGGAGGAGCAGGGACGGGCACGGTGTGCACTCATCCTGCCACTGGGCTGGCAGCGGGGGTACTATGTTCTTCCCTATCCCTATCGATTTCTTAACCCCAAAAGGATAGTGATAGGTAAAACTAAAATATTTCATTTACATTCAATCGTACCTGATTATTGATACCCATTTCAATATCGAGTTTGTCTTTCTCAGTATAGTTCGGCATATTCAACACTACGTTAGGGACGAAAACATCTTTAAAGGAACCCAGAAATCCTCCTCGTTCAATTTTGCATGTTAGTGTTGTTGATGAGATCACTTCGACCTTTATCATGATGGTCTCATTGTCGAGGAGTATGTAATCACCTTTTTTCATTTGTTCGGCGAAATACATGAAATCTACGTAGACTGTGTAGGTTGAACACCGTTCTTTGTATGTTTCGTCTGTCGTCAGTCTTACAACGTCACCAGCTTTAAGTTCAACAGCTTCACCGAAACTCTGAAAATAGCTTTGCATACTTCAATATTATTTACTGTAATGACTAAACAATTGTTAGCGCATAATATTATGATTTCTATAGAGTCAGATTTAATTAAATATCTTTAATTAACACTGCCACCTCGGCCTCTATGGTTCTCACATCGGAATAAAGAATTTTAATACAAACATCAGCTATGCGTCCGGTCCTTATCTTCCTGCCAGATAGTATCATGGCTATGGATAATGGATAATTCTTGCCCATTTTAATGCTAAAGTTCTTGGCAGCAACTCGAAGCATTTTTATGGCCTCTACATGTTCTTCTCTTAGACCAAAGTTCATGTTAAGTAAGGCTATGTTCATGCCGGCACCAATCATCTTCTCCAGTATTTCAACGTCATAAGTAGCTTTTCCTACAATAATATTTTTAATAAAGTGGCATTATAATTTTCAAAAATATTACATTATCTGAGTGTAATGCTATCAAATTCATAAAGGTACGATCCCCGCAGGGAACAAAGTATAATTACAAATGTATGGTCTGGGTGTTTGTTCATCATTTTTCTAGAGGCATCAATTCGCTTAAAAAACAGTACACAAAACAAACTGATCAATACCACTAGATACCATGAACAAATAAATAAATACGTGCAAGTTGGACACCAAGGATTTTATGTTTTAGAAAAACTTTCTTTTATAATAACATTTTCTTAACACAACATTACTGATAGATTACTAAATTTTCAATTTCAATTTCAATTTTATTTATTTGCTAACATGGGTACAAAATGGTGTTATAAATTTTAAAATATTTATTTATATAACTATTTATTACACTGCAAACTTTGATTCTTTTGCATAAAAGTGGTAGATTTTTTTCCACTATGTTTTATTTATTTATTTCACAACATACAAATTGTGATTACAGGTTTTTTACACAGAAAACAAGTATTTAATGTTAAAGTTGTTATGATAATATTATTTCAATTAGTTATGTTACGTAATCACATCTGTTTTAAAACATACCCATTGATGCTATAATTCCCGTCATTCGTTGACATGGCGCTGGAGCCTTAAAATCCAAGTTCAGAACATGGTCTAGCGGCGTGTACGCATGTGCTGCGGCCAGCTGCTGTCCTGGTAGCTCCATAGCGTCATACTACAAAAACAATCGTAACAATAAAATAATGTCATCGGCAATGTATACAATCAGGCATTCTATAGAATATCTCGGAATTCTATACAACGCCTAAAACGTTTAGTCAATGTATGAAATAAACTCTATTATAAGTACTTGGTCTAGATATTGTTTAGAATAACAAACGTACGGTAGGCCATGTACGTGGGACACTCAGAAAGTTTTGCGAAACTAAAAAATATTGTTCTATACGTACAGTCAACAAATCGGAATCGTGACCCACTCAGCTGATAATTCGTTTGAAATCGTCAAAACAGTAAGGTTTTCTTCTATGCTGCACTTAGGACATTTTGAATATTACAGAAACTGCATTAAAAATGGTCAGAGGTCTGTGCGGTTTTGAGCTTTGTTATCAATGCAATAGATTTATGATTGGATTGGAAATTATGTTTTTGATAAAGCAGGAATTATGTTTTGAATTTCGAATTAGCTGTCGTTTCACGTGGTTTTCCTACAAACAACTATATTTTTTAAGAAACCTATACTAACTTTTTCGATTACAGAACATTAATAAAATAAAAATAAAAATGACAAATAATAAAATGTCAAGTATGAAAAGGTGTCAAACAATACTCTTATCGGCCAAATATGTGGAACATACATTTAATTTATAATATCCTCTGTACCATATTTCACGCGATAAATTATAAATAAATAACAATATTTGGAGTTAAACACTGTTAAACATCAAGAATAAAATTTAGAAAAATAATTTTATTGGTAAACTAGCTGTCACTGTCAATAGCTGACAAAATTGATAACAAGTCTGTTGCCAGGGAAATATCTGTTTAAGCGAAATTCAACCTAATTGTATTAGAATGTCTGTAGGATATTAAGCTTATCGTGGGTCATGATTCCGATTTGTTGACTGTACATATATTTTTATCAAATCTTTTCAAAGTACTTTCCACCAGCCTCTATACAAAGATTCATGCGCCTAAACCAGTTTTCAAAACACTTTTTCCAGTCCGCCGCAGACACCTCGTTTACAGCCTGCTCGAACGCAGCCAGCGCATCTTCCGGCAACGAAAATTGTATCCCTTTGAGCTGATTTTTTATTTTTGGGAATAAAAAGAAGTCACACGGTGCTAGATCAGGGCTGTAAGGAGGGTGACCCAGGAGTTTGACTGGCGTGCTGTCCAGGAAGTCCCTCGTTTTGAGTGCGGTGTGCGCAGGTGCATTGTCGTGGTGGAGCAGTAGCCCGCGGAGCCCTGTGTTTGGTCGCTTGTTGCTTATAACAGAGAAAACTTCTGGCAAACATTTGGTAGTATACCATTCGGCATTAATGCTTCTTTGATCCCGTAAGGGAATTGATACCAAGTGGCCAGTCAAATTAAAAAAGCTAGCGATCAAAATCTTACCCCCGCTTCTAGATCGCTTCACTTTGGTAGGCGTTGGCTCATTTTGAAACACCCAAACAGTCGACTGGCGCTTGGTTTCTGGGTCGTATTGATAAATCCAGGACTCATCACCTGTAACGATGTCGTAAACACGCCGAGACGAGCCTGCTTCAAATTTGTTAAGCATATCACGGCACCATTCCACCCGGGCCTGCTTCTGAGCATCGGTGAGGTTGTGCGGCACCCAGCGTGATACTATCCTCCTCACGCGAAGATGGCTGTGTAGAATCTCGTGAACGCTTCCCGATCCAATCTTCAATATGTGTTGAATCTCCTGATATGTAATTCGCCTATTGTCTTGGATTCAATTTTTCACTGCTAGCACGTTTTCTTCGGTAACAGCCGTCAAAGGGCGACCGCTTCTTTCGTCATCCCCCAAAGTTGGTCGACCGCGCTTGAATTCGTTATACCAACGATACACGGTTGCCTTGGAAGGGCCTTCATCCATGAATGCCATTTGAAGTCTATCGTACGATTCATCCGGTTTCAGGCGACACTTGAAATCGTATAAAATCATAGCTCTAAAATGTTCCCGGCGCAGATCCATATTTCAGTGAGACACAATACTTTGAATTAACTCGCAAAAAATGTGGAGGGAAATTTTGAAATTGGAACTTACTTATTTTTACTTATAAATAATCATATTTTCGAAAAACATTATAACTGGCCAGTCTCCCATATATAAAAACTTTTTTTCGCAATACTTTCTGAGGGGCCTGGTATAACTAATTATGAGTCAGCCGAGGCGCCAAACAAACAAGCAAAGTGCGTGCGAGTTACAAGTGTTCGAGCAGAGAGCGCATTTTTAACCGACTTCAAAAAAAGGAGGAGGTTATGTATTCGGCGGGTTTTTTTTTTTTTTTTTCTTGTATGTGCACCTATTACTCCGAGATTTGTGGGCCGATTTACGTGCATGTTTTTTTATTTGGTAGAGGAAGCCCACGCGGTGGTCCCATATACATTTTATTGACTAAGGTTGAGTAGTTTTTTAACCAGCTTCAATAAATCAGTTTATTTTAGCTTCGCCTATCTAGATGATCTGCTCATTGGTTCGTTTTTCTGAGAATTCTTGGCCGATTTGCGTGTTTTTTTTCACGATAGTGATCTGACGTTTGGAAGAACATGAGCGAGACCTTTGCTCAGCAGTGTGATAGCAAAGGTTACTAAAAAATATACTCTCAAGTTGGTTCTATAAACATTTATGAATCAACCCTCGCAACGACTTCATTAGTTAAGGTTTTTGAAGTCGGTTTTATTTTTTGCTAAAAAGTTTTTTGGAAACTTATTGTTTATCGTTGAAAACATGTTGTATTTGATGTTATTTTGTTTTTATTAGTAATAGGTAAGTAATTTAATGATCTTCGTTGATTGTTTGTTTGGCGCCGACTCATCATTAGTTATTTACATTAGTTTAGTTAGGAGAAGAGTTATTAAGACTAAAAAGCTTCATTTTATTTCTCGCTTTTCAGTTTCTGTTTTCGTCGCTTATATTTTTTTTTAAAGTTTTAATTTTAATTTTTTTGTGGCTAAAATCTAACTCCAGGTCTCCTTTATGTTAGAATGTCTAGAACTACATTTATGTGTGGCAAGTTTCAACTGAATCGGTTAACAGGTAAGAATTCAGTGGGTGAACAAACACTCATCCCCTGTTTTCCTACCCGTAGGGGTAGATTTTGATTTTCATTAGGAATAATATATAACAATAATAATTGGGACCAACTTCGAGATATACCCTATCCGTTAAAAAAAGAATCATCAAAATCGGAACACTGTAAAATGTTATGCGTGGTCATACATAAAAAAATAAAAAATAAAAATATACGCGTACAATTGAGAACCTCCTCCTTTTTTTTCGTCGGTTAAAAATACATGTTTTTCCAGGTTTCTTGTATGGACCCCCCTTTGGTTTTAGACTTTTATTTTTAGTATTTCTCGTATAGGGGTCATAACAACACATATTCTGAGAAAATGTCATCCGGCTACGTATTACCGTTCAAAGATACAGCCTTGTGACGGACGGATGGACGGAGAGCGTAGCGAGAGTAATAGGGTCCCGTTTGGCACCCTTTGGGTACGGAACTCTAAAAACAGTAAAAACAGTAGGTACTGATGGAAATATTTATAGCGTGTTTGATGTTTATACTATACAAAAAAATTACGTTGCATACAATGTCTGAACTATACATTGCCGGTAACATATGCACCTATTTCTGGTTGGCATTATAAGTATGAGTTCTGGACGAAGACCGGTGGGTCGCCCCAGATATCGCTTGGGAGATGCTGTGGAGGCTGATATGCGTGGGCTTCAAGTTACCAACTGGCGAAATATCGCACAAGATCGTGTAAAGTGGAGACGTCTCGTTTCGGAGGCCATGATTCACTTTGAGTCACTGAGCCAGGAGGAGTAAGTAAGTTCTGGCAGCGATTAAGCCTTTTCTGTCCATGGTCTATCGTAAGCAGGTATAAAGGTTATATTGGGGGTCCAGAAATAATAATTATACATGGTCTGAAGAATACTACTAACTCTCAACCTGGTGAAGGTCGCGGGAATCCGCTGGATGCGGAAGGCGCAGGAACGGTCGTTGTGGCGATGCTTGGGGGAGGCCTATGTCCAGCAGTGGACATCTTTCGGCTGAAATGACGATGATGATGATGATGATGATGGTCTCAAGGACTATCATAACTAAACGTAGTCCTTATTTTATTGCTTTAGTGGTGCACAAAGAGATTTCACTAGTAAATATTTTTAACGTCTTTGCTGGTGCATCTGCCTTGTTTTTTTGTCTCTGCATCACCCCTTTTACCCTAAGTTGTCTGATAGAAAACACCGACCGCCTTCCGTTTGTATCCAGTTGTGCAGGTTGTGCATAAAAAAATAAACTAAATGAGCATCCTACTTACTTCAGAAAGCTTAAAATCGTGGTCTGTTGGCCACACCATGGTTGATGTAAATTATATGACAATAATATTATAAATTCCAATATAAAATTGTAATTGTACTGATTCTCAGAAAGTTCTCAGTATTATCTTCTCAGATATATCTTTGATAATTTTATGACAAACGTCAGTTTGGTTCAAAGATAATTGAAGATAATAATGGATAATTTAATCTCTGCGTTTGGTAGAAGTTAGAGTTAAAAGTAGTGATTATATTCTCTTTGGTAGAAGTATGGTAGAACTATGCAAGGAATTTTTATATCTTTTATATATTTTTAAAATAACAGAAGTTAATTGATTGTGCCCCTTTGTGCCCAATCAACTTTCCCTGGAACTAAAATAGAGTACGTATGTTATCTTTAACATTAGTTCCGTGGACGAACACTGCTGCAGCGAAGTTGATAATCTCCGACTCACAGAGGAACGATTAGTCGTTCCTCTGAGCTCTGACTGCAGCCTCACTACAGCCCTTTGACTGCAGCGTGACTGCATCTCTTTGACTACAGCTTGCTATAACCAATCTAGCTACAACCTCAGATTAATAACTAAGTATGCTACAACCATGCAGCCTCTATTACTAACAGCGTTAACCCATTCATTCTTTCATTCACTTTACCATAGACTTACATAAATTATATATAAAAATTATACAAATTATAATAAAAATAAAATAAATAAATAAATATTTTCGGGACATTTTTACACAGAACCATCTAGTCCCAAACTAAGCAGAACCCATAGACCAGTAAGCCTCGCAGAACCACACAGATTATATCACTATGAATCTATGAAATATATATTTTCGTTCAGTTCGGTCGCACACAGCCACGAACTGAGGGTGACGCGGAGGCATGAAACCCATGAAACGGTGTACGGGCGGGGTTATAAACAAATATCGCTCGGTTGGTCGAAACATTATTTATAATTTGGAATGTTACATATATTACATCTAAGTGTAAAGGGTTCCATTTGAATGTACGGTGGGCGTTAATAAATTATATTTCAGGATATAATATATATTATATTAACCGCTGTGTTCCGCACTATTTACTTGGCCACGGAATACTCTAATTTAATATGAATTTTATTTTATTTTATTGAATTATTGAATTGAAATGTAATTTTAAACTGTTAACTATTAACAAATAAAATTAGTAATATAATAAGAATAATAATAATTGTATAATTTATTAATAAAGTAATAATAATAATTCATTTTTGATATTTGGACACGAGGTTGTCGACATGTGGGACGTGGATTCGGCAATCATTGTGCCGATAGTCGTAACGGCCAATGGTCTCATAGCCAAGAGCCTCGACCAACATCTTAAGAGGCTCTCGTTAGGTGGCTGGGTCAAGGGCCAGATTCAGAAGACGGTTCTCCTCGACACGGCACGTATTGTGAGGAGGTTCCTGTCTCTGGGGCCCTAACTGCCGGTAGCTTGGACCCTGCTCCCGATGCCGGTGGAACACTATTTTTTATATTTTTAAATGTTTTTTTTTTTTTTTTTTTTTACAAAAAATATTTAAAAATGTAATTTATAAGGTAATAACTAAATAAAGGAGATAATAATTCATTTAATTAATTCTAATTTTCTAATTGTAATAATGTGATATGGGTGTATTGGGTGTATGTGTATGTCGTCGCCTTGCCTGAAATAAAGAAATTTTTTATTTTTTTTATTTTTATTTTATACCGTTGTGAAAAGCCAGCTTTATGTGAATAGACCATTTAATAGACACAACGTAGCACAAGTAGAAATTGATCATGTTTTTTTTTTAAATTCTACTGTTGTTTTCAGAGATGCATTTAAATGTTGGTCAAATTTCGACCATAAGCGATACTAGTACAAATAAATGCAGCAGCACAGGAATTCATAACTAAGCTTTTATTCACAACGATTAATTTTTCTTAATCCAAAACCCCCTAGCTGGCAAAGCCAAGGATTAGGATGTTTACAAAAGCCAGGTGGATCAGCTCAAAGTCCCAATTGAGGGTAAGCTGAATGATAAACAAGTACCACAGCTGCCGTTAACAACGCTGACAAAAATAAAGCTCAGGTAGATAAACAAAGCCGAGTTTTATTTGTGGTGTAGCCATTATGGAAAAGAAAGATAAACGTGTCAACATAGGCGAGATTTCTACTGGTTAAGGCTTTTGGGTATCGTGATCTTCTTTTTCTTTGACATCTTGGGAGAATTTTAGATTCTTACCAGCATAATTCGTTTAAATTATAATGTTTTATTGTTTTAAATTAGTTTTTGTTTGTATGGATCTTTGAATCCGATAATAAAGAATTATTTATTTATTATTTATTTATAATCATTATTATGCTTGCGTAGACTGATTTACTTTGGAAGTGTTTCACCAAGCGAGACCCGTGTTGACTTTGTTTCTCTGTGAGAAAAAAAGAGACAACATGACACTCTTTTGGAGAAACTTTCTCCGTGTGAATGAGTCGTTAATATATGGTGCTGTTCTACAACTAGAATACACGTAGCATTATGTTCTCAGTGCCCTTATACCTGTAGGCTGGAGGAACTTAATAGATGCAATTTCGTAGCATGGTGTCTACTATTGCCCTTAGTTGACTTTCAATATTTCCAAGTAATCGGTAGCACTTAATATGTACTACCGTAGTTTCGATGCTCATATGTAGGTTCCGAATAATCTCGTAACGGATTTTATCCTTCAAAGAAACTCCAAGCATAGCTCGCTCCGTAGCTCCGAGATCCGAGAGAGCACGAGACCGGAGAAGAACCGGAGTGACCGACGTAGCTTGTAGGATCAGTAAGCTGAAGTGGCAGCGGGCTGGCCATGTCTGTCGAAGGACCGACGGGCGCTGGAGCAGACGAGTCCTTGAGTGGAGACCGTTAATCGGCAAATGCAGCGTAGGGCGCCCAGATGGACCGACGACCTGAAGAAGGTGGCTGGGGGGGACTGGATGCGGAAGGCAGAGAACCGAATATTGTGGTGCAAATTGTGAGAGGCCTATGTTCAGTAGTGGACTGCGATAGACTGAGTTGATGAGGTAGGTTCTGAGCTTACGCAATTTATTTGCCATCGACTTCTTCTTCTATCGTGTCAACATGAGCTACATAATGATAATAGCTCATGCCGTGGGGAAAAGATTAGATTGCCATCGACTTATAAGAAAGTAGTTGCCAGTTTGCGATGGCCTGCACGCAGTTTAGAATCCCTTCGTGTATTCCCGTTGTCCCCACTGGCGTTGGTTCACTGGTGGGGCCAAAGTTGATCCACAGACTCTTCATAATTTTTATGATTTAAGAGATAAAACAAGTGCTTACAGTCGTCTGTACACAGTTTACAGTTGATACCTAGAAGTTTCCAATTTCAATAATGCTTTCAGTGTTTATTGCACTCTATTAATCCCAAAGAGCATATACTTTATAAGAATTTGACCCGATACTGTTTGGAATTGTATTCATTCTTGATTACACTGTAAACAAAATCTATGTACGGTCACGATACTTCCCGGTAGTACATTTTGTCGACAAATCCCTTGAACGAATCCTGCTACACTACACGCACCTACGGCTGCCATCGAACAATGAGTGCAAGCGATTTTAGCCTTAGTGGTGCTTCACCGGAAAGTTTTCTGACTGTACACAATGATTTCCTTGTGGTCTCCAGGTATTAATGCTGCCGTAGACTCGCACATGTATGATAGTATCACGGGCCCGGGAGACGCACAATCTATAAAATTCTCGTACTTCAGATATGTAAGCCTTTTGTGTTCAGACTTACACTGTCTCCCAAAGGCCCACATCAAGAGTTACAATGAAATTCACGAATCGTGATGCGAAAATATATTCAAGTCAAATATATTCCACTTTACGTTGAACTGTTGAAAAGGTAGGAAAAATGTTAGCTTCATATTTTAAGGTGTAAAAATATAATTTTATTATGTTTTATTTCCATATGGAATTGATAATATAAAAAGATCTCTATTCAAATTTTTGCTGGTAAAAGATCGAAATAATTTTCAATAGGATTAAGAAGTTTAAGGGTGCCTGGAAGAAATCGGTGATCGCGATTTATAAGGCCGCCAATTGTACAATAGCTTAAATGCATATTCAGTGTAATGTATTTCATGGTTTACAATAAAGAAAATAAATACTAAAACATACTCACAGAGAAAGTGGTTTGGTTATTCCATAGACCAGTAAGCCTCTAGACGCCGCTTAGCTGGACACCCCCGGTCACAACGCATATGCTCTACCACTGCATATCATACGTCACTCCGCCAATCGGAACGTCACTCAGTCAGCGAGCGGCACCAATCATAAGGAATCATACCACCGAACTTTTGAACCGGCCAATCATAACGCGCCGTCCGCTCCCCTGACCCCACCAACGTTTTACGACTGCGTTTGAATACAAAACTTTGTTTATGCGGAGTCTTGAAGCTTACTGGTCTGTGGGTTATTCTAACTAAACATTATATTGTCCTTAGTAACCATCCATAAAAATAATAACCTACTACATTGATTTGCAATAAAAGTTCAGTTTGGAACTTGGAATAGGCTTATTTCCAGTAGTAAAATTCGATTGGCTAACTAGATTGAATGGATCAGACCATTTAGTAATATAAAAGTATAAAATGTAGATTAAGTATACAAACAACATTATTAGCTGTATTTTTTTAATGCCTATAATATTATGAAACCATGATACAATATTATAGTTACCCATCTCTAGTTAGGTTAGGTTAGGTTGTTCCGTGTGGTGCCGGACTTAAAGAATAGCACCACCCTTATCTCTTCTCATGGGTGTCGTAAAAGGCGACTAAGGGATTCACCAGAGGATGGGCAGCAGCGTTCTCTGAGTATTTAACCAACCAACTGCGATCGCCAACCCGCCTGCCAAGCGTGGCGATTATGGCATATCCCCCCCTTAATTGGGGGAGGCCTATATCCAGTAGTGGACGTCTTCCGGCTGTAATGATGATGATGATGATGATACAATATTTATTTATATTAAACTAGCGACCCGCCCCGGCTTCACACGGGTAGCAATTATACCTTTTTATATAATTCCTCTTACTATTGGTGAAAACCATATGAAAATCCGCACAGTAATTTCTGAGATTAGCCCGAACAAACACGAACACAGCGCGGTTGAGGACTTTAATTTATAATATACAGTATGTAACAAAAACCATTCAGAATAGTATAAGTTTAAGTATCAGAATCTATATTCATGCGTAAGGACACAACTCATTTGGAAAAACTATTCAATGTAAATAATAAAATTACATATTATACCATTATTAAAAGTGATTAAATCACTTTCAATTTACAATTAATAATGATTTAATATTTAATTTGATTATTTTTATTGATGTAATCACTGAGTGAGTGAGTTTTGAGTGACATAATCACTTTCAATTGACAATTAATAATGATTTTGATTATTTTTATTAAAGAGTTTTTCTAAACGAGTTGTGTCCTAACGTATGAATATCGATTCTGATAACAACGTAGCTCTAAGGAACAACAGGGTTTTTGGTACATACTGTATAGTGATGACAATAACTTTTAGGCTCATGACCGTCAGTATGTTATACAGGTAGGATAAAAAACAATGCCGCAAATTTTTTTTAATGAAGCGCGTCCGTATCTGTTGACATAATTATAGCTAAAAACACAAAAGTATTAAATAAGTACTAAAAGTTATAAATAATCTAAAAGTTAACAAAGTTACTAAATTAGTCTTTATCTTCGTTGATGCCCTTCTCTTCTCTCTTTCCCTCTTCTGTGACTTCTTCGTCTTTTTCCTTATTCTTTTTGGAGCAATTTTCTTCATCTTTTATTTTCGCTTCTTCGTCTTTTGTTCTAGCTTTTTCTTCATTGGCTTTTTGTAGGGCTCCTTCTTCTCCCTCTTTTTCTTTGACCTGCTTTTTGTGTCTGTGTTTTGTTTTTTCTACGTCTTTGATTGTCATAGTTGCAATAGGCTCTGTTTCGTTCTTTATTTTGCTTGCAGTGCTAGTTGTTGGTGCGTAGGTGTTGATACTAAAATCATGATACGATTCGGGACATCTGCAAAAAAATGACATAATTTTCTTAGCTAGAAACGTAGTAGCAATTTAGCTTTTAAATCCTATCAAAATATAATAGTAAATAAATAAATATTGTTGGGACATTTTACACATCACCATCTAATCCCAAACTAAGCAGAGCTTGTACTATGGGTACTATACAATGGATATAATACTTAGTTACTTATTTATTTTTTGTAAATACATACTTATAATACATAAGAAACACCTAGACCAACACAAACACTTATGTTCATCACACAAATATTTGTGTCCTGTGGGAATCGAACCCACGACCTCGTGTACAGCAGTCCACCACCACCACTCGAACTACTAGACCACAGAGGTCGTCAAAGTGCTACAGTGTGAATGTTTGTTCACCTGCATGTCCTTCAATCGCGCTGATACGGATGAACGACGAATTTGGTTTAAATTTAGCACACATATAGACCATAACCCGGATTAAAATAAAGGTTAATTTTTATCCCGAGAAGATAAACAGTTCTCCCAAGACAAACCGAACGCGGGCAAAACCGCGGGCATAGGCTAGTCACAAATAAAATTGATATACCTATTAATTAATTACTTTTTTGTCTGAAAAATAACATTTAAAAGGAATTTTCACAGTTATAACTTAAATACACATATTATAATTATGTAAATTGACTAAGGGGCGCAGACAGCTAATAATAAAGTTAAATGGTAGAAGTTGTTATGATTTAAGAAATTTCAAAGTCAAAGATTGAAGAATTGCCAAACTTAAGTGGCAGTAGGCGGGGCACATTGCTCGCAGAACGGATGGCCGATGGGGCCGTAAAGCTCTGGAGTGGCGACCGCGTACTGGAAGGCGCAGCGTGGGTAGACCCCCCGCAAGGTGGACCGACGAACTGGTGAAGGTCGCGAGAATCCGCTGGATGCGAAAAGCGCAGGACCGGTCGTTGTGGCGATACTTAGGGGAGGCCTATGTCCAGCAGTGGACGTCTTTCGGCTGAAATGATGATGATGATGATGATGATGATGAAAGTCCAAGATGACAACGACTCGACTGTTGACTGCCAACAATTTAAAATTGGAATGAGCATATAAATTAATTGTATACAGTTCAGATTTTCTTGTGACTATGTAAATTACTCACTCGATTGTATTTTTCTTTGTCAGAGTGACATTCCATACTCTGACAGCATCGCAAAATGAACTTTCTTCAGTCCCCTTCTCTAAAGTGACGTAGTGATCTCCGAGGTTAATCCAGCGTTTTTCTACTGCATATTGAATAGCGAAGTTGATGCGGGCTTGCACAGTGCTGAACCAGGTTCTACGAGGAGTACCTGGACGAAGTATCATGGGTTAGAAAATTAACGTAAACTATGAAAATTTGATGTATGTGTAATTTGACTCGTGGTCCCACCTTCTTCTGTACTCACCAGTACTCGTGGTCCCTACAACAGCTCAAAATCTTTGGCTTTGAGTATGAGACTTCATGCTATCAAATCATAGGACGCAGTGGGAAGATACCTACGTACTATTTATAGGCCTTCATAAGGAAAGCTCTCGGTTGGTTTTGAGAGTCTTAATGTAACTTTAATTTATTAAACATACTCACCTGGCTCCTGATAAGCAGACTAGTTAGACAGATTAGTTTTATCTGTAAAACTATGGTCACTTCTATCTTTTTAAAATCAATAAATGTGGCTGTCTCCAATAGTAGATCATCATCCTCCTGCCCTTATCCTAATTTATTTAGGGTCGGCGTAGCATGTTTTTTTTCTTCCATACATCTCTATCAGCCGTCATCTCCGTGTTCACTTTCATGCTATTCATATCATCTTTCACACAATCCATCCACATTTTCTTTGGTGTCCCTCTTTTCTTATAGCCATCAACATTCATACTTAAAACTTTCCTCGTAACATGCTTAATTCGGTGCTTGACTGTCCGGTCTATTTCGCCATCACTTTGCACAAGTGCACCGAGGTACCGAAAGTCGGAGCAGACTGGCAAGGGCACGCCATCTAGCGCAATAGCAACAAAACCGGAAAGACCGCCGAAATCGCAGAACATGTATTCCGTTTTAGTTCTGCTGATTTTCAAGCCAAAGTTCTCCAGATTTTGTTGCCATTTTGCCAATCTACTCTGGACCTCAAGTCCATCTTCACCAACAAGGACAATGTCGTCAGCAAACAGCATGCACCAGGGTGCCTTTTCCTGGATTTCTGATGTCCAATAGTAGATATAATTAAGAATAAATAATAATAATAATTAATTAATTAGTTTAATAATATACCTTTATACAGAAGCGGTATAACACTTCGGTAGGTTTTCAGTATTCTAATGGTCCTGATCTTGGTGCTGACGGCGATGACAATGCTATTAGGTCGCAGCCAGTTTAGAAGGTAGCCAGTACGGCCAGTCACCGTGGGGACTACGATAACACGGGCATTGGTCTGATTAGCGACAACGGCACAAGACATTGCACTGGCTTCGGCTGCGTTCACTGGCATTTTGATCTGACAACATACGACCATATCATACGACGTTTGTACTCTTCTATTGGCTAATACCGACTGGTGCACTAATGTATTGGTGTAAAGTTTAATAATGTAAACAATACATGGACAAATAATCTTTGAAATTTAGTTAAAAGGTTTGGTTAAAAGTTTTTGTTACGTTTTAACAAAAGTTTTTTTTATATATTAAGGTCCATCCGCTCGAATAGTGGCGCCCTATTGATTACGAGGACACTTTTAGTGATGAAGAATAATAGCCTTAAATGTTGATGTAGTAAGCCATATTCATTTTAATCTTCCTAATAACAAATCAATGCCACGGTACATTTTTTTCTGCTACTTTTATATTACATAATGCTGCGTGCCTGCATGCGGTTCGGGTGTATTTGAGCGGATATACTATACTGAAATCGATTCGTGGAACGCTTATATTCGTGTCTGAATTAGTTATTTAAACGTTCTATTTTTTAGCAAAAGCTTAGGAATAGCAACTGATCAGTACTAGAGCTTTTAATAAGGTTGCCCATTACTTCTTACCCGAGAAACTAACTGCCAAAATTCCGTTCTGCCCATAGAAAGAGGTTCCACGCTAGCGCACAGTTCATTAATGACTTTCATAGCATCTATCATATAGTCTATGTTCAGGCATTCTGTTAGGGCGAAGCCAGAAGCACCTTCTAGTATTGCGTTCGTCACATCAGATATCTCTCGGGTGCTAATATTACCAGTTACGAGTGCTTCGTGAAATACTTCGCCAGATATGTAAAACGGTTTGCCAGCCTGAAGTTGAAAAATAGTACTCTTTATTTTTCGAATTAATAACTAAATAAATTGTACTGATTCTAATATAATTAGGGTTTTGTACCCAAAGGGTGCCAAACGGGAGCCTATTACTCTCCCTACGCCATCTGCCGTCCGCCCGTCCATCCGTCTGTCTATCACAGGGCTGTATCTTTTGAACGGTAATAGGTAGCCAGTTGAAATTTTCTGAGAATATGTTAACACATATTCTATGAACCCTATTATGACAAATACTGAAAATAAAGAAAATCTGAAACCAAAGGGGGAGTCCCATACATGGACCTCAAAAACATGCATTTTTAACATTTTGTTCTTGCTCTATCATCAAAACGGTAATACATGCAAGCGTTAAACTTGGAATGATTGTATAGTATATAGTTTACTAAAAAAAATAAGGCAAACACAAACATATGTGAACCTGCGTAAGAAAGAGAAGCAAATATTCATATTTCACCAAAGGTGCGCGTTGATATCTTTTGACGAACTCTCATCAGTTTTTATGGGGTATCAGGTCGATGAGCGGTACGAAAACCTTACTGCATAAATCTGACACACACTTGGCCGTTTTTTTAGTTATATTCCTTAGTAAAATTCGTAATAAATAATTTTAAATCTTGTTTATAATTTGTATTTTGTAACTGAATGAAGAATTTGTTCAAAATTTTACCAATACCTGTCGACATTTTCCAGCGATAAAACTTTGAATAAGACCCATACGATTATATAATTTTCTTTCCACTTCATAAGCTAGAAACTCTCTTGCAAGTATAATTCCGTCAGCCTCCTGAAAATATTTAAATTATTTGCGACAAACATTTGACGACACGATTGGCGCAGTGGCTGAGCGATCTGAGGCTTCTGCGGTAAAGATCGCGGGTTCAATTCCCGCACAGAACATATATTTCTGTGATCCATATATAGCCGGGTCGGGTATGCACAAACGTGCATGCGATATTTGTGTTTGTCAACGCAAACACACTCGCGACACAGGAGAAATTAGGCGTTCCTTTTTACAGGAAGAAAAAATAGTAAAATAAAATATTATTATTTAAAAAAAACTGTAGGTAGGTTTGCTAAATTTTTTATAAACAAAATATTCCTAGTTGTTTCGACCCCCAGCATCTAAAGATATAGTAAATCAGGAAAAAACTACAAAAAAACAATTTAATATTGAAATCTTGAGTTTCTTATGCTGAGCTTTTTTTACGAGTTCCTCAGCCTATTTTGAATTTGGTCTAGATCCGAATTTGGTTGAGAAGAAAATATAGTTATTAAGCGTTTTAGCCTACTTTATAATTTTTTGAAAAATATAATAGCGGGACACGAAATATAATAGGATACTCTAGTAGGGTTGGCAAATCTACTTGTAGGTAATCAATAAATAACACTAAAAGTATACAAATAAATCTTACTCTTATAAAGTCATCAATGCTATGGAGCCCTTCTTGAGTGGATATACCAGTAATAATCATTGGTCTTTTTAATCTTGATCCAAGATATCGCTTTATTTTTATAACCGTGTCGATGTGACGTGGATAATTCACAATTATCATATCTAACTGAAATCATTTTAGTTTTAATATGTAATAGAAATATTCAACATTATAATTTTAGATCGAACTTGTATATTATTACTTCCAGACATTTGCGAAAGCAAATGCAGTGTAAGGCGCCCCCCAGCCAGATGGACCGATGATCTAAGGAAGGTAGCTAGATTGGATGCGGAAGGAGGACCGAGTATTGTAGTGCAACTTGGGAGAGGCCTATGTCCAGCAGAGGACTGCGATAGGCAGAGTTGACGATGATCCTTCCCGATTTCTCTAAGCATGAACATAGTTTTGTTCATATGAAGACACCGTTAATGTGCTTACAAAAAAAAACAAAAAAAAAGAGTCAACACCGTATAGTAGTGTCACAGAATATTTAATTGGTAGTGTCTTTCTTCGGTCGTGTCAGATTGCCATCTCATCGGGTTATGAGGTTATGCGAGTGAGCGAATAGGGAGTGCACCTGTGTTTAAATAAATAAATATCTTTGGACATTTTTTACTCATCACTATCTAGTCCCAAACTAAGCGGAGCTTGAACTATTGGTACAACTATGGGTACTAGACAATGGATATAATACTTTTTTTTAATACTTATTTTAATATATAAGGACTTGTTTGCGCAGACAGTCTTGTGCACTATAAAAATATGTCCTGCGCAGGTGGCAAGTGTCCTTTGAGATTAGCCGCCGTGACCGAAATTCAGCCGGGAGGATATTAATATTATAGTAGAGAAATAAAAATTATTACCTGATATTCAACAGCAAATCTAATTAGATGCAAATCCTTCTTCGATATATAAGGACGAGTTCGTATTGCACCCCTCATACATACATAAGCCATATTTTGTAAATAGCCGCCCTTAGTAACAATACATTTGATCGAGTTCTCGTTAATCTTAGCTGTACAGAACAATACTATTTCATCTTGAGATATATTAATTTCCATTCCTACTCTCACATCTGAATTCAAATATGGATTGTCAACAAATATTCTCTTTTCATTGCATTTATCAAATTCTGATATGTCAGAAGTTAGAATTACTTCTGTATCCTGTGCTATCCATAGTTGATGTACTTCCTAAAAATAATTTAGTTATAAAATGTTAAGGTGTATATTTACTAAACAAGTTTATTGGGACACAAAACTTCTGGGTGCCTGGTGCGAGATTGACACTTAATACTTCCATCAAATGCGATGAATTTCATTCATAAATCAGTAGCGCCCCTGACGGATATTAGGAGTAACTACTGATTTAAGCAGATGATGATGATTTTTTTTTTTTTTGTTTTTTTTTTTTTTTTTCTCTGTAGCAGCCCGGAGTCTGGATTTGTGCCCGGTTAATGGCAATAGGCTCGCCCCCTATTAAATGGGACTCACAACATAACTGGCGAAATGTGGGTGTACTATACACCTCTGCCTACCCCTTCGGGGAAATACAGGCGTGATGTTATGTTATGTTATGTTGTTAAGCAGCAAACGTAGCATATGGTTCGGAACGATGCCGGCGACGGCGGCGGATCGTCGACCGCGAACGTGAACGCGGAGTGCTTGTCACATTACAGGCATAGAATATAATAGACAGGGGCTTCAGCGCGTCGGCCCATAAACAATATAGGACGGCCACTCGTCTACGCTGCACCTGGCGTTGTCTTTCCACCCCACAGTTCCACCCGGTGGTGGCGGATCAGTCGCACCGTCGAAACGTTCGGTAGGACCAAAGAAGACATTTCTATGGTAGGACACCGCTGTGTGCATTATCTAATACAGTTCAGTAGCCCTAGCACGAACATTTTGACGTATCGAAACGTTAATGTAAGCGTTTTATGATAAAAAAATATAAAATTTCTTTTACATTTTGATTAAATTTTTATGCTTAATGCATACTTTGTATCATATAGAGATATGGCGATCTCCAAGATAAAAGAATATTATGTCTCAAACGAGTGTCCAAAATTCAAATACTTTATTTGATTATTTTTATTGAAGAGTTTTTCCAAATGACTTGTGGCCTTGCGTATAAATATCGATTCTGATAAAGTACCTCACAGGAACAACAGGGTTTTTGTTACATATTGTATTTTTACCTCTTCAAGAATTCCAGTTTGTACAACACTCGTCTTCAGTTCAATACATGTGGCACATGACCATTCAAGCATGCCGTGTTTCTGAGCCAGAAATGTTGCAGCTCTATCAAATCTTTCTATTAGTTTTACTTTGTCACCCTTTGTACTGTGGGATGTTTTGAATCGTGCCACATTCATGCCCATTTCCATCATTTTTTCAATATCTACCAATGTTATTTGTGCATCAGCTGAAGGAATGATTGAACAATATTTTTTAAATAATTTTATTATTTTAACGCATTTTACGCATGCGTAGCGAATTCTAAAGATTTAAATTGTAGAAAGAAAAAATCGCTCACGAGCAGGATCCGAACCTGCGACTCCTGGCTCAGTACGCCAGTGCTGTAGCCACTAAGCTACCGTGAACACTGCTCGTGGTATCGAAATTATCCTCCACTATACTACGTCTATGGGTGACGTCAGCGATATCTTATTAAGAAACATCCAAAAAACAAACAAACAAACACACAAGAACAAACATTCAAGAATCCTGCTCGTGAGCGCTTTTTTCTTTCCACAATTTAAATATTTTTTTACTTAAAATTCCACCTATATTCTGGATTTTTATATTGCTGGCTAATAGTATAGTTACCTAACTTGATAGATAGTTATCACATACAAGTTGATGTCATCTGCTAAGGAATATTTTGTCTCAAAAAATTTTTCGCTATTAGCAACATATGGCGATCACCATTCCTATACATATATTATATTATATTTCGCTGATATCTATCCATTCTTCATAGCGGTCACGGTCTATCATTATTGAGGTCTATATGAGTAGGCTCAAATTTAGTTCATCATTATTACTGGGCATTTATTATCTATCATAATATAATAATGGAATTTTATTATTCTTATTAATAATGGAATTTCATTATCACTTGCTTTAATGGCGAAGGAAAAAAGCGTGAGAAAACCGGTAAACCTATGAGTGCTCCATACAGTTCTCGTGGTTGATTAGTCTTAACCTTCACATTCGGCGAAGAGGCTAGTGCCCGGCAGTGGGACAATAATTTGTTTGTCATTACCAATAGAATTCTCGATGGTGTGTGTAGTCCGCCAACCCGCACTTGGCTAGCGTGGTTGACTAGTCTTAATCTTCACATTCGGCGAAGAAGCTAGTGCCCGGCAGTGGGACAATAATTTGTGTGTGTGTTGCGTAGTACAATAATGATCATTACCAATAGAAACAAATATGATAGTCCTTCTGTGCCTAAAAGATGGTCCTTCTACATGTTTAGTATCAGCTATATCAACGTCTTCAAAATCAATAGTATCTGCTTCAATTTCCATATTGATATTGATCTTCGACACTACTAATAAAAAACCTTACAAAAACACTTCAGAATTATATGAAATATTTTTTTAATAAATTCCTGAATTCCTGAAACATTATGTCACAGATTACATTATGTAGATTTTTATACTGACGTAAGTCACAGCATAGTGATTTATATTCTCTTTGAGTCACAGATTAGTGTGATGATATGACTTTGAAAATGTTTTCCTTAGTCAAAGATAGAAACTTAGCTACTTAAATCGTTGAGTCAAAGTGATATGAGGATATTTCACAGACTTTATAAGGCTGTCTGTATAATATTCTTTTGAAGGAAAGAATGAAGGTTGGTTTTAAAATTCGCATGGGCGCTAGTTTTTGGATTTGTGACCAGACCTCATATTTCCCTAATATTAAAATTATTTTATTACTAGCCTATACCCGCGACCAAAGATAATATAATACGTTTAAGATACGGAACTCTAAAGAGCTTCAATTTGATCAAATGCTTACACAGTTGTGCCAACATGCCAAAAGATACATTAGAATTATTTTCATGTTGGCTATTTTGTCATGTCACATAGAGAGGGGAAAAGTCGATATTAGTGTTGTGTACCTATCGATAAAATTTATCGACTATCGAGTATCTAGCATGTATATCCTATTTATTAATATATTTGATAATACTTGAAGGTTGCAGATAAAACCAGCTATTTTCTGATAACATATTTTATTAAGAACAACCAGACAACATCTGAAGTAACAATAAACAACAAACAAATGAATTATTCTGTACTTCCAATATTCCTTATTCTAGTTTGCTTGTGCCAGGACCAGAGGTAGCCAGTACAGGAGCTTAAACAAAAATATATGTATCATAATTATGTCTGTTAAAATGGAATCAACTCCTGCTATCCTACTTATTAAAAGTTGAGAGCAGAGACATGACATTTACCGTACTACCGGCGGTAAATGTCATGTCTCTGATCGATATCGTTAATGTTGGATGTCATACTCCTCGTATGACATCCATGAGATTATCGTTGTTTTTAATAGAAAAATCCAAGTAGGTTCTTTCATCGTAGAGAAAAATACAAAATACGTAGAAAACAAAAATAAATAAACAAAGGTTTGCATCCAACGCATTTTTATTCTTCTTGATCTGAAATGTAGATTGTTCTAAAGGCTTTTCTTACACCAATAACTACGATTTCTAATTTGAAATACTATTAAATGCCTATAAAAGGCCAAGTAAGATATTAAAATAGACAATGAATCAATGAATCAAAATTAAATATTATAATCTAACTTCTCTCAATGTAATTAACATTAAAATGTGATTTAAAGTCTAACAAGCGAGTCTTATTAAACAGCACAAAAATTTCAAGAAAATGCTTACAAACATTGTCAACGTTTCCAGGCCATTCTTTTCTTATTTGTACTGTTAGCGGCAAGCTAATGGACAAACAAGGGTCGCGCCAATGTTGATTTTCAGTTAGACCGTGCAAGAGCGCTTGTATCTTCCAAGGTTTATTTACGTCGCAGGCGTCTGCTTGGATGTATAACTTCCTGTGGAGTGTTGAAATAAGATAGCACAAATGTTGCTTCTGTGCTCTAGTGGTTCGAGTGTCGGACTGCTGATCACGAGTTTGTGTGTTCGATTCCCATAGGACACATTTATTTATCTAATGAACATAAGTGTTAGTGTTGATCTGGGTGTTTCTTATGTATTATAAGTATGTGTTTACAAAAAAAATGTGTATAAGTATATATATATTTTATTTTATGTTTTATAATGTTTTGATTTAATTGTGAATTATGGATGTTTTTATCTGAAAATAAACTGATTAATAATAATAATTATATCCATTGTCTAGTACCCATTTTTTGTTTTCATTAAAGAGATTTTCCACAATACGGCTTTTTCATTGTTCGGAATATAAGTCTGATAACAGCATTATTTTTTACTTTTTTGTTTCATGTTACTTTTTACAACAGTAACTGTAATCTTGCGGTATATAAGAGAAATCTATGTCGTCCCAAGAATCCACAGATCAAGGGGAATCTTGGGACAACAACGAAATTTTTATTTTATTCCTATGCTTAATCCATTACTAGGTCAGTAGTAACTGTAAACGAATATTGGATTAACATGTCCTGCAATTAGCACATGGATATTGTCAAAATAAAATAGTCTTTTGACCTGCAAAAAATTCAGTGTCCCGAGTATATACGTTTAGCGGTATATTTAATTGTTATTGTTTTATTACCACGTTTTGTTAGCTCGCTTTCTTGTCTGTCTGTTCGATATAAATTTTGCAAACGACTTTAAACCGAATTCCCGATAACCTAGAGACTTAAAACTTTAAACATAGCTCAGAAAAGAATGACAATGCAATATTAACTTGCTTTTGTTTAAAAAATATGGTACTGACATTATATTAAAAAAAAACCAATAATTATTTTTATTTTTGGTTTACCATCAACACAAATTAATTTGGAAAGCGTATTGGACATTGTGGACTACTGCTATATTTGCACAGAACCTTTTTGAGCCATGATAGCATGATTTAGTGGATAATATTCATGAGTCATCTTTTATTTCATCCGCAGTGCCTAAGAAGTTATCTTCGGGAACACTAAAACCACGTCATGACACCGTGAATCCACCTACTTGAAAAGTAAAAATAAAGGGCTGTATGTACCTATATGATGAAAAAAAACCACAACCATGCCTCGTGACGTCACCCTTTTATCGTTTATTGCCACATTAGAGCGGCGCGGGCGCTCGCTCATATTAGCAAAACTAATTATACGAAGCGATGCGATGTACGGAGCCCGCAGAAATTTCCTCTGTAATTGTCCTAATGTCTTCATTTGTACCAATTATCGTAATAAATAATTGTTAAGAATATAATTTTTATTTCCTTACTTATTCTAATTAGATAAGCTAGAGCCGTTAAATTTTAATGTTGTCGGTTTTAGTAGATTAATAACAATTTCTAAGTGGTGCTTTGAAGTAAAATTAAACTTACTAAAACTTTTATTATCTTATTATAAAAAACAGTTCCTTCGTCCGTGTGTCAGCGCTGGATGTTCAACACCAGCACATGCTGAGTTGGTGACCCTTTTCGCATGGGCATGCCCGGCAGCAACTTCATGTTTTACTTATATCTATTTAGTACTTTATTTAATGTTATTGTTGTGCTATCACTGTCCTGTACCAAATAAAAAAAAATCTTTCTTTCTTTTCTTTCTTTACTAGAATTCATATAACCAAACTTTTGGCAACATCTACTTATAAATATCATTGGAAAACTTTGATTGCAAAAGGCGACATTGGATCCTTTTTTTTCCATAACTGAAGACGATACTCCTGGAGGAATAAATGTTTTGATATCACCGGGATATTCACAAGTTTGGAGCCCTAGGGACGTTGGGGCGAAGTCCTGTCTACATCTTTTTATATTGGAATTGTCTTGCCTTTATTCGGTTTTATGTGTGTGATTCTAACGTTTATTTCTATGGGCTTCATTTATTTAACTTCAATATTAGTATTCTAGATTGAAAATGGGACTTGCCCAGTACTTTATTGTCCTATTGATTTATTTTCATGTGTTTTTGATATGTTTTATCGCCTACTATGTTTGTTTTACGTAGTTCTATTTGTACATTTCCAGAGCTACGGCGTTGACTGATGTGTTTTTTTTAAATATAGGTGGGCAAGCGGTTCACCTGATGGTAAGCAATCACCGCCGCCAATGGACATCCGCAACACTTCGCCGTTTCAACGTAAATTAGTAGAAATAATCAAACATATTCACAAACTTATTTATAATATTAGTCGACCACATCATCGCTTATAATCAGGTGAGGTAGTGGTCAAACGCAAGCCCATTAGGTATATAGAAAAATAAGAATATATAAGCAGTTAAAATTATATTTACTATTTTTCGAAATGGCTTTCATTTGAAGTTGTAGGAACTGACACAAATATTAAACCGAGGTCGCCCAATATTTTGTTTAAAACATTTGTAGTGTAAAAATCCTTTGATTAAAAATCGTTTGATTTGTTGGCTCGAAAATCTCTAGGTAATACAAAGAAACAAATTGATCTTTTACCGTAATTGACTCGTATTACATTTTTGAATATAAATGAAGGAAAGGTCAAGTCCTAGTTAATTATGTTTTACAAAGCTTTCATATCGAGCTTTTTTGAAAACAAATCGGCCCTGTTGAGATTGGGGTAAAATTTCGGGGAAAATAGTCCTGTGGGAATAGAAAATCTACTTATTTGAATTGGTACAAAAACTTCAGATTTTTTGAGAAAGTTAAGTTACAAAATTGAGGTAGTTGATTAATGTTTACGGATAATATTAAAAACAATCTATACGACTCAAGTACCACGTGGAATATCTTTTAATGTCACATTACAAATCGATACAGTGATGTAGAATGAGTGATAAATGAGAAACTCTCACAATAAGAGAAAATTTAAAAAAAAACGCAAATACCCTGAATTCATTTAAATTGAGAAATCAACTGTAATCAATCCATTGTCACACATGAAACAATAAGTGCTATAAAGAACACATGAACAAAGTGTCTTCACCTTAATTAAAAACTAAGTAAAGTGTTATAGGACGCATTCTTAGAATTTAAATAGCTTAGAAATTTAAGTTAACATTAAATTACTTATTAGTCTTAAGGCTAGATTGTAATATAAATTAAGAAAACACTTTATCAATAAAAAAAAAAACATGATACAATAAATATTATTATTTTCAGCCTATATTGTCCCACTGCAGGGCAAAGTCCTCCTTTTCTTTATTCCACTCTTTCCGGTCAAGTGAAATTGTGAATTTCCAATATTATAATAATAATAAATAAATAAATAAATAAATATTTTTGGGACATTTTACACGTCACCATCTAGTCCCAAACTAAGCAGAGCTTGTACTATGGGTACTAGACAATGGATATAATACTTAGATACTTTTTTTTTGTGGTAAATACATACTTATAATACATAAGAAACACCCAGACCAACACAAACACTCATGTTCATCACACAAATATTTGTGTCCTGTGGGAATCGAACCCACGACCTCGTGATCAGCAGTCCGACACTAAGATAAGAAGATAAGATAAGAAAGATAAGATAAGATTAAGAAAGATAACATAACATAAGACATAACATTGTCATTGACATAAGATTGTGAATTCACAATTTCACAATTTCACAACAAATATTAAACATTTTAAAACCGAATTTAATGTGTAGTAGCTTCTTAAATCGTTGAATTTAACTGAAACGAACGTTCTAAAAGTGAAAAAATTGTCAAACTATTTGAACTCGTGACCGCGCTATCCGTCAAAAGCAGACCATCCTACTATACGTAGAATATAAAATATTTACAGAGTGTTCGTGTACATGGACAGGCCTTTCAATCAGCTGGTGACAGTTAGATTGAATCCAATATGGACTGAAACCGATGGAATAACAGTAATTGACGTCCTGTGAATTCTTTTGAACGAGCACAACGGTAAAATTACAAAAACCGGCCAAGTGCGAGTCGGACTTACACAGTAAAGGGTTCCTTACCACCCATCGACCTGATACCCCATATAAACTGATTTAGTTTACGAGAGTTCATCAAAAGACATCAAGGCACCGTCAGCGAAATGTGTTTTTTTTATCTCTTTCTTACGCAGGTGCATATAAGTAGGTCTTACATAAGTCTGCGTACTACCCCTTTCTTTACTTACCCATATTGTCCATCCTAAGGTTGTCTGGAAGAAATCGCCTTGAGCGATAAGACCGCCCATTGTACATGTGTTCTATATAAGTCATATATGTTGCTATCTTCTTTTGTGTACAATACAGAGTATTTGTATTTTATTGTATTGTATGTTTGCCCTATTTTCAGTATATTTTGCTAAACTACATAGTATGTACTAAATTCAGACCAAGTTTGACACTGGAATGTATTACTCAAAGACATTTGTATACTGATGACTATAGTAACTTTATGGTATTACCGTTTTGAAGATAGAGCAGGAACAAAAACATTGAAAAAAATGCATGTTTTTCGAGTTTTCTTGAATGGGGACCCCCTTTGGTTTTAGACTTTTTTATTATTAGTATTTGTTGTGATAGGAGTAAAAGCAACAGAAATTCTGAGAAATTTTCAACCGGCTAACTATTGCCGTTCAAAAGATACAGCCCTGTGACAGACAGACGGATGGACGAACAGCGTTACGAGAGGAATAGGGTCCCGTTTGGCACCTTTTGGGTACGGAAACCTAAAAATTTATTTAAATAAAATTGAGGGAAAATGGAAACTGTGACTGCAAGTTATTGAAAACGGAAAATTATTATATACAGCACTCCGTTTTATGAGTGTTTTGTTGAAGTTTATAATAATACATCAAAAACTTGTTTCAGATAATATTAAACTTTATCGTGGGAAAACACAGTGTGAATATTTTCACCTACCTACTGCTTTCTACAACCGGATTCAAGTAAACACTTGTGACTATATCTACTTGTATATATACTTGTGTTTTAGAAGCCGTATCGATTATTTCAGTAAACATTATATCTAGTACTGAATGCGGGCTGTGATAGCAAAACATTTATCTGAACCACCTCAATATGAATACATTGAGCTATAACTACATAAACAACGTAATTTTTTTATAGCTCAAACATCAAACATCCCAAAAAGATTTCCATCTGAACTATCGGAGACTATATTTTTTTTTCAAAATTACAAAATTACATAACGATTTAAATTGTGGAAAGAAAAAATCGCTCACGAGCAGGATTTGAACTTGCGACTCCTGGCTCAAATCTAAATAAAAAAAATTATCGTCAGATTTCGGTTCGCATGCGTAAATGCGTTAAAAATAATAAAATGATACAAAATTACATACTTTTAGAATTACTTGAAGTTCCCCAGTACGAAGCGAAGAAAATGAAGAATTTCGTGCAGGGGCTTCCTGGTGCACAGAAACTCACGAGCTGAACTTCCTGAACCTTAAGGACTTATTCACGATCTATTAATGTACTGACTTTAACCCAAATTCAGATTTTGATTATGTTTTGGGTTTAAATGTAACATGGTAGATAAACTATCCTATGATAAACTACTATCTGGTTAGCACTCCTCCCCCTCCTTCAGTCGTGTTCCTCAATACTGAGGGTCATGACCACCCCCATGGATAACATTCTTGTGAATGATGTTCCGCCATCTTTTGCGATCACCTGCGGCCAGGACAGCGTCGTGAATTGAAATGGAAAGAGAGATGCAGGTTAGCACTAGGTATATTGAAAACTAGACTTTGCCCGAGGCTTCACCCGCGTACTAAAATAACATATAGCCATATATATTTTAGTATTTGTTGCTAAACTACATAGTATGCACTATAATCAAACTAAGTTTAACGTGTTACCGTTTTGATGATAGATCAGGAACGTTGAAAAAAATTTTTTTTGTCGTGATAGGTCGTAGCAACACATATTCTGAGAAAATTTCAACCGGCTACCTATTACCGTTCAAAAGATACAGACATGAGACAGACAGACGGACGAACGGGCGGACGGACAGACGGATAGCGTAGCGAGAGTAATAGGGTCCCATTTGGCACCCTTTGGGTACGGAACCCTAAAAGACATTGGCCAAAAACCGTAACGCATTGTTATCAAGAGGAGAGGCCTTAAGATCGAGGCAGACGGTTAGAGAAACCACATTACTCCTAACCCAAAATTGCAGTTACACAACAAAACACAAAATTACATTGAACTTCCTGACCTCAGAGATTGCGACACCCAAAAGTTGTTCTCATAAACTAACGGGGGAGTAAAGTATACATAATTCAGTTATATCGCAGAAATAGGTCAAAAGGATGTGACAGCAGCGTATGAGGCCATAATGGAGTTGTGCACTTAGCTCGCTAATGTGTTTCGAGACTATTTATTTGTATTGACGCCTATCGGCTAATGTTCTGATAAAGTATTGGCTTGATGCTTCTTTAGTTAGGAAAAGTTCGTTTGTTTTCTTTCAGTACGTACCTACCTCACAAGACATGTCACTTTTTAGGTGCTACGTAACATAACCAGCCATTTACTGTCCCACTGCTGGACACGGGCCTATTATCGGAATAATAAAGATTCCGGCCTTTTTTGCCGTGGTGAAATCTTCCTGGACGCACTCCAACCGGGGAAGGCGGAGCCAGTGTTGGACTCTTACCGACTAAAACCACCACGGTGTACCTTCAACCACCTTTGGTATTCGCACAACTACCCCCGACAGGTCCCGGCCCGCCACAAGCAGGCGAGCCCCTTCTCCCCGTGCGGTCTAACGTCAGCTGCAGCCTACCAGGCAGTGTACACCGAACGCTGTGCGCCAAAAACCGAAGATCCTTAGAAAAAGTCGCATGTCACACTACCGGGGAGGCAATGTAGTTATGTGGGGCTCGCATCCACTAAAAAGTCACTCATACCGCCATATCACTTAATTATGTTAAAGATCTTAAATGTGTAATGTGTGCGTGTGTGTTTGCATGAAGCTTTGATTTGGAAGGTAATGCTTTTGGAATGCTTGCTTTGGAGTTATGAGCAAAAACGTTTATAACATAACATAAAATCACGCCTGTATTTCCCCGAAGGGGTAGGCAGAGGTGTATAGTACACCCACATTTCGCCAGTTATGTTATAGTCCCATGTAATAGGGGGCGAGCCTATTGCCATTGATCGGGCACAAATCCAGACTCCGGGCTGCTACTGAGAATTTCCTAATGAAAAAACCCAATAACACTGCCTGACCCGGGAACTGAACCCAGGACCCCACGCTCAGCAGTCGCGCTTGCAACCACTAGACCAACGAGGCAGTCAAAAACGTTTGTGTTTTAGAATTTTGTCTTACTCGTTTTACATACCTACTTTTATTTAACTTACATACGAATGTATGAAAGTCCCCGGCAACCACTTGCTGACATTTGACTTAGTTAAAATTGGGCATATACTTATGTAAGTTCAAAGATTCAATATTATGGTACCTACTAGCTACTTAGATAAAAGAGCCGGACGGAAAAAGCTTGTTTTTAAATAGAGTTTTTTTTATTATACTTTAACATAACTAACCATGATCGGTTCCCATTCTTCTAGTCCATCGAAAGGTTGTCTGAAAGAGATTGCCTAGTGCGATAAGACCGCCCATTGTACTTACATTTTCTTTATGTAAACTACTGTCTTCTTTTTGGTTTGGTGTATGTACAATAAAGAATATAATATATAAATAAATACTTTATGGATCGCACTGCGTTCTAGACAAGTTAAAAATAAAGATGCATCAACTCTTTCACCCGATTGCCCCAGAAAGAATGTTAAATAGTTATGAGAAAATTATTACTGATGCTGGCTATTTTGTTACATCCAGTAATTCACTTTTACAACATATATCTCTAGGGTCTAACCACTTCAATGTCACGATAAAGTTCTTAAAAGCTGTTCGCGGTATGTGTACTAACATAAAACAGTCAATTGAGCTAACGGGACCAAAGGTTTAGTGCCAAACTTGTCCTGACGACCTTGGGTATGAACATAATATACTGTAATTAAAACTTCAAGGGTTTGCCTCGTATAGTGCTAGAGCCTGTTCATAGGAGTATATGGTTTAAGCCATGGTCAAGGCTTTCTTTAGGTAATGAAGCTTGTTTAAATTAAATTTGATTATGATTTAGATTAACTAGCAGCTAAGTGGCGCTTCCATCAGTAAAAAATAATTATAATAATAAATTACTCGATAAAAAATAATTTATCGATAATTCTGTTTTATCAATTGAAGTGAAGGTACTATTAACTCTGTAAATTAAAGTTCGATCTAGTTGTAGACAGTAAAAATGCGAAAAACTGCCACTTTTGGCACTTTTTCTATTTATAATTACAGTGAACTATATTTTACAGAGTTAATAGATTCTGATTAAACTACAGTACCTGTACTTCAATTGTTAAAAATGAATATTCGATAAATGTCTTACTCAGCAAGTAATTAATTTTTACAGATGCGGGCGCCACTTAGCTGCTACTAGCGCCTTAAGATAGTGATATTTTTTCTTAAGTGTGATTTATTCTAACTTTATGTACACACAACCAGCAAATATAAGACTTTTATGTTGAGCAAAATGGCCTTTGCATGCCTTTTTATTGTTAATTACTTTATGAATTCGTGTTCACACATAGCCACAGGTATAGTCTTCTTCTATCGTGTTGACATGAGCTACATAAAGATAATAAATAGCTCTTGCCGCTGCCGTGGGAATAATATTAGTTAGTCAGTAGGTTGGTATAGTAAAAAATAAAGACGAAGTGTTGCGAACAAAATAGTGAAGCCAACAAAACCGTGCTCCTCCGTGTACAAACCAGCGCTCACATACACACACATATATCTCAAACCGTGCTCACCGCTTTCAGTACACGTCATGTCGCTGCATCATCCAGTAAGAATCGCGAAAACAAATATCCTTCAGGTGCATGTGTTTGCGTGAGCGCTGGTTTATACACGGAGGAGCACGGTTTTTGTTGGCTTCACTATGATTGTTCGCAGCACTTCGTCTATATTTTTTACTATGTCTGTGCTCGTAATAAATAAGTGTTCGTAAACAAGGACACTTGAAGTGCGAAAACTGGACATGCTCTGAACCTTGGCATTCAGATGGATTCTCGAAACACACAAACCTTAATTGAACAGCACAAATTATTAAATGAAATCCCAAACAATAGAACTTACAACCCCAATTATGACAGCAAACATTTGGTTAAATTGAATTAATTTGATTATTTCGAACACTGTCGAATCAATGCAACTTTATTTTAATGTTCCGTTCGTTGTTCTAATTAAACAATTGCATAACTAACTTGGTCTAACGCGAATGGATTTTGAGTTGGAAACAGTATGGAGTCGCGACCGTTACTTTCGAAGTTGCAACGTTCGTTTGCATTCATTATCATTTGATTAATGGTTTTAAACAATTTATTATTTGTGTCTAAGCAAAACTACTTTTCTTCTAGTATTTTTTGTAGAATTGTAATCGTACTTTAACATCACAAGTAAACGATTATTGCTGCTTACTGCTATTGAATTTTCAAAAGTATTTATTATGTATGTACATTGTACATCTCACAATGAGCCTGATAAGAAGGCTCAATGTCACTCAAAGGGCAATAGAGAGGGCTATGTTCGGAGTGTCCCTGCGTGATCGAATCAGAAATGAGGAGATTGAAGGTAACCGACATAGCCCGAAGAGTTGCCAAACATATGTGGCAATGGGTGGGGCACACTGCTTGCAGAACGGATGGCCGAATTTTCAAAAGTATTTATTTAGTATGTACATTGTACATCTCACAATGAGCCTGATAAGAAGGCTCAATGTCACTCAAAGGGCAATGGAGAGGGCTATGCTCGGAGTGTCCCTGCGTGATCGAATCAGAAATGAGGAGATTGAAGGTAACCGACATAGCCCGAAGAGTTGCCAAACTTATGTGGCAATGGGTGGGGCACACTGCTTGCAGAACGGATGGCCGATGGGGCCGTAAAGTTCTGGAGTGGCGACCGCGTACTGGAAGGCGCAGCGTGGGCGGGTCGCGGGAATCCGCTGGATGCGAAAAGCGCAGGACCGTCGGTCGACGGTCGACCGGAGGTCGTTGTAGCGTTGCTTGGAAATTCGATATGGCGTAGGACATCCAAATACAACATATTTTAATGTAATAATATTCACAAATAAAATAAAATGTTTTGTATCATTCACTATGTGTATTAAAATAAAATATATGTAATATTAATATTTTTAAATCAGTAAAATGTATTTTATTTAATGATATATTTGTTTTATAAATAAACAAACCTTCTTTTAATTGGTCGTCTATGCGTACAAAGTAACGCAAGATGGTCGACTGAAAAATAGGAAATCCGCTGGGGGTTGAATTCCTTTTTTTCTATAACTTCTTGTCGGCAACATTTACAAAATAACAGTTCATTATCAAAGAGTCCTAAATTCATACAATAATTTTCACTAATTTACATTTTCCGTACAATGCAATGTTGTAATCAATGGTGGGCATCGATCTGGCATTGTCCTTTATTGACTTTCAAACAAATCAGGCAATCAGGCCGATTTAAAATTGTCATAAAAGTTTAAAGGGATTATCAGCAAGCTCCCACTGAACATCATCATCACCATGTATGCAGCGAAATTCCGTCTGCAACATACATAGTTTTCACTAGAACTAATATTGGAAGCGAACACAAATATGTGTTGCTTTTTGCACCATTGCCAAATATTATGACTAACTGAACTGATATGGCGAAATTGCATGCGCCCAGGTTGGGTGCATGTAATATTAATTGATAAAATAAATTCCAGAGGAATTGTCGATTCTTAAAGTATTTCGCAATTAGGATAATATTTAGCGAAGATCTTTAACCCAAAAATTTCCAGTTTATAATCGGTCGAATAAGACCGGTGCACTTATTGATATACGTAGCTAAGCCACCGTCAAAATCTTCGCGTAAGAAATCCGGTAAATAAATAAATATTTTTGGGTCATTTTTTACACAGCACCATCTAGTCCCAAACTAAGCAGAGCTTGTACTATGGGTACTAGACAACGGATAGAATACTTATGTACTTTTTTTTTGTAAGTACATACTTATAATACATAAGAAAACACCCAGACCAGCGCAAACACTTATGTTCATCACACAAATATTTGTGTCCTGTGGGAATCGAACCCACGACCTCGTGATCAGCAGTCCAACACTCGGACCACTAGACCACAGTCGTCGTCAATGAATAGTTATATTGATTGTACCTAATCATGTTTTTCTTTTAAACTAAGGTAGTATATTTTCTCAAACATATTTGTATTATAAAGCGGTAGACTTTATTCTGCGTTGCGGAAGAAATTGATATTAACAGTCGTATCATATGCGCGAAATTACGTAATTTATATATCGAAAGTTCATCTTTGATCTTTTGTTTATTTATTGTTGGAATGCTAATCGTTGAATTCTCGGTATTTAAAACGAAACATAAATATTTAGCAGTGCGGCTAGGAACACTTAGACACTTTTTACCAGACTGCGCGACAGCAAAGACAGGGTTATGTTTTTTAAGTTTACTGTGAAACCTAATATTGGAGCAAACTTTTTGTTATAATCTTAAAGTTCTGTTTACAATCCACATATTATCTATTTCCAAATAACAACAGGTCATCCCAGTAAATAGATAACAGACTTATACGCCTTTATTACCCAGAAACTGCATGACTGCATACATAACTTACATAAAAATAAAAGCTGCTATAAGACCAAATGGTAACTTAGAATTCGTACAGCCGTACCAATCAATAAAATCGCAGAATCTTCAAGAATAAAATGTGACGCAACCTATTTCATAATTGTAAATTTAAAAAAAATATATTTTTCAGTAACATTTTTTGTTAAATAAAATATTTGATTAAAATTGACATTCGGATAGTTCACACAGTTACAGCGCCCATATTGGGATTTATATATCCATGCCCAGTGAATCTGCACTAGACATAAAGCTATTATGTGGATTTAGTAGTAGTAGAGCTCCTTTGTGAAAGAGCTCCTCCGGGGAAGTACTAACCACCGTGCCTACTTCTCCCCCAAATAGTGATGCTTGCATTGCTGTGTTTCGGTCTGAAGGGTACGGGTGCCGGTGAAATTACAATCACATGTGACTTTCCATCTTCATGTCCCAGTTTGGCGAACCGACTTGTGGTACCATTTAGGAAACAACCTAGGTGGTGTTGAAGTTGTCATGGGCAAAGGTAACCGCTTAACATCAGGTGGGCCTTTAGCTCGTTTCGCCATCTTATACTAAAAAAAAAGAACAGTTACAATGATAAATGACTCAAAACAGGAATTCACAAACCGTTAACCCAAGATAACACCACGGGTTCATTTGTGATTTGTGTCAATTGTAATAAAATATTTTAATCTATTACCAGCCTGCTTATTGATTTCGTCCACTTCATCTAACGACGCAATGGTCGTACAACTGTGATGTCGTGGAGCACGGCGCGGCGGGGGTCCGTTACAAGTCGCGCTGGCAGCTGCTTGTGCCCACCAACCAGTCTTCTTGCTGGTATGCGGTGAGGCGGTGGCAGGCAGGCCCCTCCAGTTTAGAGCCCTCGAGGTTGATTCCTTCTTCGTTTGAATATTTTTAGAGGGCAATTTCAGCTTGGCAGTTGTAGGCTTTAACCTGTTCTTATAATGGTTTTAGATTTAAGATTATCTTGAAGATCATGACCAAACAGTAACTGATGATCACGGTTTAGGTCCCTCAAGGTGCCGGTATCACTAGGGGATTTTAATGTCTGACACTTAATTTCCTCGTCATTAGAGCTAGTCTCCAAAAACAGATGTGAGTGTACTAGCTACACACGTTATGATGGAAGATAAAAGCTTCTGTTTATCCGTTAATATGATGAAGAAACTTCAATAAAATATAATTTGATTTTGAATTTGAATTTGAAGGCACCTTCATTAAACGCTGCTCTGATTTCGGGCTTAAGTATTGGAGCCCAGGCAATGCCCATTCGCATATAGCTTAAGCTATGACAATACCAGGCTTCAACTCTTGGTTAATTTTCATAGATGCGGATGCTAGAAGCAATGCATCGGCAGGAGTGGGCGTGGTAGTTAGCTACCGGTATAATGATAGAAGCAGGAGCTAGTGTGGGAACTAACAATGCTGCAGCGCGGCATGAACGTAGCTGCATCAGTCGCCGCGACTTTTTGTTGTGAAATTGAATCGGAGACTGCTGATATCATAGACCGATGTTGTTGTTTTTATATAGGTACAATATGTACGAGTAAGGCAAAAATTTATGATACAAACTCACGATTTGTACTTTGTAAAACTAACCTGTACCACATCATTATTAGAAAAAGTACCTTAGTTCAATTTCTTTGACAGCATTATAAATACAAATTGCTCCAGAATTTTTAGTGCCACCTCATTATACAGCGATCAACCTTACAGGGTAAACTGAAGTATAATAATTATAGGTCAGTATTAGCCTGACAGACTAAACTCGTATGCACTAAATGCCAAAACATAAAACATAAATTCATTGGTTCTGTTTTAAAGTAGGTCAAGGTCATGCAGACCAACGGCGCCGGAGCGCGGCGGCGTCAGGCGGTGCGGGTGCGTTGTTCGAAATTTAAATTTAATTCTGTTACATTGGTACCTTTGTTATGCAGAGCCTCCTGCGACGATTCTGCGTCGATTGCAATAAGTATATCTATCACATTCCAAACTCGAACTAATACTAGGATTGCGGTAACTCCGTTGTTTACGCCAAACTCGAGACATCTTTTCTTCCAACTTCCTAATTTTTTAGAGCTAAATAATCCTCCTCGCCGTATTGTTCCGTTTTCCCATGTTAACACTTAGAAAAAAAACCACTGAAAAACCTAAAAAACTCAAAAAACTTACTAACATTAAGAATGTACGTGCCCGATGGCAGCCACACAAAACGTGTATGAGAAACCTACCTACATTGGAGCGCATAAAATTATTTCTGAATTGTTGCTCTAAAATAGTGTAAGATGGCAGCACATGTACGTGCTACTACAAGTAAATAATGTGTAATCTCGAAGGGCAAATCATTGAAGTTTAATGCGTGTCATACTCAGCTTGTCCGATTAGTCAGTACCAGTAGTTAGTATAGATAGTATAGTTCAGTATTTGTGACGTCACCTGCTACGGCAGTGTTAGATCGCATGTAGCGCGATAGACGTCCCTACAAGGTAATTAACTAAACCAGTCACGTCATTTCATGATGCGCAGACCAAGTTGCAGCGACGCTGCAGTTCGTTTCTGACAGCGATCGCCGTAGATGAGAGAATACGAAAAGCATTGTTTTGATCGAAAATTAACAGCAAATTCACTTCTTTAGTTACGTGAATTGGCCTACAGTGACTACACTGCAGATGTTGCGTCAACATTCTAATTCTAGATCCTCCAAAAGTAATTTCTTTTTTGAATAATAGTAATTAATTGATTATTTCTTGGTTGAACCAGCCTTCATTTTTAGAGTCCTAGTCGTATGCTATGTTGCATCCACAGGTCGCATCACTCATATCCTACCTATTATCTGGTACTATTACTTGTTCTATGTTATTTCATATTTATTTCCAATTTCAACTTCCTTAATGACTTTACTTCCCTTGCAGTAATGAAGCTATTAGAATAATATAATTGTTACTACGTCTTTATGATAAAAGTGTGTTATCTAGGTCGTCACTTGTTTCATTATACGACACTCTCCGAAGTAGATTTCAGTCACAGAGAAATGAAAGCAGTAAATCAATTCGGAATTTTAAACGGAAACATGCATTTCTTAACGATATGACTTACAAAAAATTTAGTTTTAGTAATTTTGTAATCTCATTTACAATACTTCATAACACGCCAAAATTGGAATTCTTCGTGAAAGTATTGATTAACATACATAACATCACGCCGGTATTTCCCCGATGGGGTAGGTAGAGGCGTATAGTAGGTTACACGAAAGTAATTTTGCAACCTCTTTCTTATATATTTTAGCTCATTCATGCCTTCCTAGCTTCAATGTAATTGAGTCCCACAGGAGCCTCGGAAGGGTAATTATAGTTCAGTTTAAGCCTGCTCCATTGAAACAAGTGATATGCACTAGGTCAATATTTTATTAGGTTAGAAGGAAGATATATACCCTTTTAGCAGCGTCTCAGAACTAAGCTAAAATTATTTTTCAGATGATCGGTATACCACGGGTACGCAACTATCTAAATGAAGAAAATCACACATGGTCACTTGTAATGCACTTTAGGTAAAGACCACATATTTGTCATAATATACCAGTGCATCTGCTCATAATATTACAACAGAGATATATACATCTATATGTCACTGCAGAGATCCAACAGAATACCAGCGTCAGGTATAACATAACATAACATCACGCCTGTATTTCCCCGAAGGGGTAGGCAGAGGTGTATAGTACACCCACATTTCGCCAGTTAAGTTATAAGTCCCATTTAATAGGGGGCGAGCCTATTGCCATTAACCGGGCACAAATCCAGACTCCGAGGTGCTACTGAGAATTTCCTAATGAAAAAACACAATAACACTTTGCCCGACCCAGGAATCGAACCCAGGACCCGACGCTCAGCAGTCGCGCTTGCGACCACTAGACCAACGAGGCAGATAACAACAACAACACAAAAACAACAAAAAATTGACCAACAATAAACGCAAAAAAGCATTAATTGCACCTTGCCTTACCTTACACTTTTTATGAAAAGAGAATACGTGACCGCAGAACCAGCCCTTCTTTCATCGATGATAGGATGATAAGTAGCAGACGTTGTGTGCTTTGCCTTTATACCAATCCAAAGTTACAGAGTTGGTAAACATTCATTGTAATTTTATTATTTTCACGCATTTTACGCATGCGAAGCGAATTCTAAAGATTTAAATTGTGGAAAGAAAAATTTTTTTTCTTTCCACAATTTAAATCTTTAGAATTCGCTTCGCATGCGTAAAATGCGTTAAAATAATAAAATAATTAGTAAGGGTAGGCATATCTATGAGAGACTGCAAAGTTAGTCGAGTCGGTTATGGAACAATGTTTCTTAATAAGATATCGCTGACGTCACCCAAAGACGTATAGTGGAGGATAATTTCGATACCACGAGCAGTGTTCACGGTAGCTTAGTGGCTAAAGCACTGGCGTACTGAGCCAGGAGTCGCAGGTTCGAATCCTGCTCGTGAGCGATTTTTTCTTTCCACAATTTAAATCTTTATTCATTGTAATGTCTTATATACGTTTCTTTACTGTATCTCTCTCGCAGTGGTCCGGCGACGCCTCTTGAGTTTCTACGGCGAAATTGCTATTAGAGAGATTCACGCCTAATGGACGCGTAATTGGCTGCTTCGCAAACTAATGGACAATTATGGCGATAGACGTACATTTTACGAGAATTATAATATTGTTATGCAGCTTTTATTATATGTTAATATCAATAAGTCAAGGTAAACCTATAGATGAAAAGTAAGAGGTCATTCAGCAGGCCTCGACAAGATTTTTCGATGAGCAATAGGTTATCAGAAAAGCCTTATTTTGTACCTAAACAATATTAATTATAAATATTTGGTACCTCAACCGTTTTGGATATAATGATGTTTTAATTGGCTAGCGGGCCCCTAAAGGATTTTTCAAAATATTTTGCTTTTAATCCAACAACAAGCTAGTCGAACAAGGCTACGGTTATGTACCTATTTTGTTATCTAAAAATCCAGAATTTCAAATGCTGCATTAATACGCCAGTGAAGTTTTTTCTTATAATAGAGTAAGCTGGTCACCTGATGGTAAGCAATAACCGCCACCCATGGAAATCTGCAACACCAAGGGAGACACCGATGCGTTGCCTACCGTTTAAAAAGACATATTATGCTCTTTTCTTGAAAACTTCAATGTCAAATTTGTTCATTAAACCAGTGACGGAAGTTGATTCTACAATTTTGTTAGACACGGCAAAAATTGGCATGTGAAGCGTACAGTTAGTTGATGGCAAATAAGGTGGAAATAGTATCAATTCGGTTTTTGGACGTGTGAAAAATGATAAGTGTCTCGATGTTCTACCTTGTACCTGTTTTAATTTAACACTGACTCGGTTTTCAGAAGACAGTTAAGGCGATCTCATCATTATCATCATCTTAGCCTGGTATCACCTACTGCTGCCATCCTCTTGGATCTTGTGCGTCCCTCATCCAGGCGCTTCCTGCGGCTTTGGCGATATCATCAACAATATCATCAACGCGCTATCGGACGGCCCGGGTTTCTCCGAACTGACCTTGGCCACCACTCGGTCAAAACTTTACTCCATCGGCCATCCTCACGCTGAGCCAGATGTCCTGCCCAATTCCACTTCAGCTTAATCGCCCTATCACTGACATCGTAGACTTTCGTCCGACGACGGATCTCGGTATTTCGGAGTCAGTCAAGAAGATTTATCCCTAACATAGCACGCTCAATGGCCCTTTGTGCCACTCTCGGTGGACCGTATCCTTTGAAAGCGTCCATGCCTCGGCACCATAAGTCATAGTTGGTAAGACACACTGGTTAAATAGTGTTTTTAGGCACTGAGGGGAATCCCTCAGTAAAGCTGGAAGATTTCCTTCGGGCAAGGAGAATTCCTTGCCCGAAGGAAATCTTCCAGCTTTCCGAATGGGCAGCATTGCAACCCGAGCTGAATTCTCCTGGAAATTTCCTTTTGGGATGCTTCTTGTCGAAAGATAGAATATGTCCAAGATACACATAGTACTCAACCACCTCTAGCTTCTCGTTCCCAACCATAACTGTCGAGATCGTGTTACCAAAGACCAACACAACATAACAAATTTGACGTTTTGTCATAACTTTAATATATAGGCTACTTTTTATCCCGGGAAAATGAAGTTCCTGAGGGATGCGCAATAATAAACGTCATCCACGCTGGCAAAGCCGCGGGCATAAGGTAGTTTATAATATTTCGAAACACAAGTTTCAAGCTTACTGAATAGGTGACTATCTATGGTACTCGTTAGCAACACGGTATTACCATCGAAGTCATTTATCACTAACTTTAAATCAAATTAAGTATAATTATGTTTCATGCGGAAATGGTTGCATACTCGTATTTAATTAACTCAATTAGTATAATAATTTCTTAGGTTTTCGCGATCACTACATATTATAATAAAACACGTTTAACCGGATTAATATTCTAATTTTAATAGAGAAGTTGGTTGGCAGCTACCACCTGTTTGGAACCCAGTTCTAAAAATAATCAAGTCCCAAACAGCACGCCATACTGTAAAAGATAATGACATTGTGAGTGATTACGGCGTGCATCGAAACAATTTTAATTAATATAAATTGTATAGTAGAATAAAATTATTTTTTTGAAATATCTGTAAAGACGCTTGTCATCTTAGTCTTCCTGCGACCACAATCGCTGCAAAGCTTTCGAAACGGCAGAAAAACCAATTTAAATAATATACACGATATAATCCGGTTAAACTTGTTTAATTGACGGCGTCTGTGGTTGAGTGGTTCGAGAATCGGACTGCTGATCACGAGGTCGTGGGTTCGATTCCCACAGGACACAAATATTTGTGTGATGAACATAAGTGTTTGTGTTGGTCTGGGTGTTTCTTATGTATTATAAGTATGTATTTACAAAAAAAAAGTATATAAGTATTATATCCATTATCTAGTACCCATATCACAAGCTCTGCTTAGTTTGGGACTAGATGGTGCTGTGCAAAAAATGACCCGAATATAAAAAAAAAAAATTGTATAGCCAAGCTTAACGTGCTCTCCGAGGTACGGAGGGTTTTGATGACGAATGGTCACCTATCGACGGGCACTTCCCACATTTTAAAATTCACCCAGTAATTATTTAGCCACGAGCCCTCCAGTACCCATATTCTTTATGAAGCGTTTAACAATAAAAGTAAATTGTTTATAAAAATCTGCTTCATATGAATATAAGTATCTATTTACGAAAAAGAAAAGCATATAAGTAGTATTTCCATTGTCTAGTCTGTACCCATAGCACAAGCTCTGCTTAGTTTGGGACTAGATAGTGCTGTGTAAAATATCCCATTTATTTTATTTTATTATTTTTACATTTTCACAAAGATTTTCGTACAGCATCGGGGAAAATCTCAGATAACTCAATATCTAAACAAGAATTCGTAGAATCAGTGGCGCCGGTCAATATTGCCTGACACTCAAGTGTACCTGATGCGTGAACTCTGTGGATTTCCGATGGAAGAAGTCGAGTGCTGTGTCCATACGCTGCGGGCCGCCGACTGTGTTTGTTAATCTCAGTGTGTGCCGATTATGCGTCATATTTGATCGGTTCTGTAAGCGGAGCTTAGTGATAGCTAATAGTAGTTTATGAAACTGTTGCATAATAGGGGTTATTAAAACACGAGTGTGAGTTTAAAAACCGAGCCGTAGGCGAGGTTTTTAATAGTATCACACGAGTGTTTTAATACCTAATTATGTCAGTTTCATACACTATTTTATCTACACTCATACAATTTTAAATAAAATACCAAAGTCAAAATCTTAGTAACATTGTCGTTGTTTTTCTTGATTTCTCTGGTAAAAGATTGTTCGTCATTTACGTTGCTGCATCCAGAAATTCAGGCGGGGTCATATTCTCCTCAGTTCAGTATCACTGCTGTAGTCAGATATTTTTGCCCAGAATAAAACTTTCGACATACAAAACCATAATAATAACGTAAACAATAACAATAAATTTACAAGTAACGATGTCCAAATCCAGTAGGCCAGGCGCGCGGCCGCGCACGCGCGCTGGTGCGCGCCTACACAGATAATAAAATATAGTCTGGCGACAACATTATAATCGGAACTAATTTTCTATCCTTGTCAGGATTCCGTCAATCTCTGTTTTATCATACAAAAAATATGCCTGTAAACACTTAAATATAATTAAAAGCAATATGACAATCAAAAGTTCTGCCAAAAACGCGATTTTAAACGATAAAAATTTTCAATGTATGACAAGTGGCGCCACCCTGAATTTTGTGTACTCATTGGTGCCAAACTGTACGACTGCTAAAAAAAAGGTTTGAAAACTCCTTGGTTAGGTCGAAGTGGCATTAAAAACTCCTTAGTTAGGCTGAAGTGTGCGGTTATGGAAAAAAAATTAAATTACCGCATTGTTTTGTTCAGCAAACTGTATCGTAATGAAACTTTTTAAATTCATAACAGGTGCATGTGCGTAAAGTATGTCATTATGACATTACTTTCGAGTTCATAATTCGAATTTTACGATACGAGTGTAGATAAACTCTTTTGTTACATGAGAAATGTATGTTATAGTGTGTTTATATTTAGTTCTAATATTATGATGTTGAATTGCAATACTTAAGTGGCAGTGGGCTGGGCACATTGCTTGCAGAACGGATGGCCGATGGGGCTGTAAGGTTCTGGAGTGGCGACTGTGTACTGGAAGGCTCAGCGTGAGTAGGCTCCCTCAAGGTGGACCGACGACCTGGTGCAGGTCGTGGGAATCCGCTGGATGCGCAAGACCGGTCGTTGTGGCGATGCTTGGGGGAGGCATATGTCCAGCAGTGGACGTCTTTCGGCTGAAATTACGATGATGATTATGATGTTGTGCATTTTGTATGATAAGCTAATGATTACTTAAATTGAAAAAATGCTGAATACATTACATTTAGATACATTCCAAGATGGATGAATGAGCAGTTCACTATGTTCTACCAATAAGGCATGCCAAATTATAATATTACAACATAATCAGCCCATTACTGTCCCACTGTTGGCCACGGGCCTCTTCTCAGGATGAGAAAAAATGGGCCTTAGTCGAAATAAAAAAATGGTTTATAAATTAAAATTACAATGAATTACACTTTGTATGTAATATTATAGTAAATTGACACATTTATAAAAATATGACATAACAAATACTTCTCGAAGGAAAAGAAGAGTACAATTAATTTGTATTTTATAACGTGATCTTGTGTTATCTGCAAAGAATAGGCAAAACATGTTTTAATTTTTTGTGGGTAGGTATTCTATGTAGCTGTTAGATTAAAAAAATATTATACCAATATTTTAGTCACCGTACTGAGACATTTTGATAGATAGAACATGTTTACTAGGTGCGTTTCATTCCTACAACGTACAAGCATGTAGACGCTGCTCTGGCAGCAATCTTGTGAATTCACATGCGCTTACCCATAGAACTATAACGCCTTACCAAGATATTACAATATGACAGAATCTAAGCTCGTAGTCACTTGATCTCAATGCTATAAATCCTACAGATGCCAGTGTCAGGAGCTGGCAGGAAGTTAATAATTAATACACTTCGAAACAAACAAGCTATAAAGTACAACGCTGTATTAATTGTATTAATTTTAGGATGATATTTTGGTATTTTATCTGTCCATAAACAAAGCTTACAAACTTCAAAACCATTATATCTACGAAATTCGAGTAGCTCGGGTGTATAAAGTATGGTAGGTACCTTAGCAGATTGCGAAATATTTTATAATACTGGTAACAAAATGGATAAAGGCTTACAAAATATTCATCGTGGATGATCTAAAATTCAAAAAAATTGTCACCACATCCTATTTCCAAAATTCTCATGATTTATCGTGTAGATATTAGCTAATATTATTCATAAGTTAAGAAAAATTCTTTAGTACGGTTTTAGGCCTTGTAATATTATATTAATCACGATACAACGCGGTAATAATTCATATGATTAGGCAGTGACAGGTTGATAACATGGTGATGCATTGGTGTGACAAATTTAATACGCTAATAATAATTGGTTTAATAGTAGTTAGTTTTAATAACTTCTTAGGTTTTCACGATCACTACACATTATAATAAAACAAAGTTATTATTAGTAATTTTTTAGAAATATTTGTAACGACGCTTGTCATCTTAGTCTACCTGCGACCACGAAATGCTGCAAAGCTTTCGAAACGTCAGGGAAACCAATTTAAATAATATACGCGATTTAATCCGGTTAAACTTTGTTTTATTATAATGAGTAGTTAGTTTTGTTCTGCTTATAATAATATTATATTAATCGGAATATGGTTCGCGAAAATAATTACAACATAAGCTGTATTTGCTCAATAAACGAAAATTTAGTAGTAAATTAATTAAATAGAGCTACAATTACGGAATACGTCTACCTAAGGCAGGCAATTCAGCTTGGTACACACAATTTCGAGAAAGAAGCTAACAGAAGGATCCGTCTGGGCTGGGCAGCATTTGGCAAACTTCGCCGAGTCTTCTCGTCGCCTATACCGCAAAGTTTGAAGACAAAGGTCTTCAACCAGTGCGTCCTGCCAGTCATGGCTTACGGTGCCGCGACGTGGACACTGACAGTTGGGCTAGTCCACAAATTTAAAGTCGCTCAGCGAGCTATGCTTGGAGTTTCTTTGAAGGATAAAATCCGTAACGAGATTATCCGGAGAAGAACCGGAGTGACCGACATAGCTTGTAGGATCAGTAAGCTGAAGTGGCAGTGGCCTGGCCATGTCTGTCGAAGGACCGATGGCCGTTGGAGCAGTTGAGTCCTTGAGTGGAGACCACGTATCGGCAAACGCAGCGTAGGGCACCCCCCTGCCAGGTGGACCGACGACCTAAAGAACGTGGCTGGGGGGGACTGGATGCGGAAGGCAGAGGACCGAGCGTTGTGGTGCAATTTGGGAGAGGCCTATGTCCAGCAGTGGACTGCGATAGGCTGAGTTGAGAGCTACAATTTGTAAAAACCGCGAGATATTTTGAATTTAGCGGGCTACCTACTATTAGTTAACAATCACCCCGTATTCCCTTATGTCATAGGAATATCTGTTAGAAGTTTGACAGTTTTATTAGTCACAAGCCTAAGTCACAGATTTGACATGTACCGCCGTACATCTACCGTTTCTACGGCGTTAGATGTCAAATCTGTGGCCTAAGTCTTTCTTATTGGTACCTACAATTCGCTGAAGGTCTTGTCTATGGTTGCCTTTGTTATATACCTCAGTTAATTAATTTAATAGGTATATACCTACGTTATACGTTATGTAAGACTACACGTCATAATTTTAGTGAGTACCTAGAGTCTATCTTAGTCTTCCTGCGACCACGAACGATGCAAAGCTTTCGAAACGTCAGGAAAACCAATTTAATGAATATACGCGATGTAATGCAGTTAAACATGTTTTATTATAATACCTACAGAGTTTTAAAAATAGAATTAAAGCGCAAATCACACACAGCGGGTGCGGGACGCCCATCCCGAATTCGCCCGTCCCGCACCCGCCAATCTGCTTAATGTACATACGTAAAGTATATAATTTCGGTAGTTTATCACCTTTGTACGGGAATTAACGTAAAGAGAGTCAGTTTAAAAACAACTTTAATATTTAAATTAAATTATTATGTACTAATGAACTATACGGCGACGCGTTGTCTGTGGTCTAGTGATTCGAGTGTCAGACTGCTGATCACGAGGTCGTGAGTTCGATTCCCACAGGACACAAATATTTATGTGATGAACATAAGTGTTTGTGTTGGTCTGGGTGTTTCTTGTGTATTATAAGTATGTATTTACAAAAAAAAAAAATAAGTATTATATCCACTGCCTAGTTCCTATAGTACAAGCTCTGCTTAGTTTGGGATTAGATGGTGCTGTGTAAAATGTCCCAATATTTTTCTTATATTTTATTTATACCTGCTATTTATATTAAGATAACCCATTCTTTCTACCCACTCTTTCTACCCACTCTTCTGAGATTAAAAAGTTTTGTTGAAAAATAAATTTTTCAAGACAAGCTTTTATCAATGGTAACTACAGCAAAGATCCTGTGGCCATTTTGCGGCTCCATCGTCAGATCATTTCCTAATCACCACAATATTGCATTTATCGGGTTTACATATGTGTACCAAATTTCAGCTAATTCTTTTATTGGAAACTGTATTAAATTTGGCATTCAAGATTTGACCTAAACCAACTAACATACATTGCAAGTTAAATAAAAGCTTGTAAAAAGACATTGCGGGCTTATTTCATACGGAATTGGTTTCTTAACCATTTTAAAGAGAAAGGCAATTCATGCAATGGTCAAAACAAAATAAAAATAAGCTGTTACATCCATTTACGGAGCAAGATCATCCTTGTGAAAGCAAAAATACTTTATGCGTCCCAGTTGGTCGATACGGAATTCTTAGAAACTGAATTATCCACCGGGGAGAGAGGGTAAATAAAACCCACCCCAAAATAAATAGGGCTAACAACGTACACGTAGGCAATCATTTCGTTAAGAAAGTACGAGTCAAGTTATTTCTCTTGGGTGTCAGCGGGAGAGAGGGGAAGTTCGGGAAACTTGGACCACAAATCACTATTATGTCAACTTGTAGTGGACTGTGAAAGCCTTTACGTTTTTAGGGGTGCATAGATTACTTTAGCAACTTTATTTTTTTATAACAGTGTTGTCTATAAACATTACTTATTCACAGTTTTCCCTTGTTTCTTGAACAGAAAGCTGGGTTTTCCTCAATGATTTGGAAAGGGAAGTGTTCTCTGTCTATTGTTTCTCGATAGCAGTGAATTACGAGATTGGAAAAGAAATATGAAACTGTTTTGTGGTAATGTCCTGTGAAACTTTATTGCATTTTGGAGTATGTTGTGTCGATGAACATATTTGTATTTATTACATTTAATGTTTTATTGGTGAATGTTATTTTATACTATTGCTACGAAAACATGTAATTAGCACATGGTTTTGTTTTTTGAATGGCGTGGATTCTTAACAGATAGATGTTTTGTTTATTTAATACAAAACAAGACAAGAAATTCAAGTTAAAATACACAATTCAAAGACAATATTTTACATAAAAACTTTTTCAACACACTTGCTCGTAAAGTGGCTCTTATTGCATCGCTTTTAGTTTAATAATGTGGCTTATAACGCACGCGTGCTTTTTTCATTATATTATTGCACTAGTGCTTTTTACTTTACAGTTTATTTTTAAATCGCAGCAAAGAGTTTTTATGCCTGAAGTAAATTAAACATTTTTGGGAATAAATCAACTGTATTAATTAAAATATGCTATATAAACATTTCATTTCATCAAATTATTAATTTTTGTCAACAAATTAATATTAATTTGGGTTATAAATAAAAAAAACAATTTATAATATTTTTATATTAGGCTGTATGGCGGTTTCCTTCGACCACCTGCGCGCGCATAGCTGTATGTCACCGCGCGGTCCGCGCGCCATTTTTATAATTTTTCACAAATTCAATATTTGTCTAAAATGTGTAATTTATGTTTTTTTCCTCTCAAGTGTGTTGAAAAACGTCGTATGACACGCGTGAGCATTGACTATTATACTCTCGGCTCCATTACGCCCTCGCCTTCGGCTCGGACTGCAATCCAGCCTCGAGTATAATAGTCAACTTAGCTCACTTGTATCATAATGTACTATTATCAAAAAATTTAACCGACGAAAAAAAAAACTATAAAAGCGAAAAAATGTGTTACCCTTAGGGTTTGATTTAGTTTTTGAAATTTAAGTGGGACCGATTTCGAGGTATCCAATAAAAAATAATCATCTAAATCGGACTACTCTGTAAACAGTTATGCGTGGTCATCCTCCTTTTTTTCGTCAGTTAAAAAGAAAATAAAAACAGAAGAAAACACAGTCACTATTTATATATTGCTATATTTGCATGAATAAGTGTGCAAAGAGTGTCCCAGTTTTGTACCAAATGGGTGTCCAGCTCAGTTATGCTATTCCGTACGTGGCATACTGCAATTTGACGCTGCGGGCAGCGCTGTGCGCAAGGCTGTATCATTATAAAATACCTCCGCAGCATATACCAGGTATTATACCTGACGCAAGCGCGACTGCTGAGCGTGGGGTCCTGGGTTCGATTCTCGGGTCGGGCAAAGTGTTATTGGGTTTTTTCATTAGGAAATTCTCAGTAGCAGCCCGGAGTATGGATTTGTGCCCGGTTAATGGCAATAGGCTCGCCCCCTATTACATGGGACTATAACATAACTGGCGAAATGTGGGTGTACTATACACCTCTGCCTACCCCTTCGGGGAAATACAGGCGTGATGTTATGTTATGTTATACCTGACGCTGGTATTCTGTTGGATCTCTGCAGTGACATATAGATGTATATATCTCTGTAATAATATTATGAGCAGATGCACTGTTATATTATGACAAATATGTGGTCTTCACCTAAAGTGCATTACAAGTGACCATGTGTGACTTTCTTCATTTAGATGGTTGCGTACCCGTGGTCTACCGATCATCTGAAAAATAATTTTAGCTTAGTTCTGAGACGCTGCTAAAAGGGTATATAAAGTCAAATTATTTAATAATATATATAAAATTATTACGGTAAATTGGTACTTATTGAATTTTATTTATCTGCCCCATGCCTGATATACAGGTGCATGTAAGGCCAGCCAATGTTTTAAAAACGGCCCGTCCAGCCTGTCGGCGACGCCGGCCAGGAGGCTGTTGCTACCATAAAGGTATTATACTTACGTCAGTATAGAAATGTCTTTGGTTGCTACTGCCCCGCACTCTGTCCGCTATCGAGGTCGCCCTTTTGCGCATTTTTTTTTTTTTTTACGCATCTCTTTTCCTTTTTATATCTTCCTTCTAACCTAATAAAATATTGACCTAGTGCATATCACTTGTTTCAATGGAGCAGGCTTCAACTGAACTATAATTACCCTTCCGAGGCTCCTGTGGGACTCAATTACATTGAAGCTAGGAAGGCATGAATGATCTAAAATATATAAGAAAGAGGTTGCAAAATTACTTTCGTGAAATTGAATTAGTACAAAATCATTACTAGCTTTATTCGTAGGTATTAAGCGTTGATATTTTTTTTTCATTTACAGATAACAGATATTTTATTATTAACAGACAGATACAAATAATGATTAACGAGTAATAGTCTTTCATTCTATATAAAAACCGATCACGTGCAAGTTGGACTCACGAACTAAGGGTTCTGTACGTTATTTTATTATTTGCAATGATAGAGTCCATAGTAACCCATAATATATTCTGTGACATTTCAAATTGCTACAGAACTGTGAAAGATGGATGGATGCATAGTCGAACGGACAGACAATCGGCGTAGGCATAATAATAGGGTCCCGTTGATACCATTGGGTACCGAACCCTAAAAAGTTTTCAAGAATTACTCAAGCCATCAATACTCGCTCTTTCACCCTCACCCATTCACTTTACACATACTACACTCAAACAATATTACAATATATTACTAACACTACTTACATACTCCCCACCTACTCATACTACACACACTACTACTACTCAACATAAACTCACACTATTACTCGCACAAAACACTATTACTCCAACAATGGGGTGCTATTAACAACTTGAATTAAAATCAAATTAACTATAGGTATAATGATATTATGTACTTTGATAACCTAAACCTATTATGTAGTACCTTTTTTATGATGAAAGAGACTGGACCTTACGACACAGGGTATCCTAGTGTGAGGTTCAGTGCTATATGTAATCAAATTGTAACAGTTTTCTTAAAATTAAATAAATAAAATAAGACTCCGAATACCGTGTCCATAACGTTTGTATTTCCAGCACCAAACTGCTACCCGGTACGTCAGTTTCCTAAGTGACACAAATAGAGTACCATCTCTGCATACGGGCAATATAAAACGTGCTCGAAAACTTATTACTTTAGATATTACCACAATACTGTATGATATGGCTAGATTTTTCACGCCGCTCTGAATTTTATGATATCATGTTTGAATACAAATCACTTAGTGTTATTGTGTCTCAAGACGAAAGTCTTTGACCAGTGTGTGTTGCCAGTAATTACTTACGGTACTGAAACGTGGTCGCTCACAATGGGCCTGATAAGAATGCTCAAAGTTACTCAAAGGGCAATGGAGAGGGCTATGCTTGAAGTATCCCTGCGTGATCGAATCAGAAATGAGGAGATTCGCAGGAGAACTTTCGTAACCGACATAGCTCGAAGAATTGCCAAACTTAAGTGGCAGTGGGCGGGGCACATAGCTCGCAGAACTGATAGCTAATGGGGCAGTAAAGTACTGGAAGACGCAGCGTGGGTAGGCCCCCCACAAGGTGGACCGACGACCTGCTGAAGGTCGTGGGAATTCGCTAGATGTGGAAAGCGCAGCAACGGTCGTTGAGGCGATACTTGGGGGAGGCCTGTAGTGTGTGGCTCGCCTTACCTCGTATAGTATATTTAGCCTAAGTTTAGCATATGGTTATTCATTAAATATTAGACATTGTACTTGACAACACGGCTTTCATTGATACCATAAGCCCCACATTGCATGGCGACCCTGCCAGTGCTGCCACGTTGGCAGCGCTGCGTATGTTGGTTCCAAAAATTTTATAATCATTTGTGCCTGGAACAAGTGGGGCAACAAGGAGAAACAAAATTATTATTGGTGCGATATTGAGTGGTGCCGGGAGTAGTTCGTGCCCGATGTGTTTCCGGCTGGGAGACTATGGTGACCAGGGAGCAGCGTCGAGGAATCTCCGCTACCCTGAGGCCTCACCAACAGGCCGTGCTTCGCATGCTCAAACTGGTGATTGTGGTGAAAAGTTTACGCTGAGACGTTATTAATTAAGATAGTTCATAGGTGCTAAATACGTGAGTTATCGATTTGTAACGCCTGTTGATAATAACTAGAATTTTATTTTAACATAAATTCTTTTAATTTAGTTTGTCGCGAAAGGTATCGGTAAACAACATATCAAATTGCAGTGAGTGACACCTAGTAACACATACTCGTGTAAGAATGATGTCACCTCTGTTATTTGATGTTGCGAAATGACTCGAACTGCAATATCTGACTCGACAATTAAACAATGCACCAATTTTGTAAGGAATAATTTTGCCTTTGAATGATAAAGGGATTGATTTGAATGATTAGATCATGAGTTATTTTGTTGAGAAGGAATATTAGTTAGTAGTTAATATGGTGATACAGGTAAATGTATTTGGTATGGAATTAAGAATAAATAAATAAATAAATATCTTTGGGACAATTTTACACAGCACCATCTAGTCCCAAACTAAGCAGAGCTTGTGGTATGGGTACTAGACAATGGATATAATAAGTATATACTTTTTTTTTTTGTAAATACATACTTATAATACATAAGCAACACACCCAGACCAACACAAACACTTATGTTCATCACACAAATATTTGTGTCCTGTGGGAATCGAACCCACGACCTCGTTATCAGCAGTCCGACACTCGAACCACTAGACCACAGAGGTCGTCAAATGTTTTGGTTGTATGAAAGTTTGTTTAATGGCAGTTGGGAATAATTTGGTAAGTAAGGTTTTGGATACGTAGTTGGACTGATCATCCAAACGCGATTTGGAATTTTATGTACCAAAGTATTCAATTTGGTTAAATAGTGTTTCATAGTTGTGATATTGGAAGTGAAAAGGTACAAATATTATAAGATAGGTACACAAAGGTACTACATAGGGTTCAGTTCCTTCGTTCGATCATGGTGTAAACGAGATTTCTCTGTGAGAACAGTTGGAGACCAAGGAAGTCTTAAATTATGACCCTAATGATATATGATAATTATGTTTGTTTTATAATACCAGGCACCGAGAGTCCTGAATATAAAAAGAGTACCTAATAATAAATAATTATGCCCGATCGGGTTTCGTAAAAGTGTACCTACGGAAAAATCGAGATAAAGATTGTGATTATGATAGAATCAGAGCTAAGAATTGAGTGATTTGTATATAGTATAAAAGGAAAAATAATGAAAACATGAGAAATTTAATAAAATGTGGGTTGTTATAAAATAGGTAGGTAAATAATTTTCAATGTTGGTTAGGTACTTGTTATAATTTCAGAATAATAAAAATGTTTTTTTTGTGTGTAGGTTATTGTCAACAGTGCACTCTTTTATTAATAATTATCCTATTAGCTATACGTGGGACACTCAGAAAGTTTTGCGAAACTAAAAAAAATTGTTCTATACGTACATATATTTTTATCAAATCTTTTCAAAGTACTTTCCACCAGCCTCTATACAAAGATTCATGCGCCTAAACCAGTTTTCAAAACACTTTTTCCAGTCCGCCGCAGACACCTCGTTTACAGCCTGCTCGAACGCAGCCAGCGCATCTTCCGGCGACGAAAATTGTATCCCTTTGAGCTGATTTTTTATTTTTGGGAATAAAAAGAAGTCACACGGTGCTAGATCAGGGCTGTAAGGAGGGTGACCCAAGAGTTTGACTGGCGTGCTGTCCAGGAAGTCCCTCGTTTTGAGTGCGGTGTGCGCAGGTGCATTGTCGTGGTGGAGCAGTAGCCCGCGGAGCCCTGTGTTTGGTCGCTTGTTGCTTATAACAGATAAAACTTCTGGCAAACATTTGGTAGTATACCATTCGGCATTAATGCTTCTTTGATCTCGTAAGGGAATTGATACCAAGTGGCAAGTCAAATTAAAAAAGCTAGCGATCAAAATCTTACCCCCGCTTCTAGATCGCTTCACTTTGGTAGGCGTTGGCTCATTTTGAAACACCCAAACAGTCGACTGGCGCTTGGTTTCTGGGTCGTATTGATAAATCCAGGACTCATCACCTGTAACGATGTCGTAAACACGCCGAGACGAGCCTGCTTCAAATTTGTTAAGCATATCACGGCACCATTCCACCCGGGCCTGCTTCTGAGCATCGGTGAGGTTGTGCGGCACCCAGCGTGATACTATCCTCCTCACGCGAAGATGGCTGTGTAGAATCTCGTGAACGCTTCCCGATCCAATATTCAATATGTGTTGAATCTCCTGATATGTAATTCGCCTATTGTCTTGGATTAAATTTTTCACTGCTAGCACGTTTTCTTCGGTAACAGCCGTCAAAGGGCGACCGCTTCTTTCGTCATCCCCCAAAGTTGGTCGACCGCGCTTGAATTCGTTATACCAACGATACACGGTTGCCTTGGAAGGGCCTTCATCCATGAATGCCATTTGAAGTCTATCGTACGATTCATCCGGTTTCAGGCGACACTTGAAATCGTATAAAATCATAGCTCTAAAATGTTCCCGGCGCAGATCCATATTTCAGTGAGACACAATACTTTGAATTAACTCGCAAAAAATGTGGAGGGAAATTTTGAAATTGGAACTTACTTATTTTTACTTATAAATAATCATATTTTCGAAAAACATTATAACTGGCCAGTCTCCCATATATAAAAACTTTTTTTCGCAATACTTTCTGAGGGGCCTGGTATGTACATTATATTTACATGACGCTCACGATGATTGATCGTGAAATACATGTTCATACGTAAAGAAAAGGTCAATGAGGCGCCGCCTTCAAAATGTTGGATTATGAAAAGATTTAGAAATACATACAAGGATTATTTTTTACTTTTTAGTTAACGTTTTTGAAGGCGGTTTTTTTTTGTTATTCATTCTATATATATCTGTGGTTTGATTACTTCTAATAAGTGATCCTTTTCAATTAATAATTTAACATTCATAGGTACATTGTCTCCTTAAATTTCAGGTTTGTAATGGACTACACTTAGAACCATATCCATCAAAATACAATGTTAAATTATAAAGCACTAATAAAGGGACCCCACATAAAAGTTATGATGGTTTCCATCGTCCAGGGACCATAATAACCCCTTCTCCCCCGGTCCATTTTAACGACTTGTATAAGATGTGCAGCTGAGACTATGTTATATTTTTCATTGCAAACTCAAGGGGAAGTTGGGCAACTTGGTACTCGAGTTTTACCAAGAGTAGGTAGGTAAATATTTTTGTCGCAAGCTTGCATTATTTTTGCACTAGCTTAGTTATTATAAAATAGCTTTGTTTTTTCAACTCACACACATAAATATCTAGTTATGAAATATACAAACTGCTTATAAAGTTTTGGCACCGACTGATTTTTATAGTAAGTTTTTATAAATAATAATATCTCTCATTAATTAATTATATTGAGAAAAATAGGGATTTTATAATCAAAATATTTTTATTTGTGGATACGACGTAGATCTAATTTTTATATATCTGATTTTTCATTATATTTACTAGATTTTGGTGTAGGGAAAACACGATTCAATCAAATTTGCTCGATCGATTTATTTTCCAAAGTAAGGTCCGTTTTACCACTATTTTGCATTGCATTTAGAAATACCAATAGTTTTTACTATTGTTTTTTGCGAATAAAATACATCTTGTGCATATCTAGATTATAGGGTACCAGATTTTCATTTACATGTTTATTCGCTGAGATATTAGCAATAATGTAAAAAAACATCAAAACAGCGCGATTCCGCTCTGTTCTCGCACGCGCAATTTGCCGTGTGTAAGGGACGGTTGCAAATTCAATGCAGCACCTTAATATTCTTGAGACATTTTTACACAGCACCATCTATTCCCAAACTAAGCAGAGCTTGTACTATGGGTACTAGACAATGGATATAATACTTACATACTTTTTTATTGTAAATACATACTTACAATACATAAGAAACACCCAGACCAACACAAACACTTATGTCCATCACACAAATATTTGTGTCCTGTGGGAATCGAACCTCGTGATTAGCAGTTCGACACTCGAACCACTAGACCGACAGACCTCGTCCAAAATAAAAAATATCTATTTCCAGAAGGGTGCAATGGGCTTTGCACATTCACATTTCACAAGGGTTACACATATTATGGAATTTGGAATAAGCCTATTGCTATTTCCCGGACACGAATCAAAACTCATGGCGACGACGTAACAAAAAAAAATCTGTGAGTTTATCCCAACCATAGTTTATTATATTGCTCTTAGCTATTTCACGAGGTCGTGGGTTCGATTCCCACATCATCATCATCATCACCATCATTTCAGGCGATAGACGTCCACTGCTGAACATAGGCTTCCCCTAAAGGGGTGGGTATGCCATAATCACCACGCTTGGCATGTGGGTTTGCGATTCCCACAGAACACAAATATTTATGCGATGATATAAATGTTTGTGTTGGTCTAAGTGTTTCTTTTTTATTTTAGGTACCTATGTATTTACAAAATAAAAGTATGTAAATATTATATCCATTGTCTAGTACCCATATTACAAGCCCTGCTTAGTTTGTTACGTAGTAACAAAACTAAGTTGAATTCAGAATGACAAAAACAGTTATAAAAAGACTTGAAAATAATTATGTCGCAAAGGAAACTGATGTTTGTGTCTTTTTAGTTGGGTTTTTATTCCGAAATTTGTTTGACATAGACTTTAGGATAGTAATAATATATTAGTATCGCCCAGAGTCTTGGACTTGCAGTCTTGCGGTCTTCCATTTTCGCAAGATCGATCTTGCTGTCTTGCGGTCTTGCGTTTTTGGAAGACCAAGACCGACTTTGGGCAATACTAAATAATATCATGTCCAACCTACATAAACACTCATCATCATCATCATCATCATCATCATTTTATCCAAAAGACGTCCACTGCTGGACATAGGCTGCAATGTGGGGCTTATGGTATCAATGAAAGCCGTGTTGTCAAGTACAATGTCTAATATTTAATGAATAACCATATGCTAAACTTAGGCTAAATATACTATACGAGGTAAGGCGAGCCACACACTACACCTACCCCGTTTCTGAAAGAAAAAAAAAATTAATACATTTTTTTTTTACTAAAATTTGAAATAATATCTAATGAAAAATAATTTTTTTTTTTTTTTTAACCATAACAAATTAAACAAATTATGGTTACATACCAGGCCCCTCAGAAAGTATTGCGAAAAAAAGTTTTTATATATGGGAGACTGGCCAGTTATAATGTTTTTCGAAAATATGATTATTTATAAGTAAAAATAAGTAAGTTCCAATTTCAAAATTTCCCTCCACATTTTTTGCGAGTTAATTCAAAGTATTGTGTCTCACTGAAATATGGATCTGCGCCGGGAACATTTTAGAGATATGATTTTATACGATTTCAAGTGTCGCCTGAAACCGGATGAATCGTACGATAGACTTCAAATGGCATTCATGGATGAAGGCCCTTCCAAGGCAACCGTGTATCGTTGGTATAACGAATTCAAGCGCGGTCGACCAACTTTGGGGGATGACGAAAGAAGCGGTCGCCCTTTGACGGCTGTTACCGAAGAAAACGTGCTAGCAGTGAAAAATTTTATCCAAGACAATAGGCGAATTACATATCAGGAGATTCAACACATATTGAAGATTGGATCGGGAAGCGTTCACGAGATTCTACACAGCCATCTTCGCGTGAGGAGGATAGTATCACGCTGGGTGCCGCACAACCTCACCGATGCTCAGAAGCAGGCCCGGGTGGAATGGTGTCGTGATATGCTTAACAAATTTGAAGCAGGCTCGTCTCGGCGTGTTTACGACATCGTTACAGGTGATGAGTCCTGGATTTATCAATACGACCCAGAAACCAAGCGCCAGTCGACTGTTTGGGTGTTTCAAAATGAGCCAACGCCTACCAAAGTGAAGCGATCTAGAAGCGGGGGTAAGATTTTGATCGCTAGCTTTTTTAATTTGACTGGCCACTTGGTATCAATTCCCTTACGGGATCAAAGAAGCATTAATGCCGAATGGTATACTACCAAATGTTTGCCAGAAGTTTTCTCTGTTATAAGCAACAAGCGACCAAACACAGGGCTCCGCGGGCTACTGCTCCACCACGACAATGCACCTGCGCACACCGCACTCAAAACGAGGGACTTCCTGGACAGCACGCCAGTCAAACTCCTGGGTCACCCTCCTTACAGCCCTGATCTAGCACCGTGTGACTTCTTTTTATTCCCAAAAATAAAAAATCAGCTCAAAGGGATACAATTTTCGTCGCCGGAAGATGCGCTGGCTGCGTTCGAGCAGGCTGTAAACGAGGTGTCTGCGGCGGACTGGAAAAAGTGTTTTGAAAACTGGTTTAGGCGCATGAATCTTTGTATAGAGGCTGGTGGAAAGTACTTTGAAAAGATTTGATAAAAATATATGTACGTATAGAACAATTTTTTTTAGTTTCGCAAAACTTTCTGAGTGTCCCACGTACAGTACAGTATATGTGAACGTATATGACAATCACGCGCCGCCTTCAAAATGTTGGTTTATGAAAAGATTTAGAAATACATACAAGGATTAATTTTTACTTTTTAGTTAACGTTTTTGAAGGCGGTTTTTTTTTGTTTAAAAGTTTTTGTTTCATACTTTTTAGTTGATAATTGCGAGGGTTGATTCATAAATGTTTATAGAACCAATTTGAGAAACTTTTTTTAATATCCTATGCTATCCCACTGCTGGGCAAAGGTCTCACCCATGTTTTTCCAAACTTCCAATCATTATCGTTACAAAAAAACCAATCAAATCGGCCAAGAATTCTCAGACAGACACCTATTAGGAGATCATCTAGATATACGAAGCTAAAATAAACTGATTTATTGAAGCTGGCTCAAAAACTACTCAACCTAAGTCAATAAAATTTATATGGGACCACCGCGCGAGCATACACCTCGGAATACATAACCTCCTCCTTTTTTTGAAGTCGGTTAAAAAGTGGGCAGGGCCTGCGTGCAAACACTTTGCACCATAGTGCGGGGCATTTAAAAGCCTTTCTCAGTACGTCTTATGACATGTTTCTGTAAATACCGTAAAACAAACCCGCAAAAATGCTTTATTATGCTGTTTCCCACTGCAAAAACAAGTACATTTGATTAATGTTAATTTAAAAAAAATAATGACGTCAATATGTAAGGAGCAGTTTGTTCGAAAGTTGCCACGCATGAATCGCAAGTAAAATTATTATTGTGATTACAACCATTCTACTCTATCTATTTGAATGAACACTGGAATCATCCTCCTAGCCTTTTAACAACTATGTTGGGCCTTCAGACTAACCAGATGCAGCTGAATATTATTTTATACAGAGTGACAGCCATCAGACCCCTGCAACCCGTACATAATAATGTAATACAGTAACTCAGAATAAACACTGGAATTGTAATAAGTTGTGTTATCCCGCTGACTGATTAACAAGCGAGTGTGTTATTTTTCGCACTTATTACACCATTTATATCTTCCGCATCTGCTCATGCTCATTCAAATTACTCATCATATATCATTTTTGTTTTTAGGTTTCCTTGTCAGTCTTCACAAATAAATAATGTTACCAAAGCAAGATTTTTTTTTACTATGGAAAACTTTTAAGAATTTTGATAGAACGGTTCTAAAAAAGTATCACCATGTTTATATACGTTTTAAAACTGAGTTTATATTTGGAATCGGCAGATAAATATGTATTTTATGTTAAAGGTTTAAGAAAGCTTTTCCATCGTAGAATTTTACCTAGGTACTAAAAATACAATGCGCTTGCTCAGTGCGCTCACCTAATGCAAAAAAACCACAAGTGCTAAAAACCTTGGCTACCACAAAGTTTACTTTTAGGCCTACATTTTGCACGAAAAATAATTACATTTCTAATTGTTAACGGGAAAATGAACTTTATAGACTATGATTGTTTTACATTATTAATTTTCATGTTTTCATGATGATTCACACAAACCTTGTAATAATCTTGATAAAAAAATTAATTGTCACAATAACCTCGTCATTAGATGTGTTGGTCTTGCATTGGGTAAGCGAATGATTTTTTCAATTCATTATAATTATTATAATTATGTTATGTATGTATAACTATATGCATTCTGTTTTGTGCTGCTCCCAAATTATTGACGCTATAAACTACCAAAACATAACATCTTCAATTTGAAAGCATTTTCCAATTTATTTAAATAAAAAACTATTTACGACCCTTCACTTAAATAAAGTCCCGATAGAAGACAGGCAGTCCGGATTTACTTAGTTACGTAACCATTCGTGTCTTATTTTCTCGAACCAGCAGCGTCCCGGGGACCACATTATAGAAGCTTACACAAGTGTATAGCTTGCATTGTAGGGATTCCATATGTTATCCTCCAAGGTAATATATCCTTAAACTTTATCTTCACACAAATTGACTAGAACTTTCGGTATTTTATTCACTTTTCTGCTTTATAGAGTTCCGTACCAAACTGGACATTTGACATTACTCTCACTACGCTGTCCGTCTGTTAGTCACAGAGCTGTATCTTTTGAACGGTAATAGGTAGCTGGTTGTTATTTTCTCAGAATATGCGTTGCTATGACCCCTATCACGACAAAAACAAAAAAAAAAACCAAGTGGTCCCCATACAAAAAACCTTGAAAAGCATGCATTTTTTTCAACGCTTTTGTTCCTGCTCCATCTTCAAAACGGTTATACATACCAGCGTCAAACTTGATCTGATTATAGTGCATAACTACGTTATTTAGCAACAATTACTAATAATAGGGCAATCATAGACATATGTGGTGGTACCTGGGTAAGAAAAAGATGCAAAAATTTAAATTTCGCGCCAGCCCTAGGTATTGATCCTGAAGGTATTTTCAGACAGTTTTTACCGTGAGTACATGAATCATGCAGCAATGATTCATCTATTGACTAACAATAGTACATTAGTGTCCAGGCCAGAAGTAAAGCAATTGACGGCCGAGTAATATTGGAATGACGTGGCGAGGAGAGATTTTAAAAGGACGGTGCGCGAGCCGGGTCCTCTTGTTAACTAAACGTATAGTATAGTATAGTACTTTTATCTCAATTGCGAGTAAACAATATAACATAAATTAATTCAACAGTATCTAATTTTAATTCGCGCCAATTCGTCTACGCGCGGTTCTTGTTCTATTTTCAAACTTTTGAAAAAAAAAATGCGCATTCCACCTTTAAAATAATAAATATCGTGTACCTAAAGACACTGTCACCATCGTTTACTTTAAAAACCTTAAGAAGAATAATAAAAAAATACTGTCCAGCAATTTATATTATTGTTGTGTTGGCAATTAATTGCTGGCGTGTTTTTTTGTTAAGTACGGAAAACAGCCCATTGATGTATTCTTCTTTTTAAATAATGAACCTATTTCCGAGCAAGTGGAAGAAAACTATACTTAATGAAATTATTAATTTTTGATTATTTTGTATTGATGATTTGAATAATTTATTTTGGATTTAATATTTTTCCATATTAACTCTTATGACATGAACTATATAATTATAATTAATTTCATTTAACTTTAACCCTCTTGTAAGATTTTTTGATCCAATGTTGGTCTAAATAAATAAATTTTATTTTAATTACTTATATTCTGCAACCAAAAAGCGATGACAAAAACCGACAGGTAAAATAACTCGTCACTTAGTAACATAACACTTTATATCCCTCAGTAGAAGATATATAGACGAGCCAATTTATTCTTTCACGTTTACGCGAAAATTTCCAACTCCAATTCCGTCCAAACCAATAAATTCTTAGCGTCCCTACTAAGCCGTATAGCTGGTATAGCGAAGTTAGTGGACTCTCCTTACAAGACACAGCGTGGCAGACGAGTTGGAAGCCACAAATTGCTCAGGGAACTTACCTCAGTTCGGTGACTGACAGGAACTTTGTGTCGCGCAGTTTACTTAAGACTTTAATGAATACCTACAGTTGCTTAGATCATTTACGGTTCGTGCTTATGTTAGTTGCCTTGCGCTTTATACGGTATCAAAGCTTTTGTTCTAAGTTACACGTAATATTTCGTGGTAAAGATTGTTATTATATCTTGTTGGATAATTGGGAGAAGGTTCTTTGTTAATTATTACTTGTGTTTTCGGATTATAATTATCTTTCATAATAAAGGTTTAGGATAGGATGATGATTATAATAATTGTATAGACTGAGAGAATTCACATACAAAGTTAGAAAGAAAATAATTATATTACTACTCGCGCAGAAAAATGGGATTGAAAATGGCGGCATCTATTGTTCTATGTGCCTCTTGCTCACACAACACCGTACGTATGATTATTGTTCCAATTATTGTTAACGCATGCCGCCATTTTCAATCTCATTGATCATGAAAGATTCTTACCTTTACTTAACCTTTGGTAGGTTTGTGAATGCTCACAAGTAGGAAATGGATAAATTAAATTTCTGATAAAAATATCTGTTAGGTTCCGAGAACGTCGTTCTCATCAAAATAAAACAGACATGGTTTATTCAAATCACAAAAATAAATTCAACTCTAAATAAATAATTAACCGCAGCAGAAACGCCGTTAAGCTCTTTAACCTGTTTGGGTAACTTCATTAAAGGGAATTAAACTTTTGTTACACATGGGATTAGACAAATTAGGGCTTTGATGCTTACTTCAAAAGATTTCTGCTATTCGTAGCAGTACCTACGCACATAGTTTAGGCTCTTTATAAATGTTTTGGTATTCCTACACATTTAAAAACAACTTTGATGAAGGGATCTTGTTTACTCATTTTGTGTGTTTTTGGGAAATTGGGTTTTACACTGACTTTTAATGGATTCATTAATCTTTGTAAGGTAGAAACTGAGATACTTTTTTTTGTAATATTTAAAATAGGTTAACGTACACTTCTATTTATTGATTTGAGCGTACTATTAACAGACCAAGGAAGGCCAAAAAATCTCTAAAATGCAGATTTTTCCTAACCTGTCTACTATATCCTAAGTTAGTCTTCAATCGATAATTTGACGACCTCTGTGGTCTAGTGGTTCGAGGGTCAGACTGCTGATCATGAAATCGTGGGTTCGATACAAATATTTGTGTGATGAACATGAGTGTTTGTGTTGGTCTGGTTGTTTCTTATGTATTATAAGTATATATTTACAACAACAAAAAAGTACATAAGTATTATATCCATTGTCTAGTACCCATAGCATAAGCTCTGCTTAATTTGGGACTAGATGGTGATGTGTAAATTGTCTCAAAGTATTTACATTTATTTATTTAATCAATCAATCAACTCGGCCTATCGTAGTCCACTGCTGGATATAGGCCTCTCCCAAGTTACGCCAAAACAACAATCACATGAGACTTTCCATCTTCATGTCTCAGTTTGGCGAACCGACTTGTGGTACCATTTAGGCAACAGCCTAGGTGGTATTGAAGTTGTCATGGGCAAAGGTAACTGCTTAACATCAGGTGGGCCTTTAGCTCGTTTCGCCATCCTATATTAAAAAAAAAAAAAAAAAAAAACACTCAGTCCTCCACCTTTCTCAGGTCGTTGGTCAGTGTTTGATGAAATAGAATACCTACCTACCCTACCTTTGACGTGAACATATTGGATCGACGAAAACTTGTGAAAATCGTAGCCATGCTTCGTTTTCAGCGCCGCTTCAGAATCCACATGGGAACCAAACTGACGTGAAGACGTATATTATACTTTGAAATCAATTTCTCTTCAGCATACATCCTAAGGGTTGTTAACCCTTTATGGAGGGTACGAAACTTGCACAAGCACCCTAAGAGTAATCAAAGAGATCAGAACAAACATAAACTTGCGAACTGTCATGCGGGTGTATGTATGTATTTCATTAATTACTATTGTGCAAAAGGAATTTGGTACACAACCATTCAAACCGAGCCTCCTTGTTACCCAATGGTTCCAGGAGATGGATGCACATAGACTGTGTATTGTTACATTGTTAAGACTACGCTCCGGGCATATTCCATCAAATTTTGCTCATTTAATGGGAAAGATGGAATCGCCGAACTGTGAAGTATGCCAGGTTGTGGACGATATCCATGATATTTTGTTTGAATGTGCCCAGAACGAGCCCATGCCCAGGCAGGTCATTAAATTAAGTCACAACGTAGGATTAGGTAATAGCATTCTGGCATCACCATTTTCGGAGGAAGCCGGGAATCTGTGTTAATTGTATCTCACAAGGTTTGATACAGTGAACACAGATTATACTTGGGGTGAATTGCACTATTTATTAGAGAGATAAGATAAAATTGTTAGTTTTTAAATAAATTGTACACTGTTGTTACGGGGCGACATAGTCAAGGCTGATAAAGTCCCCTTAAATAAAGATTAAAAAAAAAAAAAAAAACATGCGGGTGTTTGTATGTATTTCATTAATTACTATTGTGCATACGACTACTTTGCGTTTATTCTGTACAAAGCTTTTGTATTTAGCGGACTTAAAATAAACTCATTTTATTTTAAGTCCGCTAAATACAAAAGCTTTGAAAAGTTTAAAGTGAACTTCGTATGGTGGTGTATATTTAGTTTTTTTGATCATGTAGTTAGAATTTCTTTGGAAACAAAGCGTTGGATTTTGCAGATTAAATTAGTATGTATGTGGGTGGGCGTTATCAAGGAGATTTTATATGAATAGGATACTCATTAGTACTGTGTATTTAGTTATACTTGCAAGTAGAATGCTACTAGCCTGTCCCGCGGCTTTGGCCATTTCTAATTCATCTTATCACAGAAAGACTTATCGCTGATCCCTCGAGGTTTATTTAATTTTTACTGGATTAAAAAGTAGTTTACATTTTAATGCGGGTCTATTTGTGTGCCTAATTTCATCCAAATCGGTTAAGCCACTACAGCGTGATTAAAGGACAAACAAATAAACAAATATCCAAACTTTCTCATTTTTTTATATTAGTAGGAAGTAGGATTGTTTAGGAACAATCATTATCAACAGTCATGTCAACTTTCTGCCTCGTTGGTCTAGTGGTTGCAAGCGCGACTGCTGAGCATGGGGTCCTGGGTTCGATTCCCGGGTCGGGCAAAGTGTTATTAGGTTTTTTCATTAGGAAATTCTCAGTAGCAGTCCGGAGTCTGGATTTGTGCCCGGTCAATGGCAATAGGCTCGCCCCCTATTACATGGGACTATAACATAACTGGCGAAATGTGGGTGTACTATTACACCTCTGCCTACCCCTTCGGGGAAATACAGGCGTGATGTTATGTTATGTTATGTGTTATGTTATGTCAACTTTCCTATGTATCTTTCAATAATAAGATTACTGTCAGTGCTATATTAATAATATATAATCTTAATAAACCCATAAAAAGTATTACAGAAAACACACATACACCGAAAATACAATTAAATATAAATACAAGTTACACATAAACAGATTTGTAAATATACTATGCCTAAAACAATTTAACTCTAAGAAAATTACACAAAGCCATAAAATCTCTGATACTCATTTAACTATGAGTCAGGATCTTGAGCTCTGTTACAACGCCAATTTCTGTAGTCATTCGCTATGCAAGACGATGTGCCTGCTGATATAGCGGCGAAAGATTCAATGGAAGGGACATTTTGTTGGTTCATAAAACTTAGCAATGAAAAAAAAAAGGCAAGCACTGCCTATTATTACTATAATCATCATCATCATCATCATTACAGCCGAAAGACGTCCACTACTGGACATAGGCCTCCCCCAATTAAGGGGGGGATATGCCATAATCGCCACGCTTGGCAGGCGGGTTGGCGATCGCAGTTGGTTGGTTAAATACTCAGAGAACGCTGCTGCCCATCCTCTGGTGAATCCCTTAGTCGCCTTTTACGACACCTGTTCTCGCCGACATCACCGAGACGCCCGTCAATCGACTTTCTCGCTATCAGCGGGTGGAACAAATTCGCCAACATTTTTGGTCACGCTGGGCGAAAGAATACGTATGCGAGTTGCAAACAAGGAACAAGTGGAAGAAGGATTCGTCTCACTTACAACGTGACATGCTTGTAGTCATCAAAGATGAGCATCAGCCGCCACTGAAGTGGCAACTTGGACGAGTGATCAATATCATTCCTGGAAAAGACAACGTGTCCAGAGTCGCTGACATTCGGACGGCATCGGGTGTTGTAAGACGGGCATTCACCAGAATCTGCCCTCTCTTCAACGACTGCCTTCAAGTTCCAGAGCCTCATTGAAAGCTGGTGCTTCCAAGGCCGGGGGCATTTTCAAGCTTCCCCTATACTACAGAATATCGTTCTGAACTCTTTTGGTTACTAGGAATGGCCATATTGTTTTTGTTTTTAATTGTTGTATCACTCAAAAGTGACAGTGAAAATTTTATATTTTTTTCGCTATTACGCTAACAAACTTGTACCTATTTTTTTATCAAATTATAAGTATTTAGCAAATTACGCTTGAGCTTTTACTTATTAACCGTCACTGCTGCGCTGCTCCAACATATTGTTCCCTTATCTCTTATTACTATAATGGTCGCAAGTAATTTCCAAGTTAATTTATTGTTCAAGGTGCAATGTTTCGGTCAGACAAAGTAGTTAGTGTAAAAAACCGCAATCATCTCGTATCCAATGGCCTTCAATGGCATTGGGGTCACTGGTGCCTGAGATACAGGTTAATTCATAGTTCGGGCACCAGGTGCTTTATAAATTAACACTGATTTTAATGATCACTGGCAAGCACAAACATTGTAATTGATTGGAGTTGAAGAATTTGACTTATAATACTTGAATGTTACTTACTATATCTATTTAAAGAAGTAAATGTTTAGTGAATTGCATACTATAGAGCTTTTTGTAGTAAATGGGTTGAATGAGAACTCTTTAAATAAATAAATAAAATAAAAAAAGCCTTTAACCACCAATTTTTATATCTGGTACCACCTGTATTCTATGCAAATAAATGATTCTTTCTTTCTTTATTATTCCTTAATTAATTTGTATGTTTACGTATGTGAACAGTAATACTCGTATAATATAAATATAATCAATTAAGGACCCCTCGACGGGTCTCCTCCAATAACTTCCAGATTTTTCTATCTGAAGCTTTCTTCATCCATGTTTTGTCAGTCATTTTTACTATTTCGTCTTGCCATCTTTCTATAGGTCTTCCTCTCTTCCTCTTTCCCAATGGGCCTTTCCACGTGGTTGTTCTCTGGGTCCATCTGTCGTCGTCTAATCGCGCCAGGTGGCTCACCCATCTCCAGTTCAATGCTTGAGCGTGTTGAAGGGCATCCAGTACTTGTGTCTTCTTTCTTATCATCGAATTTTGTTGTATGTGTCTAAGTCTTATGTTTAGGATGCTCCTCTCCATCGCCCTTTGGCAAACTTGTATTTTGTTTTTAGTTTTTTTGTTTTTTTTTTTTGTTTTTGAGAACTCTTTACAAAGTTTAAAGTCTTTCCTCACTCGCACGACATATGAATCTTACTGTCCTCATCTCACTGACCTCTTTATACTAGTACGCTGGACTGGCTATTAACGACGTCGTAATGAAGACATTTAATTTCCGCCATTTTGGGGCTGTTAGTCATGGCTGCAGTGGTGTTGGTACACGGAACTAATATTAGAGATGGGCTAGTGACAATTACTCAGAACAATATGAAGGCCATTTGCAATTTTCGTTCCAGTGATAAACGCAAGGGGCGCTTTGATTGGACAAAATCAACTTTTGTCATTTTGGATCGGAGGTCAGTGCCTTATCCCCATTTCTTTGGAGATAGCACAGCATACTTTTTTCTTCCATCACCTTTATCAGCTTAGGCTTAGCCATGTATGGTGCATTAGGGTAATTCCGTACATGAGATTATTTCATTAAAATGGATTTTTGTCGGATATCATAACAGTATTAGGTACAACGCGCACTAAAATGTGAGGTTGAATAAAATTACGTCTCACGTCTCGTCTCGCCTATTAATATTAAGAGTTATTTTTAACCGACGAAAAAAAGGAGGAGGTTCTCAATTCGACGCGTATATATATATTTTTTTATTTTTATTTTTTATGTATGACCACGCATAACTTTTTACAGAGTGGTCCGATTTTGATGATTCTTTTTTTAATGGATAGGGTATATCTTGAAATTGGTCCCATTTAAAAATCAAAATCAAAATCCACCCCTAAGGGTAGTAAAACAGGGGATGAGTTTTTGTTCACCCACTGAATTCTTACCTGTTAACCGATTCTGTTGAAACTTAACACACATAAATATAGCTCTATACACTACGACATAATGGAGACCTGGAGTTAGATTTTAACCACAACAAAATAAAAAATAAAACTTTTTAACAAAAAATTGAACCGACGAAAAGTGAAACTGAAAAGCGAAAAATTACTAATTATGAGTCGGCGCCAAACAACCAATCAACGAAGATCATTAAATTACTTTAAATAAATAATAAAAACAATGTCACATCAAATACAACGTGAAATTTTCAACGATAAACAATAACTTTCCAAAAATGCGTTCTTCGCTCGGCCACTTGCAACTTACACGCACTTTGCTTGTTAAAAGTTCGTTTGGCGCCGACTCATAATTAGTTATTTTTCGCTTTTCAGTTTCACTTTTCGTCAGTTCAATTTTTTGTTAAAAAGTTTTATATTGTAACAAAATTTTTACATCATTTCTGCTAGCAATTTAAAATGTCTAAACACTTGTGTCAAATCCATTTTAACAGGACTACCCCAAGGCACCAGTGGCGAAGGGTGAATATTTTCAGAAGGGAAGCCGTAGACACCTAAAAATCCTAAAATAGCTAAGTTCACACGTTAATAAAATAAAATAAACAATTTTACAACTTGTAATTTAATTTTACATCCTTTTTTGTATTTTAGAATTGAATTGTCGTTAATCTGTATTTAAGTAATTCCTAAAGGGAAGCCGGTGGGAATCGTGTTATATGGACCCTACGCCACTGCAAGGCACCATAACCCCTGTTTATATTATTTGATACGTCCAATGTAAAATTCAGTAGTATATTGTCAGTTCCAGCAACATTGTATCAATCAGTGTTACCACAAGATCGGCTGATTTAATATGCATCCAAGGTGTCCAAGAGGTTCAACGTTTTAAATTGACTCACAGCTCTGAATACCAAACTATAGTTTAATTACATTGTCTCTACGTTGTGCTACTAGAAAATTAGTTAAGTCACTTTAAGAAATTAGTCTGTTGGCGTCTTTACTTCACATAAAGTTTTTTTTTGTAGACGTGTTTTGAAATGAGTGTCTTCATGGTATATTTATTATGTTTGATGAGTTAATAATTAAGTATGCAAGCTGATATTTCACCATGGAAAAGTAAATTAAGTCACATAAAAAAAGTCATAAAATTTTAATTAAATATATGTATAGGTCATTCTGATTCAATAAATCCAGTTTGATGGCTACGTCCCTTAAATTAGCAGCTAAAATTAAATTGGAACGATGTCTCAATAACCTTCCAAGAACAAGGGCAGTACAAAGGGAGTAACCACAATATTTAATATTTCTAAAGAAAATTAACAAAAATAAGCAAAATAAGAAGATGGACTTTTAGCACCAATAAACACTTTATTGTGACAATTAGCGATACTCAATTCAGTATAGAGCTACGGGCGTAGCAATAAATCTCGTAGCCACGTAGCCGCGTAGCCCGTAGCACTTCTACGTGTCTACGATGTCTCAAATACTTAGTTTATTTTAACACTTCTACGGTGAAAGCAGACCAAATAAGCTCCATTTTGTTGGTTACGTGACGTTAAGAAGTTTTATTACTTTTGAGCTTGGAAATGTATTTATATTGCTATGCATAGTATAACGTAAAGAATGTGAGTTCAGAATATTGTATATTTCACGGATTTCATTCTTGACTAAATTTAAATTTCATTTTATGTAAATTGAAACATTTCAGAAAAGCATAGTTTCACAATTGATATAAAACATCATTCTTGTAATTATTACCGTATTCTTATTAAGTAATTTTTTAAGAAAATAATATTAATAGAAGTAGCACTAATAAAATAATAGAACAAAAATAACTCCTAACAGCAAACGTAATTCAACTAAGATTCTAGTTTTATTTACTCCGAAAGAACACCAAATATTTATGTAATAATAAAAGTCTCCTTTTGTCGTCGGTACACTAAGCAAAACAACTGGGAATATACGGTCGCAAATGCCTATCATCAACTTTATGGACAACCCTGTCTTTGCTTGCACAGAAATACACAAAAACCTTCGATAATTGAATGATTCGACCCCTACGTCGAATATAGATGTATCTGCGATTCAGTGTCGTAGAAGAACGACGTAACTGTAATTCATAATCATCATCATTTCAGCGTTTGACTGCCTCGTTGGTCTAGTGGTCGCAAGTGCGACTACTGAGTGTGGGGTCCTGGGTTCGATTCCCTGGTCGGGAAAAATGTTATTGGGTTTTTTCATTAGGAAAATTCTCAGTAGCAGCCCGAAGTACGGATTTGTGCCCGGTTAATGGCAATAGGCTCGCCTCCTATTACATGGGACTATAATATAACTGGCGAAATGTGGGTGTACTATACACCTCTGCCTACCCCTTCGGGGAAAATACAGGGGTATTGTTTTGTATGTATGTATCATTTCAGACGAAAGACGTCCACTGCTGGACATAGGCCTCCCCCAAGCATCATGTTTGTGGGGATATGCCATAATCGCCACGCTTGGCAGGCGGGTTGGCGATCGCAGTTGGTTGGTTAAATACTCAGAGGACGCTGCTGCCCATCCTCTGGTGAATCCCTTAGTCGCCTTTTACGACACCCATGAGAAGATATAGGGTGGTGCAATTCTTTCCGTCTGGCACCACACGGACGGTAACTGTAATTACACTGACTGAATTGCAGATAAGTCATTCTTCTATGACGCTGAATTTCTGATACGTTTTTTTCCACGCAGGGGTTTTATGATAAATAAAATTTGCTTTATTTTCAGACTCAAAGAATTAAAAAGACTGTCTTGTATACAACGTGTATCAGAAATGCGTGATCATATTACTTGAAGAGCTCTTTCGGGGCATAGCATAGAACAACTTTTACTATGGGTCTCAAACCAGCTGTTCCCTACAAAATAATCAATGTCGCTCGATAAAATGTATAATTAAATAATAGTATTAAATATTTTTGGAACATTTTTACACAGCACTATCTAGTCCCAAACCAAGCAGAGCTTGTACCCATAGGTACTAGACAATGGATAATTATGATACTTATATACTTTAATTTTGTATGTATTGATAAGCTGATTATTTTTCGCGATATAAGGGTATTTTTTTATTTATTTTATTTTATTCCAATTTTATTATTATTATTTTGAGGAAACAGGTCTTGAACGCCCCTAAGCCACCTGCCTTGACCTTGGGGTAGGAGGATTTAATCTGCGTTTAGAAGACGTGGCCTCCAAGATGCTGGCTTTTTATGTGATGCACTCCATAACAATCGCATAGTTTATGGATGGGGTGCATTAAAAGAGCCTCCATGAGTGACGATATTTAATTGATCGTCCGGCGCACCCTGGGCAGTCAGCCCCGCTATCAACCTGCTGACTGGCTAATCTTTTCCCCATGGCATGAGCTATTATCATTATGTAGCTCAAGTCGACACTATAGAAAAAGAAGTATATGGATGGGCGTCTCATCCTTTTCGCGACAAAACTGAATGGCCCATCGGCCATCCGTTCTACGAGCAATATGCCTCGCCCACGTTTGGCAACTCTTCGGGCTATGTCGGTTACCTTCGTTCCCCTGCGAATCTCCTTACTTCTGATTCGATCAGATCAACCGTTTCTTTTTCATATTACCCACTTATATTATTAGTCATAATTTTATCATGGCCAACTACCAAGTATATAAAATAAGGCTTTTCAAAACAAAATAAATCACCATGAATACCCAACACCAGTAATAGACGGACAGACACGGAACTCCAAGACTATTGTCTTACTAAGGCCCGTACGATCAATAATTCAAAAGTTCGGTGTGTACTCCGCTTTACCGTGCCGCGTCTAATCCGTATTTATTTCCCCAAAACAGCGGAACAGCTGGCTTCAGTTTGCGTCCCGGAATTTATGTCCGTGCTCCTTGCGTCCCTGGGAAACACGTACGGCGGTGCTTTGATGTCTGTGTCAGTAGAAATTTTCGTGGAAGAAAATGTATCGACTGGTTTCGTGTAAGTATATTATGGTGTATAATAATATTAGAACAAAACATGCTCTAAGCATATTTGACCATTTGGTGCCATGACTCAATTAAGGTGTTCTACAAAAAAAAAACATTCATTAATAATCTATGTACAGCCTGAATAAATAATAAAATAGCTTAACCTTTCAAACGGCGTAAAGTAAACACAATAGAAAAACTATTGTTAAGACTTCTGGGAGTCTCTCTGGCGCTTAGTGAATTAAATTAGCCTTAGTTTAGCTGTCAGAAAACTATTTTTTTAGCTAAGCTGTTGTACACAAACTTGCCTCATCATGATCATCATCATTTCAGCCGAAAGACGTCCACTGCTGGACATAAGCCTCCCCCAAGTATCGCCACAACGACCGGTCCTGCGCCTTCCGCATCCAGCGGATTCCCGCGACCTTCACCAGGTCGTCGGTCCACCTTGTGGGGGGCCTACCCACAAACACAAACTTGCCTACTATAATATAAATGTACATAATTATTTGATTACAATAAAGAATAAGAATAAATGACGATGATAAAGTCAGTCTTATGCAGAAAAGTATAACTTGTAAGTTTGTAGGCCATATCATATGCTTATCCAATTTTTGTCGAGACCAGAAAAAAAAGAAACACACAAAAAACATAACGATACAGAAAATGAAAAACTTCGACCTGAACCGAGTCGAGCGCCACTATAATAGTCCCCCACACCTACAAGTAGACAGTGAGTGCGGTTCTGTGTTTTGCTTATATTGTAACTGTCGAGTCATCTGGCGTGACACGACTGAGCTGATAATGCGTAACCTACATGTCAGGATTACGCAACGCACAAACTTCAGTTTCTCGTAAGTACATTTTCGGAGCCTAGATACAGATGGTGGTTACACTAAGTCAGAGATTTCACTTAGAAGTATTTCAAATCTTGAGAGAATATATCTTATATCATAGCTCATGTTATCTGTATAGTATAATATATCTTCAGTTATTTATACATATTTTATTGATGCTCACCTTTGTATCGTTAAACATTCTTGTACATGCTTTGTCATCTCTGCATCATGCCTAAAGTATTAAATCCGCTTAGTTATGAACATTTGTTGCATAAAGTTTAAATAAATAAATACAAGCTACGTTATCTTAGATCTGCATTAAAGAATTAACAGAATATAACACCAGTGATGTACACTTAGTATGCAATAAATTTTTAATCTTTAATATTTATAAATTTGTTATGTAGCCAACATTTGGATCCAGATTTGTTGATGAGCAATCCTAAGTATTGAAAAATCTAGAATTATGGACTAGTAACAACAACAGTCCCGGGCCCTATTTCACGTAATTTCATGACGCGTCGATCAATTTGCAGTGTCGCTGCGAATAGCGACTTTCTGACAGCGATCGCCGTAGATAAGAGAATACGAAAAGCATTGTTTTGATCGAAACTTTACTGCATCTGCACCACAGCGGTGACACTCCCTGTACGTGTGAGCTCGCTCGCTGGAAGTACTGTGTGTAAGCTAGCGAGGGAAGCGGCCCTTGCAAAGGAAGCCGAGAGACTGCCCGTTCCACACGCCGCGCACCGCGCACGACACCCGTGCTCGCCCCAACCCGCACACATAGCCGCGAGCAATTTTACGAGCACACATGCTTAAGTGTCGCTTCTTGTCGTTAGTATATATTCTATGTCTGCACTGCAATTGCAATTCTTTAGTTACGTGAATTAGCCAACAGAGAAGTCTAATGCTAAAAGTGGACCTCCAAGTGTCACAACCGCGTATCATCATTCATCATTTCAGCCGAAAGACGTCCACTACTGGACATAGGCCTCCCCCAATTAAGGGGGGAACCACACACAGCACAACCGCGTATAGTTGAGATAAACAGACGACCTATGGACGCCGTATTCTTAGTCACAGTGAGCCAATATAAGCATCGAAAAATCAAGAACAGGTGTGTGTAACTTTTGGAAAGTCGCTGCCAAACTGTCGAACGTTCATGAAGTCGCGGGCCGTAGGGAGATGTGTATAGGAAAGAAGCGTGTTAAAAACGTTTTTAGTTTTCATGTACTTTTTAAAGTTCTAGTAACAAAGTAGTGAGATTGCACATTGCACCTACATGGTCGGTGCATATGGTTGCACGTTACAAGTGCAGTGGCTGCTGAATTATAGTAGAATTTTTAATAATAAAATAAAAATAAATAAAATAAGAATTTTTAATATGACTGATTAAATTCCGCGGCGAAAAATGTTGTTTTGAATTTTCTGTGCGCGTAAAGTCCCGGAATCATAGTCTCATATGAGTGAAATTCGCCAAAGTTTCATAACTAGCTACTGCCCACTCTTCTTCTTCTTCTTCGTGTCGATGGTATAGTATTTATGTAATCTCTTGGGTCAGATTTGGCAAGCCCAAAACTTTGCCACTTCAACGGCGTTATCACTTCTTCTTTCTTGGTTTTGCCCACTACTTCGCATGCATGTAATTCGGATTATCCCTCAGGAACCTCAGAAACTGTTTATCTTTCGGGGATAAAAAATAGCCTATGTCCTTTTCCAGGTCCTAGGTTACCCTTTGCTAAATTTCATCACGTTCGATTCAGAGGTTTAGTAATGAAAAGGTAAAAAACAGGCAGACATAGTTACTTTCTCATTTATGATATTAAAACCGGCCAAGAGCATGTCGGGCCATGCTCAGTATTATAGGGTTCCTAAGTAGGTGTAATTACAAACAAATCAAATCGAATATTAATCAAGGCTATTTTAGTTTTTGCAATAGACGGCAGCATTGGCGACTCAGAGAGTGTTGTTAGTAGCCGCTAGATGGCGCCAAATTTAAGAAGCCAACATAACACAAAGTTACTTTTTGTGATTTTTTCAAATAGAAAGTAGCTAAAGGAGCATTATTTGCTGTTTTCATTTTTCTCTCAGGTCAGTGACCTTTGAATAAGGAAGTTTTAAGTATTTTTCAGTTTTCTCTCTATAACTCGAAAATTTATAATCACATTATACTCGAAATAATTTTAAAAGAGAGTTTTTACAAAGGTCTATCAATTTGGAAGATTATAAGTTTCTATGTTGCATAGTTTAGAAATGGCAGGGGGGGGGGGACACATTGCAAGCCACTTTGGCAGACTATATTTCGCAGATGGTACACCTGATAAAAAAGTGATGTATGAAACATTACCTTCATTTTAGTAGACCTATTCAATGATACCCCACACGAGGGGGAGCAGCGAAAAAAATAAATTCTTCCCCATTTCACATGTATGGGCGCCACCCCTAAAATACGTAATCACGATTTTTTTATTCTTTTAAAATTGAGATCTATATCTAAACTATTTTTTGACAAAATTTCATTTACTTATGTTTATAACTGTAGAAGTTATTAAGCTGTAATGGATTAGGACAGACGGACAGACGGACAGACGGATAGACGGACAGACGGACAGACGGACAGACGGACGGACATGACGAAACTATAAGGGTTCCTTGTAGGACTACGGAACCCTAAAAAACCTAAAAACAAACAATTACAAAACACTACGGTTTGTGGACTAAAAAGGAAACAATCAACGACGTTTCTTTATTCAATCTAGAAGAACGCTGCTGCTCATCTCCTTTACAAAACCTTAATCCGCCTTTTATGAAACTCATGGGAATAGAAGGGGCGACACTATGCCGGCAACCACAAGGTATTAGTTAATTAACCGTTGAAAGGCGTCATGACACTACTTAAGTGGTAGTAATGGAGTAGAAACGTATCACTGTAAAGTAACATTAAACAACTTTGATAGAATACAATCGGATATAATATTTTTTTATTTATGATCTGGCTAACACCCGTGGAGCAAAAGGGAGCAAAAGCTCCCATGGCAGGTCATCACCCCAAAGATACTTTTTATTGACGTATAAGTATATATGTCAATAAAAAGTAAGTATCTTTTATTTATTTATTTATAATTTATGTACACAAAATAACATATATGAAAGGATAGTATTAAAGATATTTAGCGCAAAGGCACTGCTTATTTCAATGAAATTTCTACCAGCAGACTTAAGTAAAACATGTAGACAACAATGTGTAAAAAAAAAGACGATGCACCTAAAATTACATACATACATACATATTATCACGCCTGTTTCCCATTGGGGTAGGCAGAGACTATGGATTTCCACCTGCTACGATCCTGACACACCTCTTTCGCTTCATCTACGTCCATTAACCTCGTCATGCATGCTCGTCGGTTTAGAGAACTCTTAACCTGGCATTTTTTGAGAACATCCGCGATTTGATCACGATACGTTCGCCGAGGTCGTCCCCTTCCAACTCTTCCATCCACACTCGCTTCATATACTTGTTTCGTCAATCTCCTCTCGTCCATCCTCTCTATATGTCCAAACCATCTTAACATACCTTTCTCAATCTTTGTCACTACATCTTCTTTCACTCCACAACGCTCCCTTATCATGTTATTCCTTACTTTATCTCTCAAAGTTACACCACACATACTTCTCAAAGCTCTCATTTCTACTGCATTTATTCTGCTTTCATGTTTCGTCTGCCATACCCAACTTTCACTACCATACATAAGTGTAGGCACTAACACTCCCCCATGAACAGCCAGCCGTGCCTTTTCCGACACTTTGCGGCTGTTCATGAAGGTGTGTAGTGCCCCATTCACCTGATTACCAGCACTCACTCTCCTTTCAATATCCTTCACATGCTTGCCATCTCTCGTAAACATGGAACCCAGGTATACAAAATCTTTCACTTGTTCCACCTTTTCGTCACCTATCAAAATATTGCACTCTGTCATAACTTCTTCCTTTTCAAAAACCAAAACTTTTGTCTTACTAACATTAACTTTCATTCCTTTACTCTTCAAAGCACCATCCATAATTGTTACCATCTTCTGTAACTCCCCCTCCGACGATGCAAGGATAACTTGATCATCGGCATAGAGGAGACATTTGACAAGTAACCCATTCATTTCTAAACCATTTTCACTCTCTTTCAAATCTTTCAAACAACTGTCCATGAATAGATTGAATAGCCACGGCGACGCTACACATCCCTGTCTCACACCCTTATCGATGCTGAACCAGTCAGAGTAGACGCCGTTAATCCTGACACAAGCGCTAGAATCCGCATAGAGAGATTTCAACGCTTGAAAATTGGCCGTAATAAATCAATAGATACTCTATCTTTTTTTTAAATAAAAATTATTAAAGAGCAGAAAAGAAGCCTGGTGGTTAAACGCTTGCCTTCTATGCAGGAGTGCGTGATTTCAAAACCGGCCCGCACTTTTGACTTTTCGAATTCATGTGCGGATCTGAACTCGATTATCACTTGCTTTAAAGGTGAAGGAAAACATCGTAAGGAAACCTACAAACCAGAGAGTGCTTGATACAGTTCCTAATGGTCTGTGTAGTCCGCAATTCCGCATTAGGCCAGTGTGCTCGCACTGAGAAGAGGCCTGTGCCAGTGGGACAGTAAAATGCTGGTTTTGTATGTATATGTGAATGTTTGTGTTAATCCAGGACATGATTTACCTGTGTGCCAAATTTCATCAAAATCCATTCAGCAGTTTCAGTGTGATTGAAGGACAAAAAAACAATCATCCATACTTTTGCTTTATAATATTACAGCGGCCCGTCCCGGCTTGGCACGGGTGGACATGAAAATATAGCAATATAGCCTATGTTACTCAGGGTGAATGTAACTTTCTAATGGTGAATTTTGGCACAGTAGTTTTTGAGTTTATTCATTACAAACATACAAAAATACAAATCTTTCCTTTTTATAATATTAGTATATGACTTGTAATTGAGAAATTACTTTCCGTACACAACCATAGATAATATTATTAACGTGAATACTTTAATAGAATATCGCTAACAGTATGATTTTGATAGGTATTCGTTGCATGTACAGATCCAACGTAAAATTTACTTTTACCTTGAAACGTATTTCATTCCCCTTTTACGATACGTCTTCGATTTTTTTTAGCACGACTATTTTCCCTGCACCACATAACTCAATAGGTAATAGATCGGCGCATTCATGGCTATCTGAGACAACATTCTCATTTAAATAGTTTGTGGGCCCAGATAGGGACGCTTCCCTCTATAAATCACGGGGAGTGCCGCGGCCGGCGCGGTGCGGCGTTTTAAATGTTAAGCTGAGATGTTCCACTTGCATTCATTTTATTAACTCGATTTCGGGTGCTGCCTTTTTATAGGTTTCAAAAAACCTGGATTTTCTTTGTGCTTAGAATCTGGATTATTAATATCAAGAATGTAGCAATTTTTTTCTTTGTATTTTGCCGAATTAAACACTATTCCTTCTCCCTGACTAGTGATTGTTTAATGTGGTAAGCCATTCACTAGTGACTTAGGTAGAACATTATACGATCATTTTAGTAGTTAGAGCTCTTTATGAAAGTGCTCGTCCAGGAGAGTATTACCAACGTATCTATTTATTCTGCCAAATATAGTAATGCTTGTATTGCTATGTTCCGGTGCAAAGGGTACAGGTGACGGTGAAATTACAATCACATGAGAATTTCCATCTTTATGTTTCAATTTGGCGAACGCAATTTAAAATATCATTTAGACAACAGTCTAGGTCAGGGGTACCCAAAGAGTGCGCCGCGGCACCCTGGTGCGCCGTAACGAGTAAAGAGGGGCGCAGTGAGGCGCTCCTGTTTACCATTCTCCGGCAACTAAATTTAGGCATTCGCGCTTACAAAATGAACAAATCAACTATCTAGGGCGCTGAAACAAAATACTGAACCTGTAAGTGCGCCGCGAACTGAAAATTTTTGGGAACCCCTGGTCTAGGTGGTAATGCAGTTGTTATCAGCAAAGGTAACCACTTAATATCAAGTACGCTTTTAGCTGTTTTTTCCATCCGACACCGAAAAAACAGTCTTTTACCGTGTGCTACTTCAATGCCAGCATTTCTCTTATGACTATCAATGTAGTGCACTTCATTGATAGCCGTGAGAAATATGATCTTGAATTCACATCACCTATCTTTGGAGGTTAACAGTGTAATTACAATATGTCGTGAGTGCCTGACATAGAGACACATTGAGAGCAATGTCATGAGGGACTTCTTCTACATAAAGATAATAGGTCATGTCGTGGTGTAAAGATTAGCTAGTCAGCAGGTTGATAACACGGTTGACTACCCAGGGTGCGCCGGACGATCAATTAAATACCGTCACACGTGGAGGCTCTTTAAATGCACCCCCTGATCTTTAAATGGGCCATGACTCATGGCCCACGAGGGACTGACATAGACACATCGTGAGCAATTTAGTCTATTTATTCTGTGGTTGTTATACCTGCAAGCCTCTACGAGTGACGATATTTAATTGATCGTCCGGCGTACCTTGGGCAGTCAGCCCCGCTGACTTGTGGCAGGCATGAGCAATTATCGTTATGCAGCTCATGTCGATACGATAGAAGAAGAAAATACCTGCAAGAGCACAGCTAGTTTTGTCACTAAGCAGCATAGAATGGCCGAGTAATGACTCAAACACACTGTGTTCGTTCACAAGCTTTCAAGAGGCTCATACAACTCTGCCAACCCTGGATAGACGCGCAGTCAATCTGTTGTAGACTTTGCGTTTGTTAACCGCACATTAACAAACGCATGCAAAGAATGTCAATAAAGATTGTCAAGAACATTTATGTGGTGACGCATGAGCACACATTTTATGGATTGATGATAATTATAAATTTTAACATAAAGCAGATCATTACAGAATAATAATATCGAAAGATCTTGCAGCTAAACCTCTTGATTAATCCGGTAGTCCCTTTTTATGACACCCATGGGATTGAAAGAAATCAACATAATTGCTCATGCTAATCAGGGTTGAAGGATTTCAGTGTTATAGCTCGTATAGACGTAAGAGTTTTCTTTTGGTACCACCTTGGATTCGACGTGAGTTCGCGTGTTGCCACAGAGGTTATTGAAATTTTGGGTTCTATTCTAATTATAACAACGCTTATTTTAAAAAACCAGCCAAGAGCATGGCCATGCTCAGTATTATAGGGTTCCTTAAGTAGGTGTAATTACAAACGAATCAAATCGAATATTAATCATGGCTATTTTAGTTTTTGCAATAATCGGCAGCATTCGCGACTCAGAGCGTGTTGTTAGTAGCGCCATCTAGCGATAAATTCAAGAAGCCAAATTTAAGAAGAGTGTCATTTCAAAGTTACTTTTTGTGATTTTTTCAAATAGAAAGTAGCTAAAGGAGCATTATTCGCTAGGATAATTTTTCTCTAAGGTCAATGACCTTTGAACTAGGACGTTTTAAGTATTTTTCAGTTTTCTCTCTATAACTCAAAAAATTATAATCACATTATACTAGAAATAATTTTAAAAGAGAGTTTTCACAAAGGTCTATCAATGTGGAAGATAATAAGTTTCTACATTGCATAGTTTAGAAATGGCAGGGGGGGGGACACATTGCAAGCCACTTTGGCGGGCTATATTTCGCAGATGGTACACCTGATAAAAAAGTGGTGTATCAAACATTACATCCATTTTAGTAGACCTATTCAATGATATCCCACAAGAGGGGGTGCAGCGAAAAAAAAATTTTTTTCCCCATTTCACATGTATGGACGCCACCCCTAAAATACAGAAAAACGATTTTTTTATTCTTTTAAAATTGAGATCTATAAGTAGACTATTTTTTAACAAAATTTCATTTACTTATGTTTATAACTGTAGAAGTTATTAAGCTGTAAAGGATTAGGACAGACGGACAGACGGACAGACGGACGGACATGACGAAACTATAAGGGTTCCTTGTAGGACTTCGGAACCCTAAAAAGCGGGCGTCACGTACGAGCAGCGCTCGCGCGGCTTCGAGCGTCGCTGCTCCGCGTGCAAACCGCGTACCCCGCTCACCACCGCTCTTATTCCTTGGCACTCCTTGCATCCAAGTGGACTTAAGCGGACACCACAGATTACATTGAAATATACTGAAAGTGGACGCTGTTCGGTTGCTGCCTTAGATTAAACAAAATAGCTGCGCGTACGCGGTGTGAACGCGTAGTCTTTGCGGTTGCGGCGTGTACGGCTGTACGCGATGTGAAAGTGTAGTCGTAAAACGTGCCCTTACAGACGACGTTCTTTACGAGCGATCGAGAACTTCAATCATCGCATACATCATATAAAACGTTCACAACCACTCAAAAAAAACGTTGTCTGTTCAGTAATTTGAAATAACTTGTTTGAAGATCAACAATCGAATCGATGTCTTTTTAAAATCAGATATTCTGATAAAATAATAGTATAAATATTCATGGATATTTATTATGCACTAGCTATGCCCAACTGCGTTGCAATGCCACCTTTTTTGGGCCAGAAACCTTCGCGGGCTTACGTAGAATAACTCACCACAGTTTCATCACATTGTTTTGAGCGAATAGAGGACAAACATAGAAACATTAATTTTTATGTATACATATATTGATGTTCATGAATTTCTGTATTATAGCTCAAGAGCCATCCATTAATTATATGTAGTGTAATTATTACTTTACAGCTACCTACGCAATTAACAACTCGACGGATATTATTTGATAATGTTCAGTGATATCGTTATATCAAAGGAACATCATTAATATGAATATTTTATAACATAGGTATTAGCAAAATAAATTATCTCTGTTTTACCCGCTTTCGAACTCCATGAACATTTTATTTCCGAACTATAAAAACTCTTTACAGAATCATTCCAAAGCAAACTCTCGAAACGAGTAGTTCCAGATTTATTATCATAAACAGACGAAAGAGCAAATATACTTATCCGAAGACCCGAGACCTTCGAAACTGCAAAGGTGGGGAAATGACAAAAATTGCGAGACAAAAAAACAAAGGAATAAATGAAAAATCCATTACGGGGATAAAGGAAACACCTCAATAACACTCAATGTTCCCGATGCAGGGAATCGATTACCAACGGTTTTAACAACACAAGGCAATGCTTGAAACGTTCGAGTAAATGGAGAAACGTCTGTAAGAGACGCCCCCAAGTTGCACGAGTGAAACTAATAAGGATAAAGGTGATGGCGAAATTTTAATACTGCTAAAGTAGTTAATATAGTATGGTACGTGCTATTGTAACTTTTCAATTTTGAGTCTATTTTACGATTATTATTATTTTAATAGAGTGCGTAGAACACGTGAATGAAGCCAGAAAAAGGGTTACAAAATGCCAAAGTTGTACCTACTATTCCGCCCACAGTATTCGCGAGCCGTAATCTGGAGCGTACCTACGTCTAATCCTAAAACTAAAAGAATTAGATTGACGCTGCTGACCGCGGCTCGTGAACACTAGGCGGTATAGTAGGTACTCCTTTACCATTTAGTGCTCCTGTTTAGGGTTCCGAAGTCCTACAAGGAACCCTTATAGTTTCGTCATGTCCGTCCGTCTGTCCGTCTGTCCGTCTGTCCGTCTGTCCTAATCCTTTACAGCTTAATAACTTCTACAGTTATAAACATAAGTAAATGAAATTTTGTAAAAAAATAATCTGCATATAGATCTCAATTTTAAAAGAATAAAAAAATAGTTTTTTCGTTCTTTAGGGGTGGCGCCCATACATGTGAAATGGGGATGCAAATATTTTTTTCGCTGCACCCCCTCGTGTGGGGTATCATTGAATAGGTCTACTAAAATGAAGGTAATGTTTCATACATCACTTTTTTATCAGATGTACCATCTGCGAAATAAAGCCCGCCAAAGTGGCTTGCAATGTGCCCCCCCCCCCTGCCATTTCTAAACTATGCAACGTAGAAATTATAATCTTCCACATTGATAGACCTTTGTGAAAACTCTCTTTTAAAATTATTTCGAGTATAATGTGATTATATTTTTTTGAGTTATAGACAGAAAACTGAAAAATACTTAAAACGTCCTAGTTCAAAGGTCATTGACCTTAGAGAAAAATGATCATAGCAAATAATGCTCCTTTAGCTACTTTCTATTTGAAAAAATCACAAAAAGTAACTTTGTGTTATGTTGACGACACACTTCTTAAATTTGGCGCCATCTAGCGGCGTCGTACAACACTCTCTGGGTCGCCAATGCTGCCGTCAAGTGCCGTATATTACATTTGGCACTGTATAGCGCCATCTAGCGGCTACTGACATCACTCTCTGAGTCGCCAATGCTGCCGTCTATTGCAAAAACTAAAATAGCCGTGATTAATATTCGATTTGATTTGTTTGTAACACCTACTTAAGGAACCCTATAATACTGAGCATGGCCCGACATGCTCTTGGCCGGTTTTCTGGTTTCAGACGTTAAGCTGTTGGTACCGGTTGCCATACGAATATCTGTGGCAGTCGTAATAGTTAGTGAGTAGTCTGAAAGTCTGACAACTGGGCCCTAATTCACGTAATTTCATGACGCGCAGATCATGTTGCAGTGACGCTGCAGTTCGTATCTGACAGCGACCGCCGAAGATAAGAGAATGTGAAAAGCGTTGTTTTGATCATAACATAACTGCAACTGTACTGCAACTGCACTTTATTATTTGCGCTTAGTGTTCGACGGCAGCCGTAGGTACGTGTAATGTAGCAGGATTCGTTCAAGGGACTTTGTCGACAAAATGTATCTCCGGGAAGGATCGTGACTTTACGTGAATTAGCCTACTGGTCTAACCATTTGTTAGCACTTGGTTGGATTCGCAAAAGGTCAGATTCTCATTTTGCCGGATTCAGTACAGACGAAAACAAAAATAATAAGCGGCCCAGACACTATCAGTAATAATGATATTAGTATTACTGTCATTCCCTCGTTCATCATCATCATCATCATTTCAGCCGAAAGACGTCCACTGCTGGACATAGGCCTCCCCCAAGCATCGCCACAACGACCGGTCCTGTGCCTTCCGCATCCAGCGGATTCCCGCGACCTTCACCAGGTCATCGGTCCACCTTGTGGGGGGGCCTACCCACGCTGCGCCTTCCAGTACGCGGTCGCCACTCCAGAACTTTACTGCCCCATCGGCCATCCGTTCTGCGAGCAATGTGCCCCGCCCACTGCCACTTAAGTTTGGCAATTCTTCGGGCTATGTCGGTTACTTTCGTTCTCCTGCGAATCTCCTCATTTCTGATTCGATTCCCTCGTTCGGTAATGACATTATAATACCACACCACGATGTGTGTGGGGACACCCACTTGCTTAGGATGTCGACAAAGTCGGTATAGATTTTATACATTTCTAATAATCGTGATTTAAGTATTTAATCTTATCCTAACCTCTAATGCTCCTACATGCACAAAATACCCCGCTAACCTACTTCTCAGTCCGCTCCACATTATAAGAAAGCTATACATAACGTTTTAAGCATCTCTATATAGAGCCCCAAGGAACGTTGCGCCTAATACATTACCTAACTTATGGTCCGCAGTTGGCCGTAAACCTCAGACCGTATGGAAACTATTGAGCACAACGGACCAGAGGGAATAGAATGTAAGGAGGTAGAACTGCACTCTGATAAAAATGGAAACTAAATTATTGGAATACCTATAAAGTTGTGCACCGTTCAACTAGAGCCTGACGTTTCAAAAGTGTCTGTTAATGTTGACTAGCTGTACCCGTGGCTTTGCTCACGTTATCATTAGGTAAACTTTCAAATAAGTCAAATTTAAAAGGTAATGGACAAATGATAGCACTAATTAATTTTTTGCCATTATCTTTTTGTTAAAGCGCTGGGCGCAAAGTCAAAGACTAAAACGTAAACCGAGAACCTAGGCCACAAACAAATTTTGAGCATAATACAGAATGATATGAATGAATACAGGTTGACTCCTAGCTCGGGACTGGGTCTTGCTCTGTCTCCTACGTAAAATTCCAGATGTATCTGTCGCTCAATCTAGTACTTAAGTTGACCTGTACTCATGCGTTTATAAATAAAATTTATGATTTATTTAATGTATACAATAAAACGCCTTTTACAAAAATGCTCATATAATCTATGGCTCTCTTGATTCTGGGCACTCGAGGAGTTAGGTTGTTCGGAATCAAGTTTGAGGTTTAGTAAATAATATCTAGATAGATAGATAGATAGAATATACTTTATTGTACACCATGACAATAAAATAAACAGGAACAACGTATAAATTATGGGTACATAGGCGGTCTTATCGCTAAAACCGATATCTTCCAGACAACCTTTGGATGGACAAAGAGGACATAAGATCTAGGTAATGGGGGCAGTCCGTAGCGCACTACTGCATGTTAATAAACTAAAATAAATAAGTAGCACAAAATATATTTTATTACACATATAGGTATCATAAATATATATAATCTAAATAAATAATCATACAACAACAAAAAAATCTTCTTATCTTATAATAACTTCTTAGGTTTTCTTATCTTATCTTATCTACAGTGTGTTATTGAGAAATAAATTAACTAGTGCACATAGAAGTCTCAGATTATTTATTAGCATAAAACTTATCCTATCCAGTAGGCCTGACAACACTGATTCAAAAGGTTTAGTTCTTTTCATATTATTATTACAAGACCATATTGCACAAAACAAATTCCATTTCTGTTTTCGAAATCATGTTGAGAGAAACTGTTTTTGAACAAAATTGTACTTGTAAATGTCGTTTCCTTTACCATTATGCAATAAAGTGCTGCACAGCAGTAATAGCCTAGTGGTTGAACGCTTGCCTTCCGTGGGTCTGAGTTCGAATTCGGCCCGCACCTCTTAATTTTCGAATTCATGTGCGGAACAGAATGTGATTATCACTTGCTTTAACGGTGAAGGAAAAACATCGTGAGGAAACCTGCACACCTGAGAGTGCTTCATACAGTTCTCGATCTTGTTCGCCAACCTGCACTAGACAAGCGTGGTGGGCTAAGGCCTGAATCCTTCTCATACTGAGAAGAGGCCCGTGCCCAGCAGTGGGACAGTAAAGAGCTGATGATGATGATAATTAATAAAGTTCGTCAAAATTAACAGTTGAATAATGTATGCAAGTATTATATATACCAGCAGAGCCATTGTGTACAATACCCATTATATCAAACAACTCAAAATTAATAACCGACTTTATTATCCGCTGAAATAAATAAATCGAACAGATAACATTAACCAATCAAGAATTTGAAAGCAAAACTTCTTTAATTAATGTTAAATTATTCTAAAACAACATCCAAGCCTATTAACGGTCGGTATCAGAAATCTTGTAACTTTTCGCCTTTAAACTTGTGAAAGAAAAACGTTCGCCAAAATTCAGTTGAAAATAAGCTCCCCGGTCTCACAGCGATTACCATAAAACTTGTTTAAATGGTAATATTAGAAGACGTCACTTGCCGCAATCGTCTCCCTTAGGGATTTTAACCAAATCTATCTCAACAAAAATTCATACGCCAAAAAACTCCCATAAAAAACTTTGTATCACTGCCAATTCACATCCAGTTTCATTCGGGACTATTTTAGGCTGTGGCACAGAGTTGACGATTTTTACGAGTCAGGATTTTTCTATTTCAAGGTGGTCGGTTTCGTGATGTCAGTTTGATGAAGGACTGTTATGGAATTTTAGAGTCAGTCCGATTTTTGATAGTGAATGGTTTTGAAATGTGTACTGGAATTTGAAATAGATCTGATATGTGATAGAATTTTAAAATAAGATTGGAAATGCATTACTCCTTTATCAAAATATTAAAATACTTATATTTTTGCGGTAACATTACGTCTTAATCTATCAATCAACTCGTCAATCAAAGCCTCGATCCATTGATGGTCATAGGCCCTTTCAAAGACATCAACGCACGTCTAACTTTCTGAAAAGTTTATCAACCGTAGAATGCAAAGCGTTTGATTGACGTTTGTGAAAAGTGATTTGTTGCTTCTCCAGAAGCTCGCCCAGATTAAACATTGAACACTTAGACTGAATGTATTTTCTATACCGCTGTCTCTTCCAATCCCTTTCCTTTTTCAATTTCATATTACTTAACCCTAAAATAAAATGTCCCAGGTATCCCATTCAAATATCCAGATGAAAACCCTTGTCACGGCGGAGAATTAATCTCGGAGTTTGAGCACTGAATGGAACATTATGGAAGTGGGTCAAAGGTGTACTACTGTAAGAATAGCTATGATTTGAAAAGGATTAAACGTTAACTTATGCAAATTACTGTTGATGTTATGGAAGTAATATTTATTATTTAGTGTAAGTTGGGTATGGTAAAATATTGGTTTTGGAAAACAGATTTGCTACAGCCGACGCCTAATCCCGCGAACTTTGACCGCTAATTGTGTTTTATTGCGTATTTTCGACATTCAATCTTTAAGTTACAGTCAACGGTAACTAATCCATTATAAGCGGAACTAGCTTAGTATGTAGATCTTATAGAAGAAAGGCTCAGCTTGTATTTGCATCGATATGCGGTTGATTGTACATGTACAGTCATGGAACGAAAAGGTACGTCAATTTTCAAATTGATTCCTTTAAACGTGTCGCGAGTACATGTTACCTTTTCAAACTGCGAACGAGAGAAATGTGGGTGTACTACGTACAATTGTTATTATTGTTATCTGCCAGTACAAGCAAAAGTAGACCTTAATCTGACGAACCTTTTCTTTCTTCGACTGTATATAGAATTCCGGTACTCAACAGGTATAGTCGTCATGGTGTGATTAAGTAACAAACATCCCGAAATCATTGACATCATAATATCCACTTTCGAATAACATATTTATACCATTACCATTATTATTTTTCCGGTAACGTCCACACAGATGCCCAGAGTCCGACTCTCGAGAAACCCAACACGATGCAGAAGCGGCTGCCGGGGGGACCGGTGGCGGGGTCCCCCAGCTGCACACTGAGCCGAGGCCCGAGCTCCCCCCTGGGGACGCCTTCACGGTGTCGCAACTGGAAATAATCTCGTCACGCGAGTCCAGCCCTATGCTCTAGAGTAGTTCCTAGGAGTAGGTTTAACCACCACTGTGTTAGGATTAGGTAGGTCTTCGCCCTCGCCGGCGAGGCTTGCCGCTTAACGGCGATTCGCGAAACGCGTCACCCACCCGTTATACCGAAAGTCCGCCACTTTCGAGAAAACTATTCCCGATGCAGCAACGGCTGCCAGAGGGACATAGCGGCGGGGTCCCCCCGCAATGCCCCAGTAAGCCGAGGTTCGAAACGCCCTTATGCGGTTTTGCAACCGCGTTTTTATTTTATAAGTTAGGTTTAGGGAAAAAATATCGGCGGATGGAGTCCCTAACGGGATTCTTCGCCACTCGCCCGGTTAAGCAGTCAGGGTATTCATTTTGGGTACCAATTCTGCGAGAGTCTTAATTGTGGTCTTAATTGTCATCTGGCGTATTTATATAAATAACAATTAACCGGCTTACATCTTGGGGGTGCAATGATATAGCCGTCATGGTGTGATTAAGTAACGAACATCCTGACATCATTGCCATCATAATATCCACTTACGAATAATATATTTATAAAATAAATAAATAAATAGAAATAAAATAATTTTATTTTAGGCAAATTCACCCATAGTTATAAGTTAGTTAATTTAGTACAGTCTATTACTATTATTATTTATATCATTACCATTATTATTTTTACTTTAACTGCCTAAATCACTTTCCGCTGTCATATCGCAATACTTGGACAGTGCACGTAATACATACTCCCTAATTCTTAATTGTTATCTGGCGTATTTATGAAAAATGTTCGTATATAAATAACAATTAACCGGCTTACATCCTGGGGGTGCAATGACTTATAAGCTAAAGTCGTGACCGGGGTACGGGAATCTTTAGTTAATAGGTAAGCACGTGATCTGAATTATCTTAAGATTTTGAAAAATAAATAAATAAGATTCCTAGTCGTTACTAGTAAACTGGTAATGTATGATCCATAGCTATCTGAAGTAAGGATGTGTGTGTTTAGAATGATCTGTCCATAGATTGAAAATAACATCTTTAAAACTGTTTTCCTTTAATGATTTAGGAAATATTGTGTAGTTGTACTTTTTCGTTTCGTGCTAAACCACATATACTCGGGGGGAACATATAGGGCGAGGCCTATGTTCAGCAGTGGACATCTTTTGGTTGAAATGATGATGATGATGATATCGTGCAAATCGTTGCAAGCTGAAGAGACAATGGGCCGGCCATATTAGCTGAAGAACCGAAGACCGTTTTAGTAGACGTGTTCTTGAGTAGAGACCGCGAATCGGCAAACAATACAACATCGTGGGATGCCCTCAGGCTAGGTGGAGTGATAATTTTCGCAAGGCGGCTGGTAAAAGCTGGATAAGAGTAGCCGAGGATCAAGGTCAGTGGTGTGCTTTTTGAAAGCCCTATGTCCAGCAATGGACTGTGATAGGCTGATGGTGATGATGACTTTCTTATAAAATTTACGCATACATGAAGCAAAAGAAGAATAGATGGTAATTAATTTAAATCCTACGATGTGTATTGATGTTAATGAAAAGACTAGATTTAAACAAACTGACTGCCTCGTTGGTCTGGTGGTCGCAAGCGCGACTGCTGAACGTGGGGTCCTGGGTTCGATTCCCGGGTCGGGCAAAGTGTTATTGGGTTTTTTCATTAGGAAATTCTCATTAGCAGCCCGGAGTATGGATTTGTGCCCGGTTAATGGCAATAAGCTCGCCCCCTATTACATGGGACTATAACATAACTGGCAAAATGTGGGTGTACTATAAACCTCTGCCTACGCCTTCGGGGAAATACAGGCGTTATGTTATGTTAGATTTAAACACCTTTGATTAAGTACGCGTATAATAATAATTTCTTAGATTTTCGCGATCACTACACATTATAATAAAAAAAGTGAGGGAAAACATCGCGTACATGATTAAAATTGTTTTTCCTGACTTTTCTCTCCCCCGTTCGTTTCAGGTCTCCGCTGCAAAGCTTTCAAAACGTCAGGAAAACCATTTTTTTTTAAATAAACGCGTATAATCTTAATTGAGTATTCGAAAATGAGTGAAACCCATGCTTATCCCATGGGTTTTATGAGTCTAGACTGTTGTTAGCTAGGTCTCTAGGGACCTTAGGTGTCTAGACGTACACATCGCAAAGAGGATTTTTTATGGTCTTTACGTACATAAAAACGTGACTGTTAATTTTTACGCCCGCAGCCAGCCAATGAAAGTGCTAGATGAAGTATTATCACCTTAGTGGGGCTTTGGAAGAAGTTAAGTGGAGTCAGATAAAGTTTTGTACTATAATTTATCCTGTCTATAACCATTTCCAAGCGCCTTAGGTAATATTTTTTCTTTTTTTATATATTAAAACAAAGGAATATGTAATACGTAAGGATAGTGAATCTAATAGGAGTGCTATCCTCAAAATGTAACCTTAGTAAGTAAATGAAATTGAGTTTAGTTATAACAAGCGCACGGAATGCGCGCCCGATACGCCGTGTTTCGGACGCTCTGTGAAATTGTATGCAATGAATAATTATATCAAGCGCTGTGATCCGTCAAATGATTTTCATCAATGATTTTCATAGTGTGCTGCGCGCTTGTGATATGACTGGTCCTTAAAAGGATGGCATTCTTGCTACTGCCTAACTAACGTAATGATGCATGGCTACGCCAGTTACGTACGCCATTTATGTCGCAACAGATAATGAAATCAACATACAGGAAAAAAAAAAACACGTGCGCAAATTTTTTTTGGTGGTTCAGTATGAGCTCAGGTTTGCATCGGGGGTACAACCAGCTCCCCGGCGGCCGCGTGAGCCAGCCGTCGCGCGCTTTCATATTGATGTTATTACGAACAGATTGTGTCCATATTTTGCTGATTTTAAGTCGGATGAAAAAAATACAATAAAGTATTGAACAATTAATGGAAATGTAGGGACACATAATTATAGACTACATAATTACTACGAGTTATTACGACCTAACTGTATAGCTATACAGTTAGGTCGTAATAACTCGTAGCTGCAGCTGCGGGGAGACGACTGCTGCGCCGCGCTAATACAATTGAGCGCCTTGTACTAAACCCATGCGTCAGCAGTGTCCCTACACAAATGTGTTCTATACAGAACCCCCAAAAAAAATTTGCGCACTAGTTAAAAAAAATCCTGTATAATCGACCTGTTTTCTTACTATTAGGTAGTACTACCTGCATTCGTCTATGTTATGTCTGTGGCCGCTTGATTTCGACCTTCGACTAGGGTTTCGACCCCAAACGGCTCGAAAATATCAATCAATCAACTCAGCCTATCGCAGTCCACTGCCATAGGCCTCTCCCAAGTTGCGCCACAACGCTCGGTCCTCTGCCTTCCGCATCCAGTCCCCCCCAGCCACGTTGTTTAGGTCGTCAGTCCACCTGGCAGGGGGGCGCCCTACGCTGCGTTTGCCGATACGCCGTCTCCACTCAAGGACTCGTCTGCTCCAACGGCCATCGGTCCTTCGACAGACATGGCCAGCCCACTGTCACTTCAGCTTACTGATCCTACAAGCTATGTCGGTCACTCCGGTTCTTCTCCGGATAATCTCGTTACGGATTTTATCCTTCAAAGAAACTCCAAGCATAGCTCGCTCCATAGCTCGCTGAGCGACTTTAAATTTGTGGACTAGCCCAACTGTCAGTGTCCACGTCTCGAAAATATAATTATTGCTAATTAAGTTATTATATTTTCGCCGTTTAAGTTTCTCCGTAGCCGCAGCGGCAGCGTCAGCACAGCTCGCCGAACTAGGAAGATGGGATGGCGCAAGAGTGTCAATGCAAGTTGCGTCCCACACTTAAGGCCTACCCATCTTCCATGGTAACAAAGACATACTTGCTGGTCTCTTGCTATCGTCACGTGCCAAGCCGCTTACAATAATATAGTTTAAAAAGAATCATCAATTAATCCACAACATAAACAACAAACAATCGATTAAATTTAACAAGATCATTCATTCTATTGCTAAAAACACACTTAGCACGATCACTTGAACAAACAAGGCAATTCGTTTGGTGAATTAACGATATCCCTGTGGGGCGCCTTCCGCATAGCAAGATGTAAAGAAATTTAATTAGCGCTCATTGAGATAATTCACTGCTTCCACAATAGGCTGGCGTAAAGACAACTTTCACTAAGTATTTGGACACACGATTTCGACGGATGAACAACAATTTAGGATCATCTTAAATTCGGGACATCGAGATATCGGTATATAATGGGATTTACTTTTAACATAACATAACATCACGCCTGTATTTCCCCGAAGGGGTAGGCAGAGGTGTATTAGTACACCCACATTTCGCCAGTTATGTTATAGTCCCATGTAATAGGAGGCGAGCCTATTGCCATTGACCGGGCACAAATCCAGACTCCGGGCTGCTACTGAGAATTTCCTGATGAAAAAACCCAATAACACTTTGCCCGACCCGGGAATCGAAACCAGGACCCCACGCTCAGCAGTCACGCTTGCAACCACTAGACCAACTTACTTACTTTACTTTTAATTGGATAATTTAAAAAACTTATGAATGGCAATGATTTATATTGCAGGACAGTTCTATTAGGCTCTCATCGTCATCGTTTCATCCGAAAGACGCATGTCACTGTTGAACAAAAGCCTCCCTCAAGCATTGCCACAATAACCGATCCTGCGCTTTCCGCATCCAGCGGATTCCCGCGACCTTCACATAAGGCTCTCATACAGGATATATTATTAAGGAGTGTGGAAATTTTTCATATTGGTTCAGTATCTGTTTTTAAACGCAACCACATTATTAAAATTCACTTTAAAATAAAATAAAAATTGCCACTGTATGGTGTGCACATAATATACAAGAGTACTTTGTGGGCGTGCATTACAATTTTTTCCGAGTCTCCCATTTATAGTCGATTTTAGGTTACCTTGCGATAAGGACCATACTAAACAAATATGCACATTTTCGGCACTCCTTAAAAGTTGTAATAACTAAATTATTAATTAATTTAATATTATTGTATATAATTATGAATACATACCTGTACTTAACCTTTTTCATATGCATATGTTTTGAGGTAAAGTCTCTTTTATTACACTTATTCATGCTATGTGAAAAATATGTATTTTAACTTGTGCTACTTACCATAAAAAGTCCTAAAAAATGGAAGGAAGTGTTGTTAGGAAGTGTTGTGGAACCTAACCTCTACCAATTTCATAAAAAGTTAACAGTTTTTCGGAATTGTCAATTGTTCAGTTACCTACTTATTTTGCTTTCTTCAAGAATCTTTCCTACTTCCTCACACAACAAGCTTGACCACTCTTTTAACAATGTATCAGCCTCCTCTAAACAACAGATCTTGATCCAATTATCTAACTAAGAATAGATAAGTAACAAAGCTGAGACGAAACACTCCGAACACCGGTTGCGTATCAATTATTCAACAGCTATTTTATTGTTTTACTATACAGAGATAATAAATGAAGAGTTTCTTTGAATTCGTCAAACAATTGCAACTTGGTAATCAGCAAGATTGAGCATAATTATGATTACTTTTGATTGACAACTTAGTTACTACTTGCTTTTGATTTGTTTTTATATACATATATTTTAATATATTTTTATATACATATATATAAAAATGGGGGCTCGTAGCGATGCAACGACTGCGCGGATTGTACGATCTGCAAGGTTAAGCTGCACTTGCCGCGGTCAGTCTGTGGATGGGTAACCGTTTCGTTACACATCGAGACCCCTCCGTGCCTCGGAGAGCACGTTAAGCTGTCGGTCCCGGTTGTCATACGAATATCTATGGCAGTCGTTACGGATAGTCAGAAGCCTGAAAGTCTGACAACTGGTCTAACCTCCGAATGTCAGTATTACTATTACCCAGTAACTGTGTTGCGGGGGTCTGATGGCAGTCGCTCCGTGTAAAATACTGATGTTCAGCCGCATCTGGCTAGACTGGAAGCCGACCCCAATATAATTGGGAAAAGGCTCGGAGGATGATGATATAAATATATAGAAATATCAAATGCTTAAATTAAATTTTTAAGCATTTGAAAATTCTCTTAGAATTCACGAGTGACGATACTTAAGTACATATGTTCGGTACAACATAGTCAGCCTACCAACGTTCTTGGAGGAGTGTGGAGGAACGAAATATTATGTTCCTCCCACTAGGCTGCGACTTTTGGCCTGGCGGGCTGCGGCCCAACGGTAATAATTTTTTTTTTCGATTGGACTCTCGCAGATGGTACCTAGATAATTACCCGAATCGCTTAACCGGGCGGGTGGCGGAGAATCCCGTAACGGACTCCCTCCGCCGAGGTCCTGCGGTTGAAGTTGGGCTGTCGTATTTTTCCTAGTTGCACGACTTATCTTGATAGCGCAATTCAGGATTTGTGAAGCCAGCCAGTACGCAAGTGGTAGTTCGCATGTAGCACGATAGATGTCGCTATAGGAGTTTCGGTTAACGGTCACCCATCCACGAATGGACTACGCAAATCACATGATCGCCGCAGTTTTGTATTATTTTTATTTAAACAACTAGTACTCCTATATCTAGAGTTGCATAAAATTTAACTTCAATTATTACAAGAGCAAGGTCAGTATTACTTTAAACCTTGATTCCGAAACTAGGTGAACCGGTATTATCGGACTCAGTGATTCCTGTATTTTAGAATTATATTACATATCCTGTATTATCATATTATAGTGGTTCCTGTCATCATCATCATTCCAGCCGAAAGACGTCCACTGCTCGACATAGGCTTCCCCCAAGCATCGCCACAACGACCGGTCCTGCCTGCGCTTTCCGCAACCAGCGGATTCCCGCGACCTTCACCAGGTCGTTGGTCCACCTTATGGGGGGCCTTCCCACGCTGCGCTTTCCAGTACGCGGTCGCCACTCCAAAACTTTACTGTGGGTCCTGTATTCCTGTATTATCTGAATCAGTGATTCCTATATATTATCCTGCATTATTTATTGTATTATCGCAATCAGTGATTCTTCCAATTACATTATAGTTATGCTGTAAGTATGTATGAGCTGCTTATTAAAACGAGCCCCTCATATCGCTAACACAGACTGTTTGCATAGAACTGTGCACTTTGAAAATTTGTGAAATATCTTTGTAGCACAACTTTACGGTGGCATGTCACACCGTATAATGTTTTATAACCAATTCAAGCTATCCTTTTAGCGACCGTAACATATGCATAAACAAGCACAGACGCCGTAATATGAGTTACATCACAATGCACTCGCATATTACACATTAACATGAATATACGAAGATTTGGATAAGCCTTCTTTTGTTTAAGATTTGGTAACGAGGTTATGAAAGTAAAAAAAGTATAATACACACACATACCTACCTAATTCATCCTGTATGGCGTATGAGTATACTTTCTGGACGTACCAAGGGTAGTTGGAAATCTTGAGAGATTAAGTTTCGGTACACAGGTCCAGTAATAATGTTTCAAGGATGGCTGGAGGAACTATTCGTACACTTGCTAGTATGAATCAATTTTATACATCCGTGAACGCTATATGTAAACAAGGATAAATAAAAATAGCTGTTATCTTATTGGTTTCTCGAGTACATAGCTACCTATTATTTAATACTGATTCATTCATTAATCAATAGTTTTAGTACGCCTTATAATAATTTTGTAAGCAGTATTTCCATCATAGACTTTAGTCTTCCGGTTGCAGAACGACAAAACCTTACTTTTCAGCAAATGGGGCTCCGACTCATAACAGTAACAGAACAAGGGACTATCTCAATGAACACTTTCGTCCCTGGATCGGGACAAATGGACAAATAAGATGGCCGCCGAGATCCCCAGATCTAACACCGTTAGTTTTTTTTTTATGGGGTTATGTAAAAATTTTGTTTACAAGAACCAGTATGAAAGTGTCCACGAGCTACAAGCAGAACTTACATAGATAGATAGATAGAATATTAATAATAATAATCGTTTATTTCCAAAATAAGTAACATGTTACAATTCAGATGAACGTTGATCCCCAAACTAGGTTAACCTGTATCTTGGGGACCAACTTCCTTAGTTAATTTATACAAATCGTGACATAGTTTACATTAAAACATAATAGATACATAATTTGACATTAATTTGATTTGACAAATTTATTAATAGTAATAATAATGAAAGCATGCAATGCAACTATAGGTGTGATGTATGTATGCGCGGGTTTGGAGTTTGTACGTGTTTGAGTCGTGTAGGTGTGAGAGTTGGGGGTGTTGGTGGGTGTATGTGTGTGTGATGGGATATTGGTGCGTGTATGTGCGTGCGATATGTAAGAGGAGTTATTTAATGATAATTATGATATTTTCTGTTTCATCGTAATTTAGTGCAAGTAACCATTTGTATAATAATGTTTTACATTTTGAGTGAGTGACGACGTGCATGTTTAATATATTCTTTATTGTACACCATTAACATTATTAAACTTAGGACTAACACGTAAAATAAGGGTAACTTAGACTAGACGTATTATTCTAAAAATCCACCACAACAAGATCAAAAAATCGACAGGGAGCGAAATAATCAAAAGAGTGCGACTTTGTATTCAACAGGAAGGGACTCATTTTGAGCATTTGATAAATTTATTAATTTTGTATTAAAAATGTTAAAATTCATGGTCTTCCTTTTATTTGTGACACTATGTTATTTAGCAAAAAATAATCCTCATGATGAAGCCTTTCGATTGGTATGATAAAGCTACAGAGTGATTATTTTTCTCATGTAACAGGTTCGATTTCCGGTTCAACCATGTAATTATTTAAATATCTATGAATGCAGTTTAAATTGTTTTTTAAATTCAAATAATATCTTCTTTCAGTAAAATGTTCCATCTACAATATTCAAGGTACTTTGCCTCCATGTGGCATATCCGTGGGCCGCCCTGTATATGATCCCGTGATTGGTTGACTTGAAACTTTGGAAAATCGTAATTTTTCTTATTTATCATTAGATGTGAAGTTTCACCAACTAATTTAATTTAACCTTATACAAGATAACTGATTATATGAGGGACTTATTGAAGGAGGATGTGCAGTACTTGATACTTTTTCCAAATATGTATAAAAAATGGAACCTTAATTTTTGAAATATTTTTCCAATCGATTTCATCAATAACTGTGGATACTGTTCTGCGCTTACAAATCAAAATTTCATGCAGTGAGGATTTAGCACGGCAGTGTCTATCAGTCGCGATTTCTCCTCTCTCCACCTTTTGTACTAGCCAGTAGACCCCTAGACAGTCAGAGCTTGCGCGAGCATTTTTTTCTCCTGTACGCGTGATTTATCGTAGAATATTTAAAAAAAAAAAAATGTGTAGAACATTCTACCATATTCTTGAATATGTCCCTCGTTCACCCAGTCATGCTGTGTAGATCCACTGTCAATCCTTTGATCAACTATCGATCCATCGTCGACTAGTGTTGTAACACCCTAACGTGGGATGATAAGTGACTTCCTACATTCACCTACATTCGTTTAAAATTTTCTTTACCTGATCTCTCATAATAGGAACATAATATTTTAATATCTCCTCCAGCCCTTATTACTCAAGTGCCTAACCCTTTTAGTAGTTCCACGTGATTCCACCACAGGTCGGTAACTTCGTGTTGCCGTAATGTAAAACGTCCTGGTCGCGTTATTATTATTTAACTTTGTTGCCCCGAACAAACGTTGTCCCTATTGTAACCGACAACCGTCGAAATGGAGTTTCGAACTGCGAAATTACTTTTTTGTACGTTAGTGTTTTTGTGAGTTGTTATGTCAGAAGAATCTAACTTTTGTGCGGAAACTGGACTGTGGGCGACATTAAGGTTAGTTTTGGATTGTGGTAGTTTAATAACTGAAGGAGTTTTTAAAGCTTTCGATTTATTTTAGCTTAATGTTTGATTTTTCTCATTTATGTGCGGGCCTCTACTCAAAGCGTTTGAGCATTATTTTAATGGTTATCGTCAAGAGCAGCGTTCTTGTGTGATTTTAATATTTGGACGGTTAATGCGCTTCCAAGATCTAAGTGACACCCCATCAGTAAAATAATAATTACTGGCTCAGGTAAATTCTTCTTTAGCAATTGTAGTACAGGTACTGTAGTTTAATTAGAAACTATTAACTCTGAAAATTAATGTTCGCTGTAGTTGTAGATAGAAAAAATGCGTTTTTTGGCACTTTTTATATCTACAACTACAGCTATAATTTACAAAGTTAGTAGTTTCTAATTAAACTACAGTACCTGTACTTCAAGTTTAAAGAAATAATTTTCGATAAATGATGTACTCAGCGAGTAATTATTGTTTTACTGATGAGGGTGTCACTTTACTCTTAGTAGCGCCTTAACGTCAAAAGCAGCATTCTTTTGTGATTTTAATATTTTGTCAGTAAACGTCAAGAGCAGCATTCTTGTGTGCTTTTAATATTTTGTCAGTTAACGTCCAGACCAGCATTCTTTTGTGCTTTTAATATTTTGACAATTAATGTCAAGATCAGCATTCTTATGTGCTTTTAAAATAATAGTAATAGTATAAAATTAATAATAATATAGGTAGGTACAGCGAATCAATTGTTGAGCGTGATGATAACATATGGTTTGATGCTGCTCATGATGTGGAATTGTAGATTTGAACGTCTATAGTAGATAACAGTCAGTAGATATCTTCTGCCCGATATAATATTGTGATGATAACTTCTTTTTTAGGGTTCCGTAGCCAAATGGCAAAAAACGGAACCCTTATGGATTCATCACTGTCCGTCCGTATGTCACAGCCACTTTATTCCGAAACTATAAGAACTATACTCTACTGTACTAGTAAATAAACAATTTTTCTTTCTTTCTTCTTTCTTTACTGTACAAGTTTCAAACTTGGTAAGTAGATGTATTCTGTGAACCGCATTAAGATTTTCACACAAAAATAGAAAAAAAAAAACAACGAATTTTGGGGGTTTCCCATACTTAGAACTGAAACTCAATATTTTTTTTCATCAAACCCATACGTGTGGTATATCTATGGATAGGTCTTCAAAAATGATATTAGGTTTCTAATATCATTTTTTTCTAGACTGAATAGTTTGCGAGAGAGACACTTCCAAAGTGGTAAAATGTGTGTCCCCATGTAAGTTCTAAAATAAGAGAATGATAAAACTAATAAAAAAATATGATGTACAGTACCATGTAAACTTCCACTGAAAATTGGTTTGAACGACATCTAGTAAGTAGTCTTTTTAATACGTCATAAATCGTAAACCGCAATTTACCTTTCATTCAATCAACTCAAATATAAAAATAATATAAAAACATTTTTTGTTTCAATAAATTTATATTATTATTATTATGTCTTTTTAAAAACTTTCGTTTCTCCAAATTGGGTTCAATTCTACACTTTCGTGCTGGCCTTAGCCAAGCACGAGAGCTGGGGTAGTTGTATCTGTGGATAAAAATTTCCTGACGATTCTGCATGTGTTTAGTATGACTGCTTTCTGTAGAATTTTGAATGTGAGTGGATGAATGTCTAAGAGTTTGAGGCTTGTGTGTAGTGTGTGAGGTATGATTCCAGTAGATGACAGAATAATAGGAACGATTTTGACCGTTCTTACCTTCCATTGAGTTCTTAGTTCGGTGGCTAGATCGGTGTATTTGCTGAGTTTCTCAGTGTGTGTGGATGAAAGGTTATGTGTGTTAGGGATGGCTATATCTATCAAATATACTGTTTGGTGTTTCTTGTCATGGAGGGTAATATCTGGTCGGTTATAGTGCACTGTTTTGTCTGTTAGTATGGTTCTGTCCCAATAAAGTTTGTAGTCTGTTGTGTCTAGTACGGTCTGCGGGGTGTATTTGTAGTATGCTGTCTTTTCTGGTATGAGTTTGTATTTGAATGCAAGATTTTGGTGGATTATTGCTGCTACTTGATCATGTCGATGTTTATAATCAGTTTGGACTATTGTTCTGCACGCTCCTGTTATATGTTGAATAGTTTCAGGAGAACCTTTGCATTTTCTGCAGGAGTCATTGGATGAATTTGGTAATTTCATAATATGCTTTTTGTAGTTCTTCGTTTCTATCACTTGATCCTGTATCGCTAGCATGAACCCTTCCGTTTCGGGGAACAATTCTCCACGCTTAAGCCAATCGTTCGACGCTGTCTTGTCGACGGTGGGATGGTTCAAGTCGTGAAGATGTCGACCGTGTAACGCCTTCCGGGTCCATTCGTTTAATTTGGTCTGTTTGTCATTCTGTACTTCGTTCTTTTGTTGGGTTTTGTCAGTCAGATTAAGAGGGGTGAGTTTTTTGTCATTTTGGGTTATTGCATTATGTAAAGAAGAAGTAAGGGCCTTGTTGTGGAAATAGGTTCGCAAGTTAGCTATTTGTTTATTATGTAAATTTTGGATATCAATTAGTCCTCTACCTCCATCGTTTCGTGGTAACGTCATTCTCTGAATACAGGATCTGGGGTGATGTTTTCTGTGTCGGGTCATTGTGGTGTTGATATTTCTTTGTAGCGATTTTAATTCTGTTTTAGTCCAGTTTATTATTCCAAAAGAATAGGTAAGCATGGGGATTGCATACGAATTGACAGCTTTGAAAATATTTTTGGAATAGAGATGACTTCGTAGAATAGTGTTTAATCTGTGTCTGAATTGCTTGGTCAAAGTGTTTTTGATGTCTTTGTGTAGTATCTGTTGCGCTTGATTGTAACCTAAGTATTTGTAAACTTTATTTTCAGATAATGCCTCCACAAGTTCTCCAGTCTGCATGTGATATTGGTGTTCATAATGTTGCCCCGACTTTATTGAGTTGATTTTACACTTGTCAATTCCGAACTCCATACAAATGTCCTTAGAAAAGTTTTCAGTGATTTGAGCTAGTTGTTGTAGTTCCTCTTCAGTGGAGCCATAAAGTTTTATGTCATCCATGTATAAAAGGTGGTTTAATTTATGCGTCGTTGTATAGTTAGCGTCAGTCAGTAGGTCTGTGTCATTTTCTTTATAGTGCAAATCATATCCTAAGTGTGTAGTGTTCAACATATTAGAAAGTGGATTCAGTGCGAGGCAAAACCATAGGGGACTAAGAGCGTCACCTTGGAATATACCTCTCTGTACCATAATAGGTTCTGTTATTACTGTATTCATACCAGAGGCCAGTCTCAGTCTCGTCGTCCATTTTGTCATCGTACTTTGTAGAAAAGAAATAATTTGGGGGTGTATACGATAGATTTCTAAAATTTGGAGCAACCAGGTATGGGGAACGGAGTCGAAGGCCTTTTTGTAATCTATGTACATTGAATATAGATCTGACTTCCTAAGCTTAGTTTGTTTAAGTAGTATCGAGTCTATTGTAAGTTGCTCTTTACATCCTTGGCTATACTTTCGGCAACCTTTCTGTTGTTCTACTAGGATATTGTTTTTATCTACGTGATTGTAAATGATTTGTGTCAAGCAGGATGTAATTATTTTGTAAATGGTCTGGAGGCAAGTTATAGGTCTGTATTTTGCTGGATTAGATAAACTATTTGGGTCTTTTGGAAGCATGTATGTGGTTCCAGCTGTAATATAGTGTGGTAATAAATGCGGCTGCTCTATGAATTTATTAATGTGGTTATAAATGTATGGATGAATATGAGTAAATTTTTTGTACCAGAAATTGTGAATGTTGTCCGACCCTGGGGCTTTCCAGTTGTGTAATTTTTTTATAGTGTCATGGAACACATCAATGGGTATGCATTGAAAATCCATAGGTTCAGAGTTCAAGTACTTGTTTTGTTCGTCTCGAATCCAGTCAGCCTCCTTATTATGTTGAGTCGAGTGGCCCCAGATTGATGCCCAGAAACTACGTAGATCATCAGCAGGTGGAGCACTATTATTTTGACTGTTATTCTCTGAAATGTTTTGTGAGGTGACATTTGGTTGGGTCCGTCGGGTGTTCTGATTGTTATGTGTGCTGGTTGTGGGGTCAATTACGGGTGTTCTTAATTCGCGGTAAAATTGTTTTTCATTTGTTGTAAACTGTTTGTTTTGAGTCTTACGTAGTGAACATGTCTTGTATCTTTTTAATCTATTGCTAAATAAGGTAAGTTTTTGTTTTAAAGTGTCTAAAAACTCAGATAGATGTGTGTTATGGTTTTCATGTGTGGCGTGTATTTTGTATTGACTTAAAATATAGTTTACGTGTTTTACTGTCTTACTACTTCTATTTCCCTTAATGTGCTGTGTTAATCGGCCTATTTGTGCTCTTAGTTCCTCTACTCTACGCTCCAGTCTTACTTGCCATTTAGGTTTCTTATTCATATACCTACAATTATTTTCTACTGTTGGTGGTATTTCTATCCTAGCTCCGTTGGTCTTAGCTGCCACCCAAGCCGCGCAGTACAATACCGTTTGCAGGATAATAAACTCTGTGTCACCGTCGATATATTTAGGAAGAATATGTTTATTGATGTAGTTTACAATGACCGCTAGTTTTTTTGAAGATTTTTGTTTTGGGATGTAACTTCTCTGTGTAGGCTCAGTGTCTTTAAAATGGTTAAAAGCTTCCTCAAACGTTTGTTCTATTTCTGCACTTTTTTGCTGATCTGAGTGTGCAGTTACAGTTTCTAAAGTATTATTCATAGTGATAGCTGTACAGGTGTATATATCAGAGTCAATAAAATTAAGGTTGTTAGTGTCCTGCTGTTCAGTAGCAAGTTCTGGTTGAGTAACTACTAAGTGAGTACTACTGTTGTTTTGTGTATCTCTACTGTTTTGTGTAGTTCACTTGACACTTCATCTTTGATAACTTGCAGCCTTTCTTCGCTCAAGTACTTATTGTGTATTATTAGCCGTCTTTGGTCAGCTACTCTTTGCTCAGTTATATGTTCTAAATGTGGAAATGTTGTAATGAATGCTTGGTGTAAAGGACCTCTGTAGGCTGATATGTTAGTCTCTAATAGCGTTATTTTGTAGTATATTCGCATTATTGTTTCGTTGTGCTCCTTGTTCCAGCGTATTCGCTGACCGGTTCGGCCACTGTTAGTTATTTGTGAATGTGATGAAATATAAGTGTGTCCATTAGGATCATCTGTGTGGGTGGTTGGATGTGTGTTTTGTGTGTGTGCGTTTATTTAAATTTATTTATTTGCTCTTGAATTTCCTTGTAGATTTGGTCTATAACGCTCTGTGTGAGCAGTTTTTTACGCATGATAGCCCTTCTCTGATCGCCTACTCTTTGTCGACTAATCATGTGCATTTCCGGAAAATTTTCTATAAACTTAGTGTGGAGTGGGGGTAAGTAGCCGCTTGTTTCAGATTTAATTTCATAAAAATAAACCTTATTTAACCCCAGTTATAGATGCTAGATGAACTACTAAATAACTTCTTATACGTCCAAGGAAGGTACGGAACCCTCGGTGCGCGAGTCCGACTCGCACTTGGCCGGTTTTTAACACTAAACCAGGATTTTCGTTAAGCTTAATGCATCTAATATCTTATATCCCTAAATATCTTACGGCCAAAATTAATATCCAATCTATCCACGATTTGCCCTACTAGAGATAGGATTTTGACATAAGCTCCATACAAAATATGTCAGATTTATATCTCTAGTAGGGTAAATCGTAGATAGATTGGATATTAATTTTGGCCGTAAATCTATCAAGCTTATGATTAGGTAAACAACACTCAAGATATCATAAAATCGACTGTTCCTGTAAGTGGCTGTCGACTAATAAAGGTCAACACTTGGCAAATACTTGACATTTTAAACTAGAGCTATTTACAGTCTATTTAGAACAGCTACTTAAAATTAACGGCGCGAGACTGAACGTAATCAATAAGGCGAGGATCCTGAAGATGAAGTTAAAACAGAGTTCCCTTTACATTGGGGAAGGTCGAGCACCCTACAACGTGTAGATGGTCCTTAAACAGAGGGATAGCTCGATACACGATCATATTAGGGAGACTATAGATTTTGGATGAAATTTGATGATAATTGAATGATATGATATTTTTTTAATATTTTGAGAAGATTTGGGGAGATTAAAAATATTTCACATCTTGTATTTTGTACGTCGTAAATGGGATTGTTTTTAATTCAGATAAAATTGGTGTTGATACTACGAAAGATAGACACATAAATACAACGTGTTATTGAAATAACTGAAAATCTCTTACGGGGTCATTGTACTCATCAGTTTGAACAACTTTTACTATGGGACCAACACTGAAATCGCGAAAGAAAAATCAGGTGCTCCATAAATTTTGTCGATTTATTTGAACAAAATGTAGGGACCGTTGAATTTTTTTCGCGATTACATGGTTGATCTAAGTGATCATCGGCGAATGGAGTGGGACTCCACATGGGACTCTCCACTAGCTAGCCCGGTTAAGCAGAGATGGTACCTCGGTACCAGCTGCGAGAATCAATTCGGAAAAAAATAAAAAAACCGTGAATAAAAGTTGTGTAATGATGGGTACAATGACCCCTTAAAAGGTTTTCAGTTATTTCAATAACACGTATGTTTATTTAATTTTGATGGACGACTTTATTTGATTTGCTAACAATGTTTATTTTTGTAGGGTTTGTTACTAACAAAATTTTCTCTCAATCTGTTAAAAACAGCACCATAACGATATAACAAGATAACTTAATAATATAAAGTCATTTATGAAACTATTTGTAGATATATACATACATATTATCACGCCTGTTTCCTATTGGAGTAGGCAGAGACTATGGATTCCCACCTGCTACGATCCTGACACACCTCTTTGCTTCAACTACTTTCATTAACCTTAAACTACCTAACCTTAAACTGTTTGTGAATTTAATCAATCTGATATCTTTTTTAGAAACGATATGCTAATAAGAACTTCAAGTATGAACGCACATCCGTCGCATGCTGACGAAGACTCTTGCCAAACTCGAGCTGAGTGGCGGATGTCTCGACTCTGTCAAACTCGAGAACAAAGACCTGATTATGAATACACTGATACATGCTTATGCCAACGTTGTTTCTCGTCTGATAGTACATCATCCGAAAGAAATTGAAGAGATATCGATTGTAATGATGGTTACTTGAGAAAAGTACATTGACGATTAAAAAAAACAGAAGGCCCATTATTCTCGTACCTCATTAAAAATGTTCGAATTATAGTTTCGACCTAAAATCCTAGCTAAAATTAGTCTTGTAAATATCAACCTCATGACAGTATATGTTCACTTTTGACGTTGTTTTTCAAACAGGATTCGAACCAGTGCATCAATGCTTAAACAACGTATTCCAAATGAAAGTTAAATTTGATACCACCATCAGCAGAGTTCACGGTAGCTTAGCGGATTAAGCACTGGTGTATGGAACCAGAAGTCGCAGGTTCGAATCATGCTCGTGAGCGAATTTTTCTGTCTACAATTTTTATCTTTAGGATTTAGCCAACTTGCGTTTATTCATTAAACTAATAGAATAATTAAATACAGTTTTAATTTCAATAAACATAATATCTACGTAGTTAATACGAATTTATTTTCGCATGTTATTTCATTAACATTAATACACATTCGCACTCCATTTTCACAGTCTAGCGCCAGTTATTACGATCATTCAAGTAAAACTAATACGACCTTAAATAAGCATGAGATAGAAGGGAATCCGTTGGAATTTTTATTCAAGATTAAATCAAGTGTGAATTTGATCTGGGTTCGACTCATCTCAACATGTCACGTGAAAGTCGAGTGCATACGTTTTTAGGAATCAAATAAAAGGTTTTCAAGTAAATTGAATGTTCTAGAGAGCAATAACAATGTAATAGTTTGAAACAATGTGCCACTACAGTAATATATAATTATATGGTCACTACCTAGTAATATATATAAGTCCATGGTCACTACTAATAAAAAATAAATAAAAACTTTTTAACAAATAAAAAACCGACTTCAAGAACCTTAATTAAAAAGTAAAAAATAATCCTTGTATGTATTTCAAAATCTTTTCATAAACCTACATTTTGAAGGCGGCGCTTAATTGACCCTTTCTTTACATATGTACATATATTTCACGATCAATCATCGTGAGCGTCATGTAAATATAATGTACAGTCGAGCGCATATCTATAGTAAAACAGTATAAGTGAACGTATGTACATGAAAATCACATGCCATTTTACATAATTATTCTTCACGTTAATGAGTTGTAAATAAGCTGAATCCTTATCCAAGGAATGTCCCCTTATTGTATTCGCGCACCGAGCTGCTACCATTCTATGCATGTTTTTAGCTAGTTTTCGGTGATGCAACCTTCGTTCAACATGGACTATCTTTTTCCTCGAATCTCATCACCCAACGACTCACAGTATCTAAAACAAAAATAACACTTTATTACACATTTGTAACTAGCGATTTATTTCAAAGAAAATCATACACCACGACTATAATCACGTGATATTTTAAAAATAACTTACACAAAAGCCGGTTTCATTAAGTAAATTTTTATGCAAGGTTTGCCCCGGATTCAATACTTATATTTGCTTGCATTTTGAATGAATATATTCAAACATTTCAAACTAAACACCACTAATAGCAATAATAGCACCAACACTCGTAATTTAGAACACCGACCGACAACGTCAATCCAGCAGATGCATATTGTTTCAAATCCACCCTCATATTTTGTGATAACTTGTATTTTCTAATATTAATTTTGTTTCAAATCCACCCTCATCATTTGGTAATATTAAATTAACGGCCAAAATTAATATCCAATCTATCCAGGACTTACCCTACTGAAGATAGAAATTTGACATATTTTGTATGGAGCTTATGTCAAATTCCCATCTCTAGTAGGGCAAATCGTGGATAGATTGGATATTAATTTTGGCCGTAAAGAAACACATCGGTCCGCGGCATGACACACTAACCAAGTAAGACTAACGATTATATACCGCGCTCTTTCTCATTGATTGTAGAAAGAGTGCGATATATGGGTGTGTGTTTGTGTTTGAAATGTCTTTATAGAAAAAGGTTATAAGTGCGACAGGTTTTGATACGCTATAGCGTTTTGAGATTGCTAATGGAGTTTTGGATCGAGACTGTACATAAATGAAAAAAAAAGACGTGTGTCACTCGGAGACTGCCGCGGTAAAGCTTTCACATAGCATTTTTTATCAATACAAAGAGGAGGTTCGAATAACGCCGAAACTCTAAGCAGGCATGAGTCACCAGATTGCGGGGCGAAGAGGAGAATTACGCATGCGCAGTAACGCCGATACAACCAATGCCACCTAGAGGCGATTTGCAGAACTAAAGAGACAAGCGTGATATTTCAAAAAGTCAATAAAAGTTCTGCTATTTATCGATAGATGGTAAAACTAAAAAGTATCACCGCTGTGCCGGTCGGAGTGGGGGGTGTTAGGTTATTTTCGTTACGGAATTTCTGGATTCGGTCTCCACGCTCAAGGCCCGCGATAGAAGCTATGCAATAGCTTAAAAAACCCGTCGAGTATTATGATGATAATTTATTCTTATTCTTTATCGAGCACAAGAAAATTACAACAAAATATGAAATAGCTTATGCTCAAGGCTTCACCCGCGTATAATTTGGTTAATCATAGAAAGACGTTATTTCGCATCCTCCGGGAACTGTTTATTTTCCCGAGATAAATAGTCTATTTTGTTAATCCAAGTTATGGTCTATCTGTGTGCTAATACGATCAGCTGTTCCAGCGTGATTTAAGGACAAACAAACATCTGTACTTTCGCATTTATAATATTAGTAGGACTATGACTCTGAAATGTGTGTACAAACACGATCTTAATTCAATAAATTTTCTCATTAAAGAAAAGACGGTTCACGTAAAAAAAATTCTTTGCACGAAAATAAATATTTCGTAGAAATTTTACCGCCAAATATGAATCAAACCTGAGAACTCCTAGGTCAGAACACCATTCGCTTTAGCCAACTAAGCTACTGTAATCTCTACTTGCGGTATTGAAGCTTCACATGAGTTACGATAAATAACGTTGGAATAATAATAATAGTCAAATGATTTTATTTCAATTCAATAATATCCTCCCGGGCAAATTTCGGTCACGGTGACCAATCTCAAAGGAGACGAGCCATCTGCGCGGCACATAATTATAGTGCATAAAGTGTGCAAACACAGGAGCACTCTGTATTCCCCTCATTCTCATAATCCGATGGGATGGCATACCGACACCACCGGAGAGAGATCAGGCACAGGACCGACGCCTTTACCTGCTCTCCGAGGCACGGGGGTGTAGAACCGGTGACTTCCTGACTCCGGGGTGCTACTGACAAATTTTCTTGATAGAAAAATCCCAATAACACTTATTGCCCGGCCAGGGAATCTAACCCAGGTGCGCAAAATCTGCGGTTGAACACGTTACCACTATACTACAGAGGCAGTAAACTAAATTCAATATAAGTACAGTCAAGCACATAAAGATGATATTAAAAACAGAACAAGCTTAGCTTGAACATGTATTCAATTTACAAGCTAAGCCAGTTTCGCTAATAATATTTTTTTACCATTAATATGCGGCTGACTGTACTAAACTAAATGTTCAACTGTTTCAGACGAAATGCGGTCAAATCAACGGAAATGAAACGGAAGAGAATAGAGATTTAGCGAAATTTCGCTGGCGGCGCATTACCAAAGATTGACGTACTACTGTTTCAGGGAAATTCAGTCGCAAATTGCTGACTGAATAGTTGCCTGTATTTTGGCTTCATATTGCCAGTTTAACGAGTTATTTTTTAAATACAAAGGTGGATTTTTTTTTCTTTGTAAATATTACAATGCTTAATATGATGTGTAAGGGACTAGTTACAACAAGCGTTCGGGGCGTGCGCCCTTTTTTTTCTGTTTTCGGGTGGAAGTCCTCATGGATACCCTCCGCCTGGGTACGGCGAAGGGGTATGTTGGACTCTTACTGACTAAAACCACACGGTGGTCATCCCCTGCACAAAATCGAGGAGCTCCGGGAACTCCATTGGACCGCGCCGGTGACCCTAGCCTCTGTGCCCCTAGTGCTATGCCTTTTGCACGTCCCGGGAAAACAAGCGCCCCATTGACGCTTTACGTGCACGGATGCTATGAAATATGTTCGACGAACGACAGCGCTTAGTAAAATTCAATACATACAATTTTATAGAACGTCCGAAACACGGCGTATCGGGCGCGTGCCTCCTGCGCTTGTTATAATCAATCCTTGATTGTTTTATTTCCAATTTGCTTTATGTTTCCTTTGAGCTGAACGCTCACCTATCAGCACCGTACCTACCGTATTTTTATGTCCAAAGGAACAAATGCTGATGACGTCATCAAGAACGACGCGTATCGCTACATAAGATTAAATAAAAATAAAATACGGCGCGTGCTGATCGTACGGCGCGTGCTGATCGTACGACACGTGCTGATCGTACGGCGCATATGATGCTAATATGCGATCAGCTTTAATGTTAATTAATGCCATCTAGACTAAAAAAAAAAATTGTTTACATGTAAACATAAGTTGTTTTTAATATTAGACTAGAAAATAAAAATATTTTTATCGATTTTTAGCATGGTTCAAATAAAAATACACTAATAAATCTAAAATAATAATGTAATTTAATGCAACGTATATCCAACGAATAAGCTATTAAGGCATCATTTTAATTACAATGAGTGCTTCATAATTTCAACTTTTTTATTTCACGGCGGCCTAACATTCTGCATAAACAGTTCTCCACAGAAAGCTTTAGCGAAGCTTTTAGAGGAGATCGTAACTCCTTAAGTACTGTTTTAATGACGTCCCTTAGTGTTTTATAATTAGCGTGAATATACCTCAATGTATTATACCTCAATGTATTGTTACGGAAAGATGGCGAATTTTGGGCGACTTCTTCATTGTGACTAGCGTAAATGACAATTGAAGTTATTGTGTATTTAAGTATGCATGACGAGGTTAATAAGCCTACGAATGAAACGTGTGTAAGGATCATCGCAGGTCAGGAATCTATAATCTCTGCCGATAATGCATACCTATTACTACCTATGCATGTATGTGTATTTAAACAAAGTTTTGCTTGTTTAAATACACATAATAAGTACTGCTTGCTACGCAATATCTTCTCGTCCAAAATACCGCAGTGTCTCAAGACGAAAGTCTTTGACCAGTGTGTGTTGCCAGTAATTACTCACGGTACTGAAACGTGGTCACTCACAATGGGCCTGATAAGAAGGCTCAAAGTCACTCAAAGGGAAATGGAGAGGGCTCTGCTCGGAGTGTCCCTGCGTGATCGAATCAGAAATGAGGAGATTCGCAGGAGAACGAAAGTAACCGACATAGTCCGAAGAATTGGCAAACTTAAGTGGCAGTGGGCGGGGCACATTGCTCGCAGAACGGATGGCTGATGGGGCAGTAAAGTTCTGGAGTGGCAACCGCGTACTGGAAGGTGCAGCGGGGGTAGGCCCCCCTCAAGGTGGACCGACGCGCGACGACTTGGTGAAGGTCGCGGGAATCTGCTGGATGCAGAAGGCGCAGGACCGGTCGTTGTGGCGATGCTTGGAGGAGGCCTATGTCCAGCAGTGGACATTTTTCGGGTGAAATGATGGTGGTGATGAAATACTGCAGTAGTAAAACATGTCTACCGTGTCTAGTATAATGTATAGCACCGTTCTATTCCTTTTTTCGTAAGAGAAATAAAACAAATGTTACAGGCGGTGACGGTCAGCGGCAGTGGCAGTGATGAGTGGTGATGCTTTCTGAATTGAGGAGATGTGCTGCCGAATTGAGTGACTCACTCGTGATCGCAATCATGTTTATTTATATGTTCATTACTACGTATTATTTGACAATCCTTCTTATTGGCAACTATCCAACACGTAATGAATATAGCTGTAATGTCATAATTGAAATCTGGCCAGCAGGGAAATTGTGTAACTGCATCGCAATCAGCAAAATGTCAATTTTGACGTTTAAATCCGGAAAAATGGTACAATTCGAATTGCGTAACGACAAAACTGTTGATTACGATGTCGGAGGTATTCATCATGAAATTGAATGAACGATAAAGCTTAAAACGCATACTTGCAGTAGCTTACTTACATAACAAAACGTGATCTTACATAAATGACGTCATTTACATCGCAATGGATTTCCCTCCTGACGTCATTTTCATAATGAAGTCCCTCGTATGTCGTTACACAATTCCAATGTTTGATTGCGATGTTATCAACATTGTTTTCAACTTTACATCAAAATGAAACTGTCAAATGAGTTACGTAATTGGCTTGCTGGACCGTTTTTGTTTACGACTGGAAATCCTCACGGATACCCTTCGTCTGAGGAAGGCGGGAGGGGTATGTCGGACTCTTACCGACTAAAATCACACTGTGGCCGATCTCAACACAAAAAAGAGAAGCTCCTGGAACTTCTGTGAACCGCACCGATGCTCCTCTGGTGCATTGCCCATTGGCACGTCCCGGCCCCCATCATGTCATGTCATCATGTCCCCTGGCCCTACGATCACTTGTGTTCTGATTTGAATTGTCTTGAAAACTAAACTTCGACAGTCACTGTTACAAATTGAGAAATTAAAACTTTTTCGACCCCAATTTGAAGATCAAGGCAACCGCAGGTAATGTCAAATGTAAATGTGACTTCAAAGTACCTAATTAAAATTCGGACCAGCTGTAAGCTAAGGACTGTAGTCTTGATATGAAAACTCAGCACTTGAAATAATATTTGAGTTTCATTCTGTTAATTAAATATTCTGTCCAAAAGATAGTTGCTAAAAACGATCGAAATACTGTGATAGGGAGAGTTTTGTTTTCAAACTTTAAAGTTTTGTTAATAAATCAAAACGTTTTGAAGTCATTATCGACATCAAATTGTATTTAAGTGAAGGATTTCTTAAAAAATAATTTTGAGATAGAAGGAAGTTTAAAAACATTACAGTAATCAGTATCTGTCGTTGTAAATATCTGTAATGAAAATAATAATAAAAATAATCTTAGTTGCTATTTCAACCATCAATGCGCGCAAAGTCGCTGGCGGCGCGAAACAATTGAAACATTCATGAAATATATTAGTAGTAATAGAATATAGATATTAAATTATGATACAAGAAATTTGACTCTTGAGGCCCCCAAAACTAACAGTAACAGTAGTGCAAACTTTATTTTGGAGACCAGTGTATTCACCCTTTGTTTTACAATACAATATTATAATCATGGACGAATGAAAAAAGGCGGACGGAATCTCGCAAAAAAATAAGTGAAGCACCCAATAGTAAGTCGGCTCGCTTGAAAGCACGGGCTGGCACGCACATATTTAAAATCATAGTAAGTCTAACAGCCACGATTATACAACAAATCTCGTGTGACGGACGTTTTTTCGTAGTGTCACAAATAAAATAACAATATCTGTCTGGTGTGTTAAAATACTGTCTAAATTATAGTAGGTTTAAGACAAAATTATGTGCTTCAATCTATTTTTAGCGGGATTCCGTCCGCCTTTTTTATTCGTCCGTGAATAAAATATTATGCCAAAATAAAAATATAAGTAATGCATAGAGACAATTAAGATATTTTTACATAACTTCATATGCAAGTAGGTTCCATGTGCATTCGTGTGTGAATATATGTGTGTGTTAGGTGTTTGTGGATATGGACATTAGAGTATTGACATTAGGGTACATGATTGGCATTGACCATACTATGACACTCTGTTTTTTTTACTTGTCTTATTTAGTAAACAATCTTGGCATGTATTTTTTATGCAATTCGTCAATAACAATCATTTAAAGACATTATGTTAACAATTTCACACACTAATTAATTTTTTTAACCTAATTCCATGTGCAGAACTAATAATTATATTGTATCAGTTGTTATTTGAATAAAGGGACATGCTAAGATTGTTTACTAAATAAGACAAGAGAGTTAAAACATACTTTACAGTTTGGCATGAAAGAAAGAACAAACTACTAAAGTTTAGTTAGATACATGTAGTTTGCCACTATGTGATTTATAGTTGTTGTTGATTAACCATGTTAATTAATTAGTTTCTCGTAAAAATATTGTTTAGCACTCCAACACATTTCTTTATTGGCATATCACTACAATTTTTTTTTTTCTGAACCCAAACTGATGATCAGGTATGAGTTGTCTATTTTCAATAATTGTTTTAAGCCGCTTTAGCAGTAACTTTTCAAATAACTTTGACAAAATAGGCAGCAGAGAAATAGGTCTGTATGACGTTGGTTCATGAGGAGGTTTTCCAGGTTTCGGTATCATGATAACTTCAGCTACTTTCCACATAGAATTAAATTACTCATTAGCCTCAAGGCTAGATTGTAATACAAATAAAGTATCACATAAATATGTATACTTTATAGTAAAAAAAAAAAAAAAAAACTATAGTTTTGAGAATGTATATTCAATAAAAACGAAAAAGACAACCGTTACAGAAATAATGCCAAAATGTGGCAAAACGAAAAAAAAAAAATTTTAATCGTGACAAAAAGTACAACTGTACGGTCAGCATCCGCACGTTGTACCGTAGCCTAGTTTAGTTAGAAATAGGTATTGCAATTTTTGTCATTTGCACCATAACGTACGAAAGTGAGTTATTCTTCGTTTTATCGCGAGCTCGTACAAACATACCTACAGCATTTTACCTAATATTTTATACAACATTTTTAACTACTTTTAAGAACATAATTTTCGGTGTAGTTTTCCATTAAACATTATTTTATTAACATTTTATATTTACTTTATCCTATATCCTCAACATTATACGTGGGACACTCAGAAAGTTTTGCGAAACTAAAAAAAATTGTTCTATACGTACATATATTTTTATCAAATCTTTTCAAAGTACTTTCCACCAGCCTCTATACAAAGATTCATGCGCCTAAACCAGTTTTCAAAACACTTTTTCCAGTCCGCCGCAGACACCTCGTTTACAGCCTGCTCGAACGCAGCCAGCGCATCTTCCGGCGACGAAAATTGTATCCCTTTGAGCTGATTTTTTATTTTTGGGAATAAAAAGAAGTCACACGGTGCTAGATCAGGGCTGTAAGGAGGGTGACCCAGGAGTTTGACTGGCGTGCTGTCCAGGAAGTCCCTCGTTTTGAGTGCGGTGTGCGCAGGTGCATTGTCGTGGTGGAGCAGTAGCCCGCGGAGCCCTGTGTTTGGTCGGTTGTTGCTTATAACAGAGAAAACTTCTGGCAAACATTTGGTAGTATACCATTCGGCATTAATGCTTCTTTGATCCCGTAAGGGAATTGATACCAAGTGGCCAGTCAAATTAAAAAAGCTAGCGATCAAAATTTTACCCCCGCTTCTAGATCGCTTCACTTTGGTAGGCGTTGGCTCATTTTGAAACACCCAAACAGTCGACTGGCGCTTGGTTTCTGGGTCGTATTGATAAATCCAGGACTCATCACCTGTAACGATGTCGTAAACACGCCGAGACGAGCCTGCTTCAAATTTGTTAAGCATATCACGGCACCATTCCACCCGGGCCTGCTTCTGAGCATCGGTGAGGTTGTGCGGCACCCAGCGTGATACTATCCTCCTCACGCGAAGATGGCTGTGTAGAATCTCGTGAACGCTTCCCGATCCAATCTTCAATATGTGTTGAATCTCCTGATATGTAATTCGCCTATTGTCTTGGATTAAATTTTTCACTGCTAGCACGTTTTCTTCGGTAACAGCCGTCAAAGGGCGACCGCTTCTTTCGTCATCCCCCAAAGTTGGTCGACCGCGCTTGAATTCGTTATACCAACGATACACGGTTGCCTTGGAAGGGCCTTCATCCATGAATGCCATTTGAAGTCTATTGTACGATTCATCCGGTTTCAGGCGACACTTGAAATCGTATAAAATCATAGCTCTAAAATGTTCCCGGCGCAGATCCATATTTCAGTGAGACACAATACTTTGAATTAACTCGCAAAAAATGTGGAGGGAAATTTTGAAATTGGAACTTACTTATTTTTACTTATAAATAATCATATTTTCGAAAAACATTATAACTGGCCAGTCTCCCATATATAAAAACTTTTTTTCGCAATACTTTCTGAGGGGCCTGGTATGTATAGGCTTCTGCCCTTACAACAACAAAAAACTGAAATAAACCAACCCGTAGGCAATCACTAGTCGTATACGGCTTAAGGACGAAGGCTTTATTCAGTTTGCAAAATCTATAACATGTCTAACTTTAATCATGATTAATGTTGAGACTTTGACAAGGATCCCAAACTGATATTAATTTTAATTTGTGACAAAAACTAACTTACCACTCCGCAAAATTAATCAGGATTGCTGGAATATTTTTATTAGGGATTAGAAAATGTTTTTGCAATTTTAATTTATTAGTTTATACAGGTTGACTGATTGATCCAGGGACTTAATGACGGAGGATGTTCAGTACGTGATTCTCGTTTCAAAAATGTATAAAAATTGTATAATAAATTTCATCAATTTCTGTGGTCACTGTTCCGCGCTCACAAATCAAAGTTTTATGCAGTGAGGTGATGAACCTAGTACGACAGTATCCATCGGAGGCTATTCCCACCCTCTCTGCCTTTTGTACAAGCCAGCTGACTCCTAGACCGAGTTCATTATAGGAACATGTTCTCATGTACAACTTCACATTGTTAAGGTATTCATGAAACATTGAAAATGTTCGCTAAAAAGCAGACAGGCATGAACACAAACCTTAAGTAGGTAGCATTTTATTTAAATCTCAAAGAAACAGAAACAGCAAAACAAAATATTCCTTGAACGCAGCAAAAATTCTCATTCGAAAAGAAATCCTTGCTTGTTAAGGACGATACATGCAGAGTCGCAAGTGCGCGTCAAAACGTTAAGAGGATAAAATGTAAAAGAAAAAATAACGCAGAGGATACTTGAGCCAGGAAAGAGTTCACCACCATGCATACAAATGCTCAGACATGTCTACTTCAAGTCTTGAGGCTGGAAGGTAATGTGCTGAAGAACGTATCATAGAGAAAATTTAAAATTTTTGGCCTTTCCCACGTAGTCTTATAATGTTCTATTATGAAAAATCGTGTGGGTTATCAAAGAATTACGTATAATGTTGACTTTATGCAGATATTACTACACTAGTTTAAAAAATATTTTTTTTCTGTCTATTGAAATCTTTGATTGAAATAAAATTTACTTAATGTAGGTACGGTTCTGAGTTGGAAATGGATACACAAGCAAATCATGATATCGAGATCCAATTTAATTAAACAGTTTACCTGGCCACAATTTTGTAGCTATATTTTTTATTCCTAATTTTTCACCATCAATGCTGTTAATGACAGATATATTTTTGAGTTGTCTCTCGAATGCTTATTTAGCGATCGTGACGTGATTGGCGCTGTCCCTTTGTTTTTGCCCCGATTGTTCCCACAGATGGTGATGTGATGAATGGGCTAAGGGTCAATAGATGTCAACCACTGTCGGCTTTATTGACGTAGGAAAGTATTTACTCATTGGTGTGTGTTTAGGGGTAATGTTGAAATGAAAGGACGCCTCTGTCAGTTGAAAATAATTGCCTAGTACTTTTATTTTTGGAAATGGGTGTTTTTTTTCTGGATGAGGAAAAACCTTTGGTATGAGAAGCAATACATAAGAGTCTTTTTCAACTCATAAATAAATGAAGAAAAATTATTTAAATCTCCAATTTTAATATTATATTACGAATTGAAGAACTCCATCTATGTTACGTAAAGTAAAATTAGCACTTCATTAAAAATTCAATAAAAGCCGCCAATATTTCAAATAAACAAAATATTTCCCACAAAAAATGTAGGTACCGATAAAATTAATACCTAAATATTCAAAGCAACAGATAAAACATTTTATTTGAAAGTAATATTAAAATTCCTTTCCTCTGAAAGAATTTTGTTTACATTGGCGTGTCCATGAAAATGATTTTTACGTGCCTAAATAAATACTTATCATTAAAATTATTTGTTGAGCAAACTGTGTGAAGGCGTCGGATAAGCGACGTTGCCCAGAACCATACTGTAGTCAAAGGTAGAAGTATAACTACAGAATACAATTTAATGGTAGGTAGATATGGACTGATATTAGAAAAATGAAAGCATAGTAAGACATTTGAAATACATGCTGAAATTTTAATCGCTTAATTCCCGAAAAGGGGTCATTGTACTCATCATTATGAACAACTTTTACTGTAGGACCAAAACTAAAATCGCGAAAAAAATATCAGGTGGTCCCTACATTTCATCGATTTAAGTGAACACAAATTTAGAAACCAACTGATTTTTTTTCCGCGATTTCTCCGGGTTGGTCCCATAGTAAAAGTTGTAATGATATTGTTGTTATACAATGACCCCTTTTCGGGTATTAAGCGATTAAAATTTCAGCATGTATATATACAGTTACAGTTCAGCTTTTCCCATCAATTAAATCATTGTCCTGAGAAAGCTTCAACTATGGCTGGCGACCTTGCATACTTATCTATTTCTTCAACTGTATGACAAATATTATATTGATTTTGATTCTGGGTATTATACATGTAAAGTTTTAGACTGTAAACACAGCTACATTATAGCCAAGTTAGTAAGTAAGTAAATTATTATTTAGTCACCAGAAACTTAGCCTATAGTACTTACATCCAAATCTTATATATGTTTCAAGTTTAATATATTATGGCTATTCGCAAATCACGTAAGTTCTCTGCCCTACAAACTAGGAGAACCCGTATCTTGTAGGAGAGTGTTCTTTTAATTATGATGCTAACATATAACCTAGATTTATTTGGTAAGCCATCATCATCATCATCATTTCAGCCGAAAGACGTCCACTGCTGGACATAGACCTCCCCAAGCATCACCACAACGACCGGTCCTGCGCTTTCCGCATAATTTCAGTTGGTAAGTCTGAATGAGTAATTGTGTTTATATGTGTGAGTGGCAGGAGATATGTATGTGTATGTGAGTCAGTGTGGTTGGTTTTAATAAGTGGAAAGTAACATAATTGATTGATTTTTCATCACTTTGGACTACTGTTTGAACGTTACTGTACAAAAGGAAGGTTGCGCACTGAATTATTATTCATGTTCTAGTTAATTTCACCCAACCCGTGTAATTAATTTCCCGTGGTCTTACAGATAAACACAAACATGGATTATAATCAGAGGAAGCGTTGCCTACTGTTTATTCAACACTTTTGATGTAAGCTATTAAAATAATTCTGTTTACCATTAACGATTTGGTTGAAGCATCTACTAAATGCGGAAATTAATCATCACATATTCCATCTTTTGAATTTGACGAATCGTTTTTATTCCGATTAGTTCATTAAAGAATGGCTAACACACACACAATAGATCTTTTAATGTTTTGTCGCCGCTGGCGGCTTTGCGCCCGTTGTTGGGTTAACACATTATTCTACAGAACCAGCTGATACCTACGGCTTTGTTCATAGCGCCACGTATTGCGTAAAGATTTTGTGATTTTCGTTTTTGGCATTAAAACAACATAATTACCAGGCCCCTCAGAAAGTATTGCGAAAAAAAGTTTTTATATATGGGAGACTGGCCAGTTATAATGTTTTTCGAAAATATGATTATTTATAAGTAAAAATAAGTAAGTTCCAATTTCAAAATTTCCCTCCACATTTTTTGCGAGTTAATTCAAAGTATTGTGTCTCACTGAAATATGGATCTGCGCCGGGAACATTTTAGAGCTATGATTTTATACGATTTCAAGTGTCGCCTGAAACCGGATGAATCGTACGATAGACTTCAAATGGCATTCATGGATGAAGGCCCTTCCAAGGCAACCGTGTATCGTTGGTATAACGAATTCAAGCGCGGTCGACCAACTTTGGGGGATGACGAAAGAAGCGGTCGCCCTTTGACGGCTGTTACCGAAGAAAACGTGCTAGCAGTGAAAAAATTAATCCAAGACAATAGGCGAATTACATATCAGGAGATTCAACACATATTGAAGATTGGATCGGGAAGCGTTCACGAGATTCTACACAGCCATCTTCGCGTGAGGAGGATAGTATCACGCTGGGTGCCGCACAACCTCACCGATGCTCAGAAGCAGGCCCGGGTGGAATGGTGCCGTGATATGCTTAACAAATTTGAAGCAGGCTCGTCTCGGCGTGTTTACGACATCGTTACAGGTGATGAGTCCTGGATTTATCAATACGACCCAGAAACCAAGCGCCAGTCGACTGTTTGGGTGTTTCAAAATGAGCCAACGCCTACCAAAGTGAAGCGATCTAGAAGCGGGGGTAAGATTTTGATCGCTAGCTTTTTTAATTTGACTGGCCACTTGGTATCAATTCCCTTACGGGATCAAAGAAGCATTAATGCCGAATGGTATACTACCAAATGTTTGCCAGAAGTTTTCTCTGTTATAAGCAACAAGCGACCAAACACAGGGCTCCGCGGGCTACTGCTCCACCACGACAATGCACCTGCGCACACCGCACTCAAAACGAGGGACTTCCTGGACAGCACGCCAGTCAAACTCCTGGGTCACCCTCCTTACAGCCCTGATCTAGCACCATGTGACTTCTTTTTATTCCCAAAAATAAAAAATCAGCTCAAAGGGATACAATTTTCGTCGCCGGAAGATGCGCTGGCTGCGTTCGAGCAGGCTGTAAACGAGGTGTCTGCGGCGGACTGGAAAAAGTGTTTTGAAAACTGGTTTAGGCGCATGAATCTTTGTATAGAGGCTGGTGGAACTTGGGTACTTTGAAAAGATTTGATAAAAATATATGTACGTATAGAACAATTTTTTTTTGTTTCGCAAAACTTTCTGAGTGTCCCACGTATATTGAGATTATGAGTCATTTTGATAAAAAAATATAGGTTTTTTTAATAACTTTAATACAGCGTCATTCTCTCCTCCCCTCTCATTCAGACCTCTGTGGTCTAGTGGTTCGAGTATCGGACTGCTGATCACGAGGTTGTGGGTTCGATTCCCACAGGACACAAATATTTGTGTGATGAACATGAGTGTTTGTGTTGGTCTGGTTGTTTCTTATGTATTTTAAGTATGTATTTACAAAAAAAAAAAGTATATACGTATTATATCCATTGTCTAGTACCCATACCACAAGCTCTGCTTAGTTTGGGACTGGATGGTGATGTGTAAAAATGTCCCAAAAATATTTATTTATTATTTTATTATTTATCGAATTCAAGCATAGTTATGAACCATTGTCTTGACAAAAAAGTGTGAAGATGACTACAATCGGTCAGCTCATTTAGAAGTTACACGATTCACGGTCTGAAGGGTACGGGTGCCGGTAAAATTACAATCACGTGAGACTTTCCATCTTCATGTCTCAGTTTGGCGAACCGACTTGCGATACCATTTAGGCAACAGCCTAGGTGATATTACAGTTGTTATGGGCAAAGGTAACCGCTTAACATCAGGTGGGCCTTTACCTCGTTTCGCCATCCTATATTATAAAACAAAAAAAGATTACTTACAGACGAACCAACGATAACATTTAATTAAAGATATGTCACCTATTGAAATAGTAGTAATAATTTAGGGTGTCTTTTTCTTATCCGAAAAGAATTCAGCAATCGGAGTACGAAAGTAAATTAAATACTTACTCAGTACATTTTCAGGCACATAGTACTTAAATAAATTATTTATACTAGCCCTCGTGTCACACAAGACCCGTTTAAAATATTAAAACATCTTTCTTTAGAGTCGAGGTTGAATACTGAAATATTACAATGTTACCTAAAATAAAATAAACGTTAGAAGTAAGAAGTAAGGAGGATGAATAATTTAAAACTAGCAGCTTTGTGCGTGTAGACATGACAAATTAAAGTAATCTTCTTTGAATAAGCTCTAAGTCTAAAATTACAGTTGAAGCCAGCTTTTGAATTACTATTCTAATTTCTGAAATTCGTGTCATACTACGTTCTACGACCACAGAGTAGCACAAAATCGCAAGCTTTAAATCCTCAGAGGAAAGATTATTTTCAGTAGCTAAGCTATTACGGCCGGTGTACAGAACAGACCTCTGTTCACCACGGAAATGAAAAAAAAAAACTCCATGCAAACTTTTTGTTTAAATTCCGTTTGTGGTCTACATGTCGTTCCTATGAACCACAAACGAAATACTAAACAAAGCCAGCGTCCCAACCCAACATAATCGCGTAACGCCAAAAACATTCCATTACCTTTCTCTTCTGAAAGTAGGAGTCTGTCTCGCTCATTATCTGTGACGCCGATTCCTTTTCTGAAAAAAAGCTTTCAGTCGCCAGTCTCACATACGATGTGAAGGCCTCTCAAAAATTCATCGCCCGTCTACGAACCTGAATGGGTTCCGCAGTCGGGGCCGAGTTGCCGTGCCCGGTAATCTACTTAATAAGTAATCTTGTAGGGGCTCTTACCTCTGTTAAGTTTGGATAAGAATCCTGTTTTCTTTGTTTGATGTACTGCAGGTACGTTTCCTATAAAGACTGTTTAATAGTAATGAGGGACGTGTCCAATGTCTAGTTGAATATGTATGTTTACATAATGTTATTATATATGTACACGACAAGAGTTTTATTTTGATGATAATGTATTTAATCTTGTCATCATTTGAAATTACATGGGTTATTACATGGGACTACAACATAACTGGCGAAATGTGGGTACTATTACACCTCTGCCTACGCTTTCGGGGAAATACAGGCGTGATGTTGTGTTATCATTTGAAATTGCACATCTTAAATATTGACGAAATAACACATAACATAACATCACGCCTGTATTTCCCCGAAGGGATAGGTAGAGGTGTAATAGTACACCCACATTTCGCCAGATATGTTATAGTCCCATATAATAGGGGGCGAGCCTATTGATTGATCGGGCACAAATCCAGACTCCAGGCTGCAAATTTGACGAAATAAGTTCACAATAATGCACTTACTAGTAGTAGAGCTTCTTTGTGAAAGAGGTCGTCCGGGGTAGTACTACCACCGTACCTACTTCTCCGCCAAATAGTGCTGCTTGCATTGCTGTGTTTCGGTCTGAAGGGTACGGGTGCCGGTGAAATTACAATCACATGAGACTTTCCATCTTCATGTCTCAGTTTGGCGAACCGACTTGCGGTACCATTTAGGCAACAGCCTAGGTGGTATTGCAGTTGTTATGGGCAAAGGTAATCGCTTAACATCAGGTGGGCTTTTAGCTCGTTTCGCCATACTATACCATAAAAAATAAATAAAAAAGGGCATGTAGCGTAGGGCGCCCCCCAGCCAGGTGCACCGACGACCTGATGAAAGTAGCTAGGGGGACTGGATGCGGAAAGCAGAGGACCGAGTGTTGTGACGCAACTTGGGAGAGGCATATGTCCAGCAGTGGACTGCGATAGGCTGAGTTGATTGAAGTGCACAGAGCAGCTCCCGGGATAGACAGTACGAAAAAAATATACATTTCTTAAGTTACATTTCATAATGACATGATCATAATGATCTGTCTGTGCACCAAATTTCATTTAAATCCGTTAAGCCTTTTCAGCGTGATTAAATACAAATAAAAAAACAACCACACAAAGATTAAAAGTAGGAAATAGGATACCTATCCTTTATGATGATATTATAACCATTATAATCAAATCTAGACTCCTAAAAAAAATCAATAATTTGATGAAATAGTTATTTCTTAATCCCACGTTTTAAACTAGTGAAGGTCGCGGGAATCCGCTGTATGCGGAAGGCACAGGACCGGTCGTTGTGGCGATGCTTGGGGGAGGCCTATGTCCAGCAGTGGATGTCTTTCGGCTGAAATGATGATGATGATGATGACGTTTTATAAAATGAAACCGAGTTAATATTGCATTATCATCCAGGCTATGTTTAAAGTTTCGAGTCTCTAGTTCATCGGGAAGTTAGTTTAAAATCTATTGCAAAAGGACATTGCCCATTCTCTTAGGAGCTTTAGGCCCCTCAAAAAAATTGCTATGTCACGGTAGTTTTAGTCTTATTTTGTAGACCAAGAATTATCTTTTATTATTCTGCAAACGATTTTAATTTTTTCAGCTTGGTTTAAGAGAAATCTAATTTTTTCCAACTCCTTAACTGATTGATAAGTACGCTCCGTGCATCGTTGGGCGATATAACTGAACGCACACCCATAAGGACATCCAGAGACACCATGTATGGTGTTGCAAGATATAATTATTTTGTTAATCGATTTTTGAAATCGATTTTGTAGTATTTTTTAAATAATAACATAGCAAGGTTTTAAGTTTTTGGATGTAAAAATTAATATCGATTTTATAATTAATATTTCAGTTAATTTAAAATGATTATAATAATATTTACAATAAATGCATAGGTATTTTAAAGCAAAGAACCATCTTATTTTTCTGTACAAAAAGATTTCAAAAATATGTTTTGCAATTTCTTTTGATTTGACGTCATATGAGTGATTTTTTATAATTTTTAACGGATTTACGCATGTGAACCGAAATCTAAAGATATAAATTGTAGAAAGAAAAATTTTTGAATAACATACAGTTTTGACATGGCACCAAAAATAGGCCCATCCGTGGGCATTATCTTTTGTACCGAACGGACAGACAAGACTGAAAGTGAGTTAATAAAAACGTGGTCTTCTTCTTCGTGTCGATGGTACAATATCATATCCTGCTGGCCCAGAAATTGGCCACCTTAATTGCATTGTCTGTAGCATTATTCAGATCACTCAATGTGCAGGTGTAAGGGTAATAAAAACATGGTAATAAAAAAAAAAAAACCCGCGGAATACATAACCTCCTCCTTTTTTTGAAGTCGGTTAAAAATAAAAAAAGCTAGGATTATGAACTCACACTATTAAGCCAAAGCCAACCTTAAAAATATTAAATCCACGAATAACTAAAGTACATTAATTTCATTATCTGCTCGCGTTTCCACGCTCAGACATGTAAACAGGGTGTGTAATCAAAAAATGTTAAGTGCTCATACGTGATACAATTACAAGCCGAGTAGACCGCGTTGACGAGATAATATAAGAGATTAAAAGTTTGTTACAACTTGACGTACGGTAAAAGTTACGTGTACTAACTTTGTTTTTGGTTCGTTTCTGCGGGAGGTTGAATATTGTATTATTGTAGGGAAAGGATCCATAAATAATTTACTAATATGTACAGAGTTCAATACAGTGATAATGAGGTTGGTTTGAGGATCAAATCACAAAAAAGATGCGACGTCGCATCGCAGAAATCTACAAGCTCGCACGTTTACAAAAAGTTGCGACATAATTCGCGTCGCGTATTCCTAGTTACCATGGTTACCTTAACTATGGCCAGCAAGACGCTTTGCCGCATAAAATCGCATCGCATCACAGCATTTCGCGTTACAGTCTTCTCCATTACAAATTCGCACTCTCCCGATTCAAGGTTTTGTTTTTTGCCCGTTTTCATGTGTAGTTTTCTCCATTAGAAAACCAAAGTTCGTGGCACTATGTTGCCAGAAAATGTATCTTCAAAATAAAATAGCGTGAATAGCAGTGATTTACATTGGATTATTATAAAACTTGGTATTTTCACATAAGAGTTATAGTAGCCACACATTAAGGTTTGACACACGGTCGAACCATTTTGCCAATAGTTTTATCATGCATACCGCTAAATACACTCTAGGATTTCTCTTGTATGTATGGTGGTTTGTAAACACAAATCTTACATGCACCAACACCCAGACCCGAAACAACTATCTGATTCTGTTGATCATATAAACATTTGTTCCGTGCGGGAATCTTATCTGCGGCCCTTAGTGCAGAAGCAGATCGCTCAGTCAAATTCGAAGTATAATCCAAGAGATCCCAAGACAAAGTATTTAAATCTAAACAGGGGTTCGATTCATGTAATCTGCTAAGAAAGATATAGTATTTCGTCATCTACCAACTTGTAGCTTCGAAACTGTTCCACGATGCAGTTTTACAATCACCGACTGCGCAATGAATACATGAAATGCAATCTATACCAAGTTCCTAGCTTTAGCTGACACTGCTTTTTCGAGTCACCGAATGCACGTATTCTCGATAAATGAAGAGCGCCAAGGAAATCAGATACCGCAGTTACCAATGGTATCCTAAACAGTCAAAAGTCAACTCCTCTAAGTTATTTCACTACAGTGGAATAAAATGGATAGATTAGGTAAAATATGACATTATTATTTGTGGTTGGAATGGAAAAGGACACTGAGATGATGGTTGAGCTATAATAGAGATGTAAGTATGTATGTATGTTTGTGTGTATGTATGTATCTACCGTACAATTTTTATTAACTAAAATCGTTTCGATGCACGCAGTAATCACTCACAATGCGTGTGTTATCATCATCATCATCATCATCATTTCAGCCGAAATACGTCCACTGCTGGACATAGGCCTCCCCCAAGCATCGCCACAACGACCGGTCCTGTGCCTTCCGCATCCAGCGTGTGTTATAATCAGGTATTTAAAAGACATACATAAAAAACAACTTCGTAGCCATATACAGATTTATTTAATTCACAATATATATTAAATTTCTAACCCAAAACACCAGTATTCCAGATTACAAATACATAGTTTATTAGCAATATTACTTCTTTTAGACACCATTTGATATCTTAATTCAGTATTTCTTATTATTTGATCTACATATAGGTAATTAATTACTACTATCACCATAATAACATAATAACTTCTTAGGTTTTCGCGATCACTACACATTATAATAAAACAAAGTTTAACCGGATTAAATGGCGTATATTATTTAAATTGGTTTCCACCACCACCACCACCACCACCAGTTTGGAACCCAGTCCTAAAAATAATCAAGTCCCAAACAGCATGCAACACTGTAAAAGATAATGATATTGTGAGTGATTACTGCGTGCATCGAAACGATTTTAATTAATAATATTGTACGGTAGATAAAAATATTTTTTTTTAGAAATATTTGTAAAGACGCTTGTCATCTTAGTCTACCTGCGACCACGAAATGCTGCAAAGCTTTCGAAACGTCAGGGAAACCAATTTAAATAATATACGCGATTTAATCCGGTTAAACTTTGTTTTACCATAATAACAATTAACAAAAATACTTATCTGAAATATGTAGGTACTCAGAGTCGGATAGAACCGACAGGGGGCAGAGTAACGTTCTCTTAAACGTCTCGGAAACAAATGTGTCACTACAGTTTTTTTTTTTTTTTTTCGAATCGAGTCTCGCCACCTGTACCGGAGTACCATGTCTGCTTAACCGGGCTAGTTGGCGGAGAGTCCCATGTTGGACTCCATTCGCCGAAGGTTATTTCCCTATCCTACACTTAAAAACTAAAGTCGCGGTTTCAATACCGCTAACGGGCGTCCCCCAAGGGGGGGCCTCGGACCTCGCTGGGGCATTGCAGGGGGACCCCGCCGTACCTATGTCCCCCTAGCAGCCGTTGCTGCATCAGGAATGATTTTTTTCTCGAAAGAGGTGGACTTTCGGTATATCGGGTGTGTGTGTAACGCGCTAATAGCGAATCGCCTTTAATCGGCAAGCCTCGCCGGCGAGGCTAAGACCTACCTAAACCCTAACCAGACCATGTCACTACAGACGGCGCTTCGCCTTTAAATACACAGTAGTAAACAACCCTACTCTTCCCCACCTCAGACTATCGGCTATGACGTATCGACACAACTTATTTTATTTCTATTATACAATTTTAAATGTTAAAAATATGCTTTTTAAACGCCTTTAATTACATAATTCACACAATCATTTATTTAAGTAATAAATTACGTTAATATAATAACAAATTTAATAAAATTATCTCACACGTGCATCGAAACGATTATAATTAATAAAAATTGTACGGTAGATTAAAGTTTTTTTTTTTTAAATATCTGTAAATACGCTTGTCATCTTAGTCTTCCTGCGACCACGAACGCTGCAAAGGTTTCGAAAAGTCAGGAAAACCAATTATAATGTGTAGTGATCGCGAAAACCTAAGAAATTATTATATAATTATCACTTGATTTAATGGTGACGGGAAAAATTACGAGGAAACCTGCACACCTGAGAGTGCTCCATAAAGTTTTTGATCGTATGATCAGTCTGTTAATCTTCACAAGACCAGCGTGGTGGACTAAGATCTGAATCCTTCTTATTCTGAGAAGAGCTCCGTGCCCAGCAGTGGGACAGGAATGAGCTTGATGGAAGCAACTGTAATATTTTCCTTCCTCATTCAAAACACAATCATAATTAGTTACATCACATCATAAATACGTCGCTTCAACCTTATGTCGAACTGTATGCAAATGAGTTTTCTTTTTTCATACGACACCGCAGCAGAGTTTCATCCGAAATATGCGCCAGTCTCACACGGGGCTCTCAAAAATTCAACGACGCGAGACCGTCGTCGGCTTATTCTGTTTACTTTAGTTTTTCGTAAAAACAGATGCATTACTATAATTACTAAAACAGAAAAGAGGTAACTCAAGGGAAATTCCGTAAAAGTAATTTTCTAATATTTTTAATCATACCGAATACTGTTATTTTAAATTAAAGTGTATGGCCAATTGGCCATATCAGAACTTATAAAAGTCGGACTGGTCTGCCGGTTAATGAAGCAATGAGACAAGCCGAGAACTAAGATGTGTGGAGGGCATAGTATCGGCTCTTTAGAACGGACACGACCCTTAGCAATGAGTAGCCCGAAAAGGAATAAGAGAAGAAGAGAAGATGGTAGCCATAAATGACATATCTAATTTAGATAATATAAATGTGGGTATGTAGCCGCAGCGCTTGGTCTAGTCAACTTTTAAGGTGTACAATTTTTTGGAAATCATGGAGGTATCATCATCATTTCAGCCAAAAGACGTCCGCTACTGGACAAAGGCCTCTCCCAAAGGGGGGTATGCCATAATCACCACGCTTGGCAGGCAGGTTGGTGATCGCACTTGGTTGTTTAAATACTCAGAGAACGCTGCTGCCCATCCTCTGTTGAATCCGTAAGTCGCCTTTTACGACACCCATGAGAAGAGAGAGGGTGGATGGAGGGTATATATATAGATATTCAACAGAAAAGTTTAAAAGCTAAATCGGAATGATTATTTGAAACGGCATCGGAAATATGGTTTGACCCTAGTTTGGAATGTTTTGGGACACAAAACGGTTCGTGTTGGCTTACCAAAGCCAACCGGCCATTGGCATTTGAGCTCGGGCTCAGAACCCAATGACTGGTTGGCCATGGCCAATGGCTATAAATACTATTATTAGTGACAATTACTTCAAAATCAAATAAATATAATAATAATGTCCTCCCGGCCGAATTTCGGTCACGGCGGCCAATCTCAATGGAGACTAGCCATCTGCGCGGGACATATTATAGTACACAAGTGTGTGCGCAAACACAGGTGCACTCTCTATTCCCTCGCTCTCATAATCCGATGGGACGGCAATTCGACACGACCGGAGAGAGATCAGGCGCAGGACCGACGGTTTTACGTGCTCTCCGAGGCACGAAGGGGTTTCGATGTGTAACGAAACGGTCACCCATCCACAGACTGACCGCGGCTAGTGCAGCTTAACCTTGCAGATCGTACAATCCCCACGCTTGCTACTTAGCCACGAGCCCCTTAAATATAACGTTTACGATAACGTTTCATAATTACTTTGACCAGATTTTTACCGTAGGAATGTCTACGTACCGTTTTCCAAATTATAAAAGTATACGAAACACAAATCCCTTGGGTGTATCCCATCAAGTTTGCCCTTTGTATTTCAATATTTTTTTCGGATATTTTGTCCTAATATTTTTAACATCCCTGGTGACAAATAGTGAAATTATATTTTAATTTGTAAATATACAAAGTGTTATTGAAATAACTGAAAACATCAGGGCTCATTGTACTCATCATTATGAATAACTTTTACTATGGATCCAATCCAGAAATCGCGAAAAAAATCAGCTGTTCCATAAATTTATTACATGTTCGCATAACACGACAAAATGTATGGAGCGGTAGATGTTTTTGCGCGAATTCTGGATTGGCCTCATACACAGACAGTGAAAAGTGCTGCGAACAATCATAGTGAAGCCAACAGAACCGTGCTCCTCCGTGTATAAACTAATTACTGGACGATGCCGCAACATGTCTAATAAGAGCGGTGAGCACGGTTTGATGTGCATGTGTGTGCGTGAGCGCTGGTTTGTACACAGAGGGCACGGTTTTGTTGGCTTCACTCTGATTGTTCGCAGCACTTCGTCTACATTTTTAGGGTTCCGAAGTCCTACAAGGAACCCTTATAGTTTCGTCATGTCCGTCCGTCTGTCCGTCTGTCCGTCTGTCCGTCTGTCCGTCTGTCCGTCTGTCCGTCTGTCCTAATCCTTTACAGCTTAATAACTTCTACAGTTATAAACATAAGTAAATGAAATTTTGTTAAAAAATAGTCTGCATATAGATCTCAATTTTAAAAGAATAAAAAAATAGTTTTTACTTTCTTTAGGGGTGGCGCCCATACATGTGAAATGGGGAAAAAATATTTTTTTTCGCTGCACCCCATTGTGTGGGGTATCATTGAATAGTTCTACTAAAATGAAGGTAATGTTTCATACACCACTTTTTTATCAGGTGTACCATCTGCGAAATATAGCCCGCCAAAGTGGCTTGCAATGTGTCCCCCCCCCTGCCATTTCTAAACTATGCAACGTAGAAACTTATAATCTTCCACATTGATAGACCTTTGTGAAAACTCTCTTTTAAAATTATTTCGAGTATAATGTGATTATAATTTTTTGAGTTATAGACAGAAAACCGAAAAATACTTAAAACGTCCTAGTTCAAAGGTCATTGACCTTAGAGAAAAATTATCACGGCAAATAATGCTCCTTTAGCTACTTTCTATTTGAAAAAATCACAAAAAGTAACTTTGACATCAATCAGACTTCTTAAATTTGGCTTCTTGAATTTATCGCTAGATGGCGCTACTAACAACACGCTCTGAGTCGCGAATGCTGCCGATTATTGCAAAAACTAAAATAGCCATGATTAATATTCGATTTGATTCGTTTGTACACCTACTTAAGGAACCCTATAATACTGAGCATGGCCCGACATGCTCTTGGCCGGTTTTTACTATGTCTGTGGCCTCATTGTAAAAGTTGTTCATAATGATGAGTTCAAAAGAGGTTTTCAGTTATTTCAGTTACACCTTGTGTATTGAGGGACGGTTCACACCAAACATAACAGTCACTTACAGTCAGCTACCGCGGTTTACGCTATAATGTATAGTAAGCGGCTGATACGTTTGGTGTGAACCAGCCCTGAGGGTTGGATAATGGATAACCAGATTGGCTATGAGCGTTAAGCAGTGAACGCACGAGTGAATTCCGCGCCCCGGCCCTAAATAGTAGGAGTAACCCTTCGTCTTCCCCATGTGGAGGGGGTCCAAGAGGATTTACATACGAAAGAAAGATTGATTATGAGCAGCAACGTGTAAAAATCGAATGACGGTCAGTCCACTGACCACCAATAAAAGTTAAGGAGGAGAAAAAAAAAACTGTTACTGTAGAGGTTGAAGCTCTAGATTTAGCTCAGTCTGGAGCAGTTAATAAATATTAAGGACGTCATTTTTAGGGTTTTGTACCCAAAGGGTGCCAAACGGGACCCTGTTATTCTCACTACGCTGTCCGTCCGTCTGTCTGTCACAGGACTGTATCTTTGTAACGGTGATAGATAACGAGTTGAAATTTCATATTCACATTTCTTCAAATTTCACAGATTATGTGTTACTATTGTGTCTATCACGACAAATACTAAAATAAAATAAAACCTAAAACCAAAGAATAGGTTTCATGTATGGGGAACATACAAGAAACCGCAAAAACATGCAATTTTTTTAACGTTTTTGTTCCTGCTCTATCTTCAAAACCATAATACATACCAGCGTCAAACTTGGTCTGATTATAGTGCATATTATGTAGTTTAGCAAAAAATACTAAAAATAGGGCAAACATAGACAAATGTGCTGGTACTTGCGTAAGATATAGATGCAAAAGTTCATATTTCGCTCACTTTTCGTTGATGTATTTTGATGAACACTCGTAATTTTTTTATTTGTGAATCTATACTCGTAAAAAACGTAATAAGGCAGTTAGAAAGTACATTTTCGGTTGGTAGCCAGGTCTCCAGACGTTGGCTGATGAATATTTCACTTCATTATAACTGTTTGCTGTACGGTTCTTATGAAATATTAAACACGATGACAGTCACAATGGTCGAGTATAAGTCATGCTTGTGATCTTTATACAATACAATACAATACAAATCCTCTTTATTGCACAACAAGATTATATTAATTTCTTAAATAACTACTTATGCGCTAGTGTACAACTGGCGGTCTTATCGCTCCACGGCGATCTCTTCCAGACAACCATTGAATGGACTGGAATGTCATGGAAGAGACAAAGGGTAGTTACCGGTGCACTTAAATTATATCGGAAATTTAAACTAAACTAACTTAACTAGTAAAAAAATATAAAAAAAATATCCCAAAATATACGATTACAATAAATAAATATAGCTATATATATATATATACCAAATGAATATAGGACAACAACATACTCATGTCATTACTGGGACAGATAATGCTCCTTAACTAACCGCTTAAAAATAGGTAGTGATTGTGCACGTCTAATCCCTACAGGTAACTCATTCCACAAACGAATAGCCTGCACAGTAAAGGACTTATCGAGGAAGTTTGTGGAATGAGTTGGCATTTTCAACCTTAAGTTCTCTGATGATCTAAGGGACCTCGTATGCGTATCACTTTATTTTTTGTTTAGAATTGCTTAGTTGTTTTGTTTTATTTATTTGGGTTTTGTAATGAGGTGTAAGTTTCTTGATTATTACACAAGTGTAAAAAAATTAACGTGTTCACAAGAAAGACTAGTGATCGGCATACATTTATTTCAATTGTTTGAAGATTTAAATTGTGAAAAGAAAAAATCGTTCACGAGCAGGATTCGAACCTGCGACTCCTGGCTCAGTACGCCAAATCCTGCGAATCCTGCTCGTGAGCGATTTTTTCTTTTTTTTTTCTATTCACAATTTAAATCTTTAGATTTCGCTTCGCATGCGTTAAAAATAATAAAATAATTAAATTGTTTGGTTTGGTCTTTTGTTACTTAACCCTAGCACGCACTGCACTGGTTGCTGTACATTTTATAAATAAATAATGGTAAAAAATCCAATAAAAGTGGAACTAACTTAGTATGTAAGTTTCATACAAGACATGCTCTGCTTACACTGGTTTTTGTTACCATCGATATGGGCTTGAATGTACTATATCCATGAAATCAAATGGGTGTGTGCGCGCTTCGGTATTTTAGTCGGTAAGAGTCTGACACTGGCTCCGCCTTCCCCGGGCGGAGTGCGTCCATGAGGATTTTCCCCACGGAAAAAAAAGAAAAAAAAATGCAAACGTGTAGGTACAGGACTTCAGTATAAATCGAGTCGAAATACCTCAATCTACAGTCCAAGTAACTTTCTTATACCTACTTTTTTATTTACCTTTAAAGGCGCGTTTTGACTAAAAAGCTAACAGGGCCAAATAAAGTTCTCTCAGACAACATATTAAGAAAGCATGGTCTTAATAGCTTCACCACTTGGAATTGCGGTACTTAAGTAAATGAAGATGATTAAAAAAGTAGTATTGTCCCCAAGATACAGGTGAACCTAGTTTGGTGACGAACGTTCATCTGAATTGTAACAAAGTACTTATTTTGGAAATAAGCCATTATTATTTTTGAAGTAGAAACTTATTGAGAACTATTCTATTAAAATTAAGTTGTTTTATTTGTTGGTGATAATTATTCTGCAGTAAGTTTTTTAGTAAAATATAATAGAATTTGAGTTACTTATAAGCATGAATAACAATGACGTATGCGATTTTCGAATCAAAAATTCAATAGTTCATTATTACATTTTGATTAAATTTAATGTATCATGCGCACTTCGTATCTTGTATCATACGGAGGTATGAATAAAATCTTCAAGTTAAATGAATATAACGAGTATTTTAGATTCAAATTTCACCTACATTTAAGTAAGATTCAATACTTCAAAATGGTTCATGCTAGGACTACTGAACTCGCGATCCGTAGCGTAGAAAGCTAAATCCTACGCCAACAGGTCGTCTATTTAGATGTGCCATCTGGCAGAAAAATCATTCAACTCATCAGCCGAGTCGATCAAGGTTTAATCCCAGGCCAACGAGGGCATTCGCATCAACAGCATCTATAAAATAATTTCTTAGGTTTTCGATCACTACACATTATAATAAAACAAAGTATCATATAGGTTAGATTTTACTTTTTCTGGCACGGTGAAAAAGAAAAAAAATCAACACACTAAAGATAACTAATGTAATAGGGCATAATCAGCTTCTTTGGTCCACCCTTTTCTCTCACGGTGGGAGAGTAAGGGCCTCTTTCTAGAACTAAGTCATGAGCTACAGCGTTTGATTGTTCCTACGTCCGCCAGCGTTTTATATTGAACATAAGCAGCCCATTACCTGCTGTCCCTCAGCTGGGCACGGACTTATTCTCAAAAAATACAACAGTGTAGGAAAACCCGCTGCAATGAACGGCTGTGAGGGAAAATTTCCCAAATAGCAACTGATTTTGATTTAGCATGCTTGAGGATGTTGTTGCTTCTATCTATACGCATTTTAGGCTATTTGGCCATGACTAACATTATCGACACCGGATAAAGAATTCCAAAACCCCGGACATTTGGGCGAAACTAAGCTTTTTCCCCGGACATCATAGAAATACGAATTATAATTATTTATTTAATAATATTATCAACGTGGCGAGCGCCCAAGTTTCACTGGACACTTCTTAAGTACCATCCTCGGACTCCCCCGGACTAACCCGGACACTTTCCAAACTAGGACAGATCCAGGAAAACCCTGACGGATAGCAGCCCTACGCATGTTTAGCATGTACAGTAGTAGAGAGTTACGGGTTGATACGATAACAACCAATAACCAAAGGCGCTGAATTCTTACCGCTTAAGAATCAACTCCTTTTTTTGTTTACAAAACAACACGCTCCCTTTTCATTTTTAAACCAAAAACCTAAGATACGTTCGAAAGGAGGCGTACGTAAATTCCATTTACTGGTGGAAAGTGCCGAGCTCAAGGCCCCATCGCAAACTCCACTTAATTACGCGCATAAATTGAAGTGCTCTCCCGTACACGATGGATGTAGCCACATTTTAACTCATAAAATATCGTTTCTTTGAAATTACTGAGGATTGGTGTGCCATAATTGGTTATGAGGGCATGTGCGGTAATTTTATTCCAGTATGTGTCGCTTTTGGTGGAATACTGAAAATTTATTGAAATGGTTTGACCGAATTTGCATGAATTCGTAGCCGCGGTCCTGAATTATGTGCTGGTCAAAATAAACATAACGATTTCATCAATTATTTTCCTGCAAGAGTTTTTTTTTAAATGTGGTGATACAACCAGTCTTTTAGGTATATTATTAATTGACAGCGGTGCCATATGTGTTCTGTAGCGGTGCGGAGGATTGTTTAGAAGTCTTTGTTTTTTTTTTCAAATTGCAATGTAATATCATCAATTGTTCTCTTTTTCGCTTTATTTTACTTTTATCTACTTGAATTTAGGAATTTAGTCATAATTGTATAAATCACGTAGTAAAAGACTCATTGGTCAAATGTTTAAACCTAAGGTTTAAACATATTTTTTATTCGAATGCATTTGAAATATTTTACAGAAACGCTATGGCCATGGATTTTTTGTCAAAATAAGGGAAAAACTAAAGTATAGATTAAATCAAAAATGGTTTGGTGGATGCATTATAATCCAGGGCGACGTAGAGAGGGTGTACGTACTATTTGTAAAGATTTCTTTGTAGACATAATTAGGTATACTATTTGTGAAGTTTTGTGTGGTTTCTATACTACCTATACTATCATTATTGTACAAGCATAGTGATATTTTTATTCAAAAGTTAGGGACGTCAACGACGTGCTGACTATAGAGAGTCTAGTGCGAGTTTGTCTCATACTTTACAAATTCAAATTATTTATTTGCTAGAATATGGTCATCTATTCTTTGACTTTCATTTATAAATCAGCAGTTCCTCATGGTATCCGCCAGAGGTGCTACTGATTTATGAATAAAAGTCATCGAATTCGATAGCGGTGTCGGTAAGTGTCTAACCCGCACTAGGCCCTCAGATTAAGTTTTAGATTAAATGCCCCTTAGTGAATTACCACCAACTAGCCTTACAAACACCTATAAAAATAAAGTGGTTGCGGGTTTGCTAACTAGTACACAATAAATTGAATTGTTTAATTTCCAGATTCATTTTGGTTTGAAAACCGAGAAAGATGTAGTTTACCAGACGATTAACATTATGTTTGACTGCCGTAAGTAATTAAGCGTTCGTTGTTCATTAAGTAGATGACATTATTTATATTAAAACATTATATTTACAGTGCTTTTCATACGTATCCCTCAAAAATATTTTATAACTTCAAATTTTTGACGACGTTGGTATCGATTAAGTGTTCATTCTTCATTATGTAGAGGAAATTATTTATAGTAAAACTTTATACTTACAGTGTTTTTCATACGTACTCCCTCAACAATATTTTATGACTTCGAATCTTGGACAATGTTGGTATCGATTATAGTATATCATTAGTCTTTTATTTTATATATTACCAAACCGAGAACTTATCGATTTGCTTTGTTCTTGGTAATGGATGTAACAATGCCACCAATAATTCAGTATCTCAAAGTACTTACCTTCAGTTAATGCCTATTATTGTCTGTTAAAATCTGAATCTTTTATCCATTCTGCTTAAAATGTAAAAATGAATAAATCAAAATTGGGGCGAGGAAATCAGACGGCACAAGACCGCCAGGAATGGAAAAGAAGCGAAGAGGCCTACATCCAAGACTGGATAAATAAAAGGCTCCAATGATGATGATGATGAAGGGTAAGTTAAAAAAAAATGCCTTTCAGATGATCAGAATTACGATGGGTATGATATTCATTCCTTAACAAACGCTGGAGTAAATATCTTCAATATTGATATGACACAACACGATACAGAATTCTTCTACAAAATCAAAGGTGCTATGAAATTTTCTCAGAATATGCCGGAAGCGATTCCATCTGCTTATTGTACACCAGTCAGTATGTCTGTCACTATGTCTGCTAATGAACCTATTGATGTTGACGAAAGGGTGAGTACAATAATAATATAATTTATACAAAAATATATTTATGTGTGATGATGAATATGCATGGATAGAGGGAGAGAGAGAGACCAAAGAAAAGATGGATAGATTGCCTGAAGATTGTATGGATGTAAAGGGAATTACTGATGAGATGATGACTGATAGAGGAAAATGGAAGAAGAAAACGAATTGCACCGACCCCAAGTAATTTAAGACCAGCAGGGAAATTGTGTTACTGCATCGCAATCAACAAAATGACAATTTTGACGTTTGAATCCAGAAAAATTACATAATTCGAATTGCGTAGCTGCAAAACTGTTGATTACGGCGTCGGAGGGATTCATCATGAAATGTAATGAATGATAAAGCTTAAAACGCATACGCAGCAGCTTACTTGCATAACGAAACGTGATCTAACATACATGATGTCATTTATCAATCAATCAATCAATCAACTTAGCCTATCGCAGTCCACTGCTGGACATAGGCTTCTCCCAAGTTGTGCCACAACGCTCGATCCTCTGCCTTCCGCATCCAGTCCCCCCCAGCCACGTTCTTTAGGTCGTCGGTCGTCGTTGTCGTCACGTCATTTATATCATAATGGATTTCCCTCCTGACGTCATTTACTTCATAATGAAGTCGCACTATGTCGTTACACAATTCCAATGTTTGATTGCGATGTTATCAACATCGTCTACAATTTTAAATCAAAATTAAACTATCAAATGAGTTAAGCAATTGCCCTGCAGGGTAGGAAGATGATGATGATATTAAAAAATATTTAATATGCAGTTATATTGAGGGGCTTGTGGCTAAGTATTAATCATGTGTATCGCAAGGTCCGTTGTAAATCGTTGTGTACCGTTTCGTTGTATATCGAGACCATATAAATCTAACAAAGGTAGTAGAAGTGGCAAAGGCGCTTGACCTTGTTGCCGCGTACAGGTGTCTTCTAGGACACCAGTGCGCGAACCGTTTGCTTGATCATCTGTGCTGTGTTGGACGCAGAGTAACTAAAATTGTATTTTGCAGCATATTTAGCAGCGGTTTATTTAAAGCTTAATTTATTTTGCTTTGAATGCTAGAAACATGGTGGACGTGATTGCGTATTTATGTGTTGTCGGCGGAAAACCGGCGACATGCGTTCCCGAAGTAAAAGACAGTAGATAACAATTCTATTACCTTATTATTTAGATTTCTATGATCGAGACCCTTCTTTATCAATCACAGAGAGCACGTTAATCTGTCAGCCCCGGTTGCTATATGAATATAATAAGGTAAGTAGGTATGTAAGTTTCAAAAAAGACAAGCTCTGCATAAACTGTTTTGTTACCATCGATGTTGTATATGTATCTTGTAATAGTAATATGAATCTTGTTAATTATCACATAAAAAAAAAAAAATGTCTAAAACCTTGGTGGATACGTACTTCGGTAAAAATTAAACTTGAAAAAAAAAACTCCTGACTTCATAAATAATGTTTTTGAAGAGGAAACATTGTCATATCTAATTAAAACTTTGTTCCAGGTTGATAGTATAATTTTAAAGGATGTAATGACGACGGACCAACTGCGCGAATTCAAGAAACAAAATAAGAAATTTTCTTCCATGCCAATTTTGTTTTGGCCTTCATCGCTTGAAATCGAGGACTTTTATGAATTAATTAAGGTTAATAAGATATTAAATTTTAAAAAAGAGGCGAATAATTTATTGTTAAAAGAAAATTTTCCTTTTATTAGATTTCGGACGGCATTGTTTTGGATCCAAGTTTGAGCAATATATTTTGCGGGTTCCGTCACGTTTTGCGGAGATGCAAAGATGTAATTATCTTTATATTACTTATAACTTTGGGATATTTCATTGTTGTATGTAGTTTTTGGGTGAGGCAGACCAATTTATAGTCCTTTATAAAATTATCTTGATTTGGTTCTAGCAAAAACAAAGGGTCGCATAAGTTTAGAAGCTACCTCCTAAATATTACTGTTAACGAACTAAGTTTAATTACTTGTACATTTGCAATAGTATTTGTAGTTAGAGAAGGGTTAATTAAGCAAGGAAAATTATGGCTGGATTAGAACATTTGTAAGTTAGCTGGGTAGATTTTGCCTCGAAGTCTTAAGACCACAAATATCAATTTAGGTTTTCTAAAAAGATTCATAAAGTATTAATATTTTTAGGCACGCAAACCAGTATTCTTCATGAACCCTACTCTAATAGAAGATTACTATGAAGATACGGCAAACGATCGACAATTATTATTACAAGTTCATGATGTAATTAAAAATCAATTAGATGGAATATTCCTGGTGGATCGTGGCGGAAAACCACCGATAGAAGTGATACAAGCCCTCGTTAGAGCTACAGAAATAATTGAAAAAGATTTTCAAGATGAGGCATCAGATTATTTTAATCTTAGTCTACCGGTAAGTATTGGATGTCAGATTTCTATAGTTTGGTGTAACTGTGAATCCTGGCAAAGAATACGTCACCTCCTGGCTCGCATTTTGGTGTAAGTCAAAAATATATGTTTATTAATTACTTGGTGTTCAGTCGTAGAAACCTGCAGAGTTTTTAATTACCACCGAAACAAGTATTTGAATGGTTTGCTGATAGAAAGGAGTAAATAGTAATCGTGTGCGGCGTAGTTTTATAAAAAAAAAAGTGTGCTGTCAGGAACTCCTCCGTCAGGAACAAAGTTCGCGACGAAATTAAAGGTATTTATTAAAAGCATGCGCTAAATATTTACCGGTTCATTATAATGCTAAAGGACAATGCCCACGGATGGGCCCATTTTTGACGCCATGTCAAAACTGTATGTTATTCAAAAATTATGTCTTATTTTTTTATGTTTATGTGCTCTTTATCAACATTTCTTTCACCCTAGCATTAAAAAACATAATAAATATGTATTAAACTGAATCGTAAGTATATCCTCCATTCAAACCGAATGAAAATGTTGCCAGATATCAGACTATTTCCACAAATAATCGGAATCGATTCTAAATAGCGATACTTCTATGAATTCACTTTTACTGTGTTTCAGATGCTATTATACTAGACTTACCTTGATTGATTGATTTCATATTTTTTATTTTCACAATTTATATCTTTACATTTCGGTTCTCATGCGTAAATCCGTTAAAAATTATAAAAAATCACTCATATGACGTCAAATCAAATGAAATTGCAAAACATATTTTTGAAATCTTTTTGTACAGAAAAATAAGATGATTCTTTGCTTTAAAATACCTATGCGTTTATTGTAAATATTGTTATAATCATTTGAAATAAACTGAAATATTACTTATAAAATCGATATTAATTAATACACCCAAAAACTTAAAAGCTTGCAATCTTATTATTTAAGAAATACTACAAAATCGATTTCAAAAATCGATTAACAAAATAATTATATCTTGCAACACCATACATGGTGTCTCTGAATGTCCTTATGGGTGCGTTCAGTTATATCGCCCAACGGTGCACGGAGCGTACTTATCAATCAGTTAAGGAGTTGGAAAAAATTAGATTTCTCTTAAACCAGGGTGAAAAAATTAAAATCGTTTGCAGAATAATAAAAGATAATTCTTGGTCTACAAAATAAGACTAAAACCGCCGTGACATAGCAATTTTTTTTGAGGGGCCTAAAGCTCCTAAGAGAATGGGCAATGTCCTTTGGTAACTACAAGCATAGGTAGCAGGGAACATCAAGCGTTGGACTGAGATACCACAGGTTCGATCCCCAATAAAACATGTCTTTTTGTATGTTTTATTTAAAAGTTAAAATCTGACGTGACGTTACATTTTTTCCCGAATCACACCTACCGCAAGCCGCGATAAGGAACTTCGTTCCAAAAACTAAGATTATCACATATTTTACGTTTTCTGATCTAACGATTGAAAACAAGAGCTTACTGTTTTTAGTCAATCACATAGACGAATATCACGGTTCTAAAGCTTATAATGATTTTCAGTTAAAGATCCCAGTTTTGCAGCCTTACGCAACGGCCCTTGCTGCATCTCTTGCAGCGTTACAAAGCGGAGCAAGTGCTATAATAGTGTTAACAACGACGGGCTCTTCGGCCAGAATCCTCTCTTGCGCATCACCACCCTGTCGCGTGTTAGCTATCACGAGACACGAGAAGACTGCGCGAATAATGCATTTGTTTAGGAAAGTGATGCCGCTGCATTATCGAGGTGAGGTTTTCTTTAAGTAAAATTTCATAACTTTTTTCAATGGCGTTGTCAGTGGCAGCGCAAAGTTCGCCCAGGCTGCAGGTATTGGGCGCTGAAGTGGCAAAGTATTTGGGCTTGCCAAATTTGATCTAACAGTAATCATGCCATCGACACGAAGAAGAAGAATGCATTATTTTTAGAAGCAAAAGACAGCATTTATTCTCTGTTTCTGCGTTTGTTTAAAAAAAACATTATCATAAGAATTTTCTTGTGAGCAAAACTTCATACCATCATAATTCCTCTTTTTTATTTCTCAGTAGTGGACATTAAAAGGCTGATATAGACAAACAAATAATTAATAGTTCTTAATATTTTTTTAACAAAAACATTAAGAACAACAGACTTACTTTTAAAATCCCATAATGACATCATCAACCGCAATTTCCCGAAATCTTTAAACAGCAACACATTAGCATAATGTTGTACAATTACAGAGAGACGCGAGGGTTGCTGGCAAGTCGAGAGCCTGGCTCGTGTAGCTTTTGGCACACAGTTCGGCCTCGATACCGGCCTATTTAACTTTGGGGCCAAATTAGTGGTGCTCGCGCCGGCCGAAGAAGGCGTCATATATTGTAACAGTTTCCGCATAGATACTGTGGCGCATATTCTGCATTCTGTTAAATGCGGGAAAATATAGTGGGGTTTGGTGTAGGTTTTGAAGTTACGTGTCGTATTCGAGATAAATGTTAACTTAGAAGATATACTGGATTGTCATTGCTTTTAGTTAGGAACTTACTGTTAACTATTTAGATATTTTGCATAAATAAAATCGAAGCAATGTTTTTTCTTTCATTTTTAACACACACGCACAAAATGGAAAGTACCGGGAATTTAGAAAAAAAACATGTGATGGAGTTTTTATCAAATCTTCGATGTGCTACTATTTTAGTACAATTAGATTTTCCATTTACACAATTTACACAAACCTCTTTCCCCCCACGAACACATAATTAAAACTATTAGAATAATTTAGCAGAAGCGTCGCCTAACCCGATTAGTGGTGTTTGCTGTATTAATAATGCATCCATTGGTAATGTAAATAAATGCTAAATTGCCGTGTGCTAAATTTCGTTTGACAGTTTCGGGAAGCGTGTTTTGTTAGTGCAACTAAAACGAAGGTTTCCCTCTAATTGCCAGTTCGTGGCAGCACTGCGTTGTGTAAACTTATTGCCGATTCAATAAAATTGCTTTATATCACTTCTAGAATAAACACGGAGGCCTTTTAACTGTTTTTTAGGTGAATAGACACATAAACTTTGTCTATTCACCCATAATTTTTCAACGTTGACCACATCAAATGCTTTATTTAGATTAAACTAGTTTAAATTAATTTCACTTCGCTTAATAAAGAGTCTGAAAGTAAACTGCATATTTAAAGCACACTACCAATGATATTTAAAAGTATAAATATGTTATACACTAGCAAAAGAAACTAAAAAAATGTTCCATACGCAGCGGCAGCACACATATTAAACAGCATAAATTAGTACAAAGTTAGTTACTTCAGCTTCATAACACTTTCTGTACACACGCGATGGTATTTTTTTGTCACCGGTCACGCTCAGCACCTTGCTTGACGCGGACTAATAGCAAAACCTCTCAATTAGGATGTTTTTAACCGACTTCAAAAAAAGGAGGAGGTTATGTATTCGACGGGTTTTTTTTTTTTTTTTGAGTATTACGATTGCACGCGCTAGTAACATATATGAAATTTTAAATATAATTCTCTTCAATTCAATTCTTCTTCTATCGTGTCGACATGAGCTACATAATGATAATAATAATGATAAAAGCTCATGCCGTGGGGAAAAGATTAGCCAGTCAGCAGGTTGGTAGCGGGGCTGACTGCCCAGGGTGCGCCGGACTATCAATTAAATATCGTCACTCGTGGAGGCTCTTTTAATGCACCCCAATTCAATTTAAATGTTTTTATTCGAAATTAAACTCACTTTTGAAACGTCAGGCTCAAGTTGCACGGTTTCAAATTGCACACTACACGTTCCACTGACATTAAAATAAAGTACACACAATATTGTGTATTGTGTATTGTGTTAAGTATATACTTAGTAACTGATCAACGAGGCTCAGGCCAACTAGCTCGTTTCAATACTTCCTCAAAATCGTTAATGAGTAGCAGCGTAGCTAAGCCCACAATTCTAGCTTGATAAATTGATAGAGGTATAGAAAAACTCATAAAAATTAATAACAGTCATAGACTTCTAAGAAATCACAAACAACTTTATTATTACATTATGTTACATTAAGTTAATAAGAGAATATCTGTGCTCAGTCACAATCAAGCACTAACAAACTTAATTAAAAACAAGTTACAAGTTTCTAATTATGGGTACGTGGTACGTAAGGTACGTGAGCGATACTAATTGCAAAGTATAAACAGATTATAAAAACATGAGTGTGCATCTTAATGAAGTACCTACCATAATACATGAGACGTCATTAGAGAAGGTTGGTAATGCAAAACTAAAATGCATTTCATATTCACAGACAAAGAAATCGCATCCTGTTACAAGAATCCTTTGCATTCAGATGCACCGTCCTAAATTTTTGGGGTATTCTGCAAAAAAAGTTGGGCATAAATCATATAATAATTTCTTAGGTTTTCACGATCACTATACATTGTAATAAAACAAGTTTAACCGGATATATCTTAGCTTACCTACATTTATTGCAAAGTAAAAGGTGAGGTTATTCTACGTTTTGAGCTTGAGATTGTAAGCTAGGAATGTATCAGAATAGGCATCTACTTGAACACTGCTAACTGCTATTTTTCCTATTCTACAAACGGTTCCGATCTAAAACCTCCAAAATTGTTTGTTATTGCCAAAAACTTTGGCCAGGTGTGCTTAGTTATTGCCGAATAGAAACATTAAATGTTTTGTGATATCCAAGACACATTTTCAGTCTTATTAGGTAAATGCTTTTTATTTAATTTATAATAGGCCAAAAAAAACGTGGCTGGGGGGGACTGGATGCGGAAGGCAGAGGACCGAGCGTTGTGGCGCAACTTGGGAGAGGCCTATGTCCAGCAGTGGACTGCGATAGGCTAAGTTGATTGATTGAGGCCAAAAAAAACTGAATTTTAAGGAAAAAATAAAACATTGACATTTAATAAAGGAATTGATTATTGTTAATTTAAAATAGGCATTTGTTAATTTCATAGTAATTAAAACTGCATTGAATTCTAGTTATTGGTAGTTGGAATTTATGGAGGATTCGGATAACCCGAACAATATTAATAAAACCTTCATTATAATTACTTAGAATTAATGTTATGCAAAACGATTTTTGAGTTGACTTTACGAGGACGTTTATTTTAATAGCTACAAGCTTGATCCAATTATTTTTTCATAAGGTTATGTCAGATCTTTATCTATTTTCTTATGTATTATAAGTATAATACAAAAAAAAAAGTAATAAGTATATAAGTATTATATTCATTGCCTAGTACCCATAGTACAAGCTCTGCTTAGTTTGGGACTAGATGGTGATGTGTAAACATGTCCCAAAATATTTATTACTTATTATTATTTATTTTTGTGTTTTTTCTTCTTCCGTGATTTTTATATACAAAAATAAGTATCAGTAATTAAATCTACAAAGATCTGTAATTCATTTTTCATACAACTTCTGCAATAAAAATTTGAAGAGAAATAAAAAATTTACACACTTGCAGAATAACCCACAGCTTTGTTCATTCGTCGAGGGCTCGCTAATGTCACACGAAATAAGACTAAAACGTGGATATTAAGATGCGCTCATTTCATCCGCCTTTGAAGGATGTGCTGCCAAAAAGAGTGGGTAGCTACGTCCTACGTCATGTCGAGAGCTACCCATTGTTAGTGACGTCATTCAAAGACCCTGTTTGAAGCCGACAGCATGTAAGCAAGGGGTTTCGTATTAGGTTTCATGTGGAAGATTGAGAATTTTTACTTACATATGTTTTTGTATCTGGCTGTTTCGGTAATGAGATTTTTTGTTACTTTTGCTAGTATTTGCTTAAACGGTAAAATTTTGTTCAAAAGATTTTCTTTTGATTTTTTTTGTTGCCCAGAAACCTTTAAGAAAGGTTAAGGGTGAGAAAGTCACACTTAATCAGAGACAAAGTAACGCAGGCACCGGGTGACTGATGGGGTGACAGATGGAACTCGTTAATAATGACTCAACCTTGACTGCGGTTAAGGTCGAGGGTTTTTTCGGGAGATAGGTACTTAGTAACTTCTTAGGTTTTCGCGATCACTACACATTATAATAAAACAAAGTTTAACCGGATTAAATCGCGTATATTATTTAAATTGGTTTCCCTGATGTTTCGAAAGCTTTGCAGCATTTCGTGGTCGCAGGTAGACTAATATAAGACCAATTTAAATAATATACGCGATTTAATCCGGTTAAACTTTGTTTTATTATAATAGATAGGTACTTGTTTAACCTATGGATAAAGATTGTATTATGTAATAATTTGGATAGGTCTGCTGCAAATATACAAACAAGTTGATGATCAGTATTTTCTATATAATGAAGTAACAAAACCGTGTCCAATGAAGTTCAAGCTTGGTTGGGATCAGTATTTAGAATTTCAAGCGAGTACTTATCACGTATAGAAACAAAGCATGAACGATCTACAAAATAGAACACTACTTTATTTAAAATATCACCCATAGCCCAGATTATATCAAAATAAAATCGATAAAGGCTTATACTGGAAACGGCAAAAAAGAAAAAAAAAACAGTTGAATTTCCCAAACGGCGAGCGTTTCAACCGATCCGTCCATTGTTTCTTTAAACGGTTCCAATAAAAATGCAAATACACTGTCTATGCGTTGTGTGCGTTGTCCGCTATCGACTTTCAAACTAGTTTATTTAGTTTTAACTCTGTCGTTGGCTCTATTTACTTCCTATGTTTGTCATCTGTCTAACCGAACTAGTGTAGTCTTTTGTCTTTCAAGTTTTGTATTTCAAGTTTTACAGCAATATTTTATTAGGTAACTAGCATATGACCGCGGCTTCGCCCGCGTAGATGTCGTTTATCGCGTATCCCTTGGAAACTATCCATCTTCCCGGGATAAAAAGCTTAGCTAGCTAGCTTATATGTTAATCCGTGTTATGTTCTATCTGTATGCCAAATTTCATCCAAATCCAGCCCTTACAGCGTGATTGAGTAATAAACATCCAAACAACTTCATAAACTTTCATAATTATAATTTATTTATTTAAAGATTGGAAGATTTACAGTCAAACAGAATCTATATAATACTGAAAATAGGTAATCCTGTGCCATTTACAAATCTTCACAGGTAGATACATACATAATATTTGTAGGATTGTTTCAAGAGTTTTGGCAGAATAATGCGGTATTCAGTTTTGGGTTGTGGCATAACATGGTAGAAGCTTATATCTGTCTACAAGTTCACTGGTATACCTTAGTGGATTGTTTGGAACCGTATTGTAGAACAAACGCTAATCTGATGTTATTATAGAAATCGAAGATGTTACTCCAACAAGCCCTAGAGTTATTTTATTATTTTTAACGCATTTACGCATGCGAAGCGAAATCTAACGATTTAAATTGTGGAAAGAAGAAATCGCTTACGAGCAGGATTCAAACCTGCGACTCTTGGCTCAGTAAGCCAGTGCTTTAGCCACTAAGTTACCGTGAACACTGCTCGTGGTATCAAATTAAACCTCCATTTTGGTACGTCTTTGGGTGACGTCAGCGATATCTTATTAAGAAACACTGTTTCTTAACCGAATCGACTAACTTTGCAGTTAATTCAAAGTAGTATAGATATGCCTACCCTTACTAATTATTTTATTATTTTTAACGCATTTACGCATGCGAAGCGAAATCTAACGATTTAAATTGTAGAAAGAAAAAAAAAGTGGAAAGAAAGAAGTTAGTCGGTCAAAGTGGAGTGGTTAAATTCAATACCACGAGCAGTATTCACGGTACCTAGCTTAGTGGCTAAAGCGCTGGCGTACTGAGCCAGGAGTCGCAGGTTCGAATCTTGCTCGTGAGCGGTTTTTTCTTTCCACAATTTAAATCGTAAGCCCTACAATATTATTGAAACTTTTTAATCACTTTGGTTTGTTAGATCGTACTTCATCGTACTGTGCTAGGATTTACATTAATAAATTAATCTCTTTTTTCCTTTTGGTGTACTGTTTACTAAAGAATACTCTATCTCTATCAACATCGTGTAAAAATGCTATGCCTTTTTCCTATAATTTTCTGCACTTTTTATCGGAGCCGACTGAAAAAAAACAACACGAAAAATTCGGTGGAGTGACGATCATACAAATATTTTATATTCCATAATTTCCCTAGTGACGACTGGGACTCGGTGTTCGAAAGACACGTCTTTTTTATTTATTTTATCATGCTTATTCTCAAACAGTTTTTTTCTGCGTTTCGTTAATTTGATGCGTCTTACTTTAGGTACAAAATTAAGTCAAAACTGTTACTAAAATCTGTAAAACCTTTTGATCGAAACACATCAAGATGAAATCATACATTGTGAACATAGAATAGGCTTCATCACTTCAGCCGAAAGACGTCCAATGCTAGCCATAGGCCTGCCCAATAGGGAGGGATGTGCCATAATCGCCACTCTTGGCAGGCACTTTGGTCATCGTAGTTAGTTGAATAAATACTGAGAGAACGCTGCTACCCATCCTCTGGTGAACTCCTTAATCGCCTTTTACGACACCCATGAGAAGAGATGGGTGGTACTATTCTTTGTGTCCGGCACCCCACACGGAACAGGTTTAATGCTGGGCAAACGATTCGCGGTCCCCAGACCGAGTCTCGTTGCTTTACATATCTAAATTTTTAAAATACTTACGGGGCAGATAACGAAGAAGTCTTGAATTCTATAGCTATTACTGGCTATTACAATTCTTTATGTCAATGATTCCAGTTAGTCTTCTTTTGCGTTTCGTAAGACTTTTATCCACTTTGAATTAATCGAATCGAATCTTTTAGTTTAGCTATTCTTACTTAAGACTTTATTTCTTCTTAATAATCTTTAAACATGGAAAATGAAAATATCATAACTCGACTCGTATTTAAACTTCAGAAGTTTGTTTTGAGAAAGCATAAGATTGATTAACTTGTAAACTTCTCTCTTCAATAAGCGTGCTTAACAAACTGATAGGAAATAGTTATCTTCAAGCGATGGATGCTGATTCAACATAAAACATAAATCTTATTTAGTACGGTTCAGCGGCATCTTAAGACTGCGGTACGGTAGTATGAAAGGAAACTTTACATTTATTTACCAACCGACTTCAAAAAAAGGAGGAGGTTATGTATTCGGCGGGTTTTATTTAAAGTGTTCACTTTAGGCAGCTCGGGTAGACGATGCTGAATACAGATGTTCTTGCGCAATCTGGAATCGACGTAAGTCCAGTAGCTGGCGGTGATTTACAGACTTTTAGTAAAATTATAAATAGAGCGAGCAAGATGGAGCGAGCTATGCTTGGAGTTTCTTTGAAGGATAACATCCGTAACGAGATTATCCGGAGAAGAACCGGAGTGACAGACATAGCTTGTAGGATCAGTAAGCTAAAGTGGCAGTGGGCTAATCATGTCTGTCGCAGGACCAATGTCCGCTGTAGCAGACGAGTCCTTGAGTGGAGTCCGCGAATCGGCAAATACGAGGGCGCCCCCCCCCGCCAGTTGGACCGACGACCTGAAGAACGTGGCTGGGGGGACTGGATGCGGAAGGCAGAGGACCAAGTGTTGTGCCGCAACTTGGGAAAGGGATATGTGCAGCAGTGGACTGTGGTAGGCTGAGTTGATGATAAATAGAGCGAAAAATGGTAGGTAATTCTTCGAAATATTATAAAAGGTTTTTTGTCATTTATCTTCTGGAACAATGTATGTAGGAGCGAATTCAACGAGTTATTTCAATAGGTACCTCGAAACCTCAGACGCCGTAACTAATTTTTATTGTAACATTGATATGGCAAGTAACTATTTATTTACATAATTTATTGCAGAAGATATTGGTAATTTTTGTTGTCATACTTATTCTAATCAATGATTTCAGGTTTTGAGTTATATCAATAACACGTTGAATATTTGACGACGTCTGTGGTCTGGTGGTTTGATTGTCGGACTGCTGATCACGAGGTCTTGGGTTCGATTCCCACAGGACACAAATATTTGTGTGATTAACATAAGTGTTTGTGTTGGTCTGGGTGTTTATTTACTATAAGTATGTATTTACAAAAAAAAAGTATATAAGTATTATATTAATTGTCTAGTACCCATAGTACAAGCTCTGCTTAGTTTGGGACTATATCAACTCAGCCTATCGCATTCCACTGCTGGACATAGGCCTCTCCCAAGTTGCGCCACAACGCTCGGTCCTCTGCCTTTGGGACTATATGGTGCTGTGTAAAAATGTCCCAAAATATATTTTTTTATTCCCAGATTTCAATGAAACTGAACCACTATTCGCTTAACGTGCTCTCCGAGGCATGGAGGGCTCTCGATGCACAACGAAATGGTCACCCATCCACGGACTGACCGTGGCAGGTGTAGCTTAACCTCGCAGATCATACAATCCGTGCGATTGCTACTTGCTCAGGAGTCCCTCCACTTTATTCAAAGTCAAAGTCCAAAAATGATATCTGAAAACAAAAGTAGTCTCTGTACAATTTCACGTCGGAGTCAGAGCAGCAGTTTCGAAAGGAGTTTATAAGAACGTTCATTGCATGTTGCGGTTTGAGCAGAGTATGAGACGGGGGTCGGATCAAATTAAATTGAAGACTAAGCGGAATCCGCGCGGAAGTGACCGGACCACATTATAGCTGGATGTTACAGATACGGTCCGAGATCGCGACATTTGGAGATGTGTCCAAATTGCAAGGTTGTCGTAAGTATCGGGATTTTTAAATTCAATTCTGGGATTTGGGTGACTTAAGGGCAGGCTTATCTTCTTAATACGTGCGGCAGCTTAAAATCTGTAAAGTATCTGTCTCTGACTGGTAAAGTATCACTAAAAAAATCACCTGAAAAATTTACCAAATTTTTCCGTGACCATGATCAGTGGCATTATTGAGTCGAAGTCGGGCACTTGAGTTGCCAATAAACAGTTATTAGATTTTTAGAATGTAATCCTTCTGTTAGTCGATGAATTAATAGAACATCCGAAGGTATAATTAAGAATCTGGAAGTATGTACAAATTTTCATCTGAAATAAGTCATTTCCCAGGCATTACAAAAGTTTACAGAATTAAAACTACAGCAACTGACATTATATTCTGTACTTTTTGCAATACTTTTTACAACAGATTGGACGAATCTCCAGTGTTTGAAATATATCTGAAGGAGAATCTGCGGCGGCGAATGAAATTCGTATTTCTAGTGAAGTGCAGCGAATATTGAATGTAAAGAGTAAAGCGTTGCAGGTTTAAGTCGTTGCTTTTTCCACTATCCGCACCATGAATCCAAATGTTGAATTTACTTTGAACATCTCAGGTCAGGCGAGAAGAGTCTTTACTATAATGCTTCTAAGTGGGAAACATGGCTTTGTCCACTATACGATAACGATCTTTTAACGTTACGTGTTCTTAGAAAATAAGTACTAGATAAAAGCTTGCCAACACTGCCTGCTCACCATTTTGACACCTAAACTACACATGTATACTTATTAACACACAAACTTCAAACTCCTTTCAAGATAATATTCTTTTTATAGTTTATAACTTTAGAGACCGTACGCTCCTACGTTCAAGATAATTATATCTGGCTTGCCTGTTTACACTGAAAGTAGTTCTGATAGAATTAAATAAACGCGAACAAGTTGAGGTTTTTAATGAATATTAATGGTTGAAACTCTTGGAATCAGGCTTGACATGGGCTTGCGTAACTCCGCCGAGCCTAATATAAATCACGCTTAGTCCAACCTTTAAGTATCGCTCCGCTTAGGGCTTCCTATTGTTGCCTCTTGAGATAACGAGAGTAAATCATTGTGGGAGATGTTGAATTGAATGAAGACATGGTTTTAAGGCTTTGGTTTCCGAGTTAGTGATTTTAAATGGATAAAGAAATATTTTCTATGTGTCAGTTTGTTTATTCATAGTTTGTTTATTGACTAGTCTATTAACATACGCAGGCAAACATACATGGCCTGCTGAAAGCCAAATCTAATACTATTGAGTTGCCAGTGGGTTGTTGACTTCGGAGCTAGATTCCATCATCATTCATCTTCTACTTATGATAGCTAGCTCCTTCTTAGCCCGTTGGACAGTAAATCAATTCGCAATGTTTATTTCTATAGTAGATATATCTATATAAATCTGAAATTAACATTCATATTTTAACCGTGTCAAAACATAAACTTCTACTTCCTAATAATATTATAAATGTAAAAAGTATGGATGTTTGCTTGTTCTTAAATCACACTGAAACGGCTGGACGAATTTGAATGAAATTTTCCACACGGATAAACCATGTCCTGTAAAAATAAATAGAATACTTTTTGTTAACTTATTACGAGAAAAGCCATGGGCGTAAGTTGTAGTAGGTATAGCAATTCAAGATATGACCAATTGTAGGTAAAAGTTAATAATAGAAAAAAATAAAAAAATTACAAGTTAAATTGTTTATAAACAATAGGACACCTTCTAAATATCATATTACATTAACATATAAATTGTTTATAAACAATAGGACACCTTCTAAATATCATATTACATAAACATATGAATTGTTGCTATTAATAACTTTTACCTACACTTAGTCATACCATGAATTCCTATACCAACTACAAAGTGAGTAGGTTGTGGCGATGCTTGGGGTTTGTTTGTTTTGCAGTCGACGTCTTTCGGCTGAAATGATGATGATGATGATGATGAATGCGATTGCGACTTGGTAGTTCAAGAGTAAATATAGTTAGTATACGTCTTCTAGTCATAAGTGGAACAGCACAAAGGTAACTTTGTGCATGACGATATAATTTTATATTCCCAGACATAATGAAGACAAATCGATTGTTCTAAAGAGCCACAATTTTTTTCACGCATTCTTTTTCAGTGCTTCTACGAAACCTATTACATCAATGCAAATATCTTTCAATAAACCTTCTGCCACAAATGATGGTAAAATACATAGTTAAGCTTTTATACAATTTTTTTATTACTTGTATAAAAATTGCAAAGCAACTTTTTATATTAAAGAATAGAGAAAACACAAGATTCATTAAGCTCAATTTAATTACAGTACACGGTACAGTAGTTAATTACATTCCGATGGTCTTCAGAGTGAATTATGTAGGCGAAGTTTTCATTTGCTCCCAGGGTAACGGAAAACAACAACAGTAATTAAAACGTGAAATAATTTAGTGCTTATATTATCTTTGTAGCTGATAAAAGGAGTAGGCATAAGTTTATCAACGAGAGAGAGATAAATAGCCAAATGTACGGCTGTGGATTCTGATAGACTGCGTTGATTAATTGAAGTGGGTAGGTCAATCATATTTATTCATTCATTTCATGTATTCATTCTTCTTTTATCGTGTCCACATGAGCTATACAATTAAAATAGCTCATGCCGTGGGAAAAAGATTAGCCAGTTAGCAGATTAGTATCGGGGCTGACTGCCCAGGATGCGCCGTACGATCAATTAAATATCGCCACTCGTGGAGGCTCTTTTAATGCACCCCAATTATTACTACCCCTGATTTCTTTCTGGTGATTTTAAAGCAGGAGTGTATAGAGACAAAGCATTACATACTGAAAGAAGAAGAAAGAAACAAAAACATTTTAGGCTTGGTAAGCCCGCGGTTTTGCCCGCGTACCGAAATAAAATAATAGCCTGTTACTTTTGGATAAAGGAGCTTTCAATGGTGAAAAAAAAATTAAACGCCGTTCAGTAGTTTCAGACTTTATCGATTACATACAAACAAAAAAATCTTTCCTCTTTATAAGATTATTTATAGTATAGTTAATATAGATATGATTTCTTATTTTGTTAATTATTAGAAATGTTGTTAGGAAGATAAGAAAGTTGAGCCATTCGGAACTTAATATCTTGTTGCAGTTTGAGATGACAAATGGCAAGTTTGAAGACGACGGAATTTCTAAAGAATAAGCTCGATCATTAAGTCACTTATCTCTTTTATTATTGTCATGTTAAATGACTTATAATTAATGTGTACTCGTCGTTTCATACTTCAATGAATATTATGAATTTAGTAGCACTTTGTTGACTAAAACGGGCTCTGGCAAAGAATCAAAAAGTAAAAAAAAAACGGTATCCAAAAAGTTAAAACCGAATTGAACACAATCTCCTTCTTCCTCATCTGCATAGCCCGTAGAAGTCGTTATATTATCAGCTTAAGTGTTAATTATATCACTTGATATTACAAGTACTTCACGCCAAGTGGTTGATATATTTCGGTCATTAGTAGTTAATGAATTATTTAACTAACGAGTCAAGTCGGCAAGCACCCTGTTATTGGCTGAATTATTTCTATCTTTTCTGCTTTCGAATAGCATATTCCGTTAATTGCTGTCTGACTTGAGCTCACTAATTGCTTAAGTTCAGGATCTCTTGGCTCTTCGGTTTTAAATAGTCGACTACTATTAGAGTAAAAATTTCTCAAGACTGTTTTGAACTTCCCGTTCATAATTTTTTTTCGAAACAAGAGTTTACAGACGTTGTAAAAACAAGTGGTAAGAGTGGTCAAGAAAATGTTTGTGTGTTATGTTGAGATATTTTCTTAAGGTTTACTGGGTTTGTTTTGACTGTGACAATGCATTTCAAATCATTTAAAAGTGATAAGTTTTGTTTAACTTATTCATTATTTAAAAAGAGTTTAAATAAATAAATAAATTTATATATTTCAGACAAATCCACCCATAGTTACAAGTTACAGTCATTGCAGTTATAATAATACCAATAATATTAACAACAACATAATTTTATCATTATTACACAAAATTAAACGAATTTCAAAGTCATGGAATTAGATGAACTTAATAACTAACTTAACTTAATGTATATTTGCACATCATATGTAATGGTAGAATGTACAAGGCAAAAATGGCAAGGCAATGTTTAAGGCCAAGAATTTTTGCACTTGTCTATGAAAACGAAAATTAATTTTATAAGGTTACAATTTTCTTGGAACGATTTAGCTTCAGTTTCATTTATTTGTATAAAATAGGTTACAATGATGTCAAATAAGAAATTAACAAAAGTACGATACTAAAGTATCATGATTACCCACACACAGTGATTACCAAAAATAAAAAATGTGTGTTATTGAATATGTCAATAATTAAAATAGGTACCATCGAAGTTGCGTCAGTATATGCAAACAGTATGTGATGTGAATTTTTTTTAACACAACATTATAAAATGTTTACCACATACCTAACCGTAAAAAAATATGATTTGGGCAATGATTAGATTAAATTATTAAAGTGCCAAAAAAAAAATACATCTCCTAGGCTTACTTTAACCTATTATTTGTTCTATGCTTTAACGAATGCTAACCAATGACAACGAAAACTCATAATAAAATAAATTATCCTTACCAAGGTTACATTTCAACGTAATTCCATTCATATTTCCCAATGATAATTATGCAGTAATTGCAATACAGTACTACGGAAGTGTTGATTTATTACTACCACCGGCTGCAACTTTGGTGAATGCGTTAGTAATTTCCGTATTATGTTAACTGTTAATAAGCTGAGCTTGTGTGTGTAGGTGAAAATTACCAGTTTTTACTTGCAGAAAATTGGCCTTCATTTTCCACAATTATTGTAAGAGAGAACAGGACTGTAGACAAAGCTTCATTTCTTAGGGATTTTTCCGTTGGTCACAATTCTAGTTTCTAGTTTTGGACTGTAGTGGACCAGTCCCAAGAAAAAGGATTCTTCTTATTCGGCGTACCCTCACTGCTGAAGATAGTGACCACATACGACGCATTTCCAAGCTATGCGATCTTCCGCTCTGTGTGGACCGCTCAGTGCATGCTGCCTCCAATAGCCCTTTTAATCTCTTAAGAAAAGAGATTACAACTTCACATATCCATCGATAACGTCATCATTATCATCATCATTTCAGCTGAAAGACGTCCACTGCTGGATATAGGTCTCCCCCAAGCTTCGCCACAACTTCTGGTCCTGCGCTTCCCGCATCCAACGGATTCCCGCGATCTTCACCAGGTCGTCGCTCTACCACCGAAACTTACTGTAACATATTAATAATGTATTTATTAGGTAGAATATTCGTTACACCAGAAATTACCCATTTCTACACATTCATGAAACATCTGCAGAATCATAATGCCAATGCAACTTAAAAATAAAACAGTCTTCAAAAACGACAAGTATAAAATTCTAAAAAAATCTAACCGCTTTTGAAAAAAAGAGCTCTAGCACAAAAGTCAACGCAGCCAGGTCGACCACGAAAATGTAAAAGATGAAAAAAAAACGTCGCAAGGAGCACACGAATGAATAGGAGTTGTCCTAGAAGCGAAGTCCAGATGTTTAACATTTTATGCGTGAATTCACGTGCCCTCGCTACTGGAGAAATTCTTGCGGCTATGCGGTTTTCAACGTGTTTTTTAGGAGCTTGTTGTTGTGGAACGTATTTTAAATGTTTTTTTAGTAGTAGTGGAGCTCCTATGTGAAAGATCTCGCCCGGGAAAGTACTACAGCCGTACCTACTTCTGTCGTCAAATAGTAATGCTTGCATTACTGTGTTTTGGTGCTAAGGGTACGGATGCCGGTCAAATTACAATCACATGAGACTTTCCATCTTCATGTCTCAGTTTGACGAACTGACATGCAATAATATTTAGGCAACAGTCTAGGTGGTGTAACAGTTGCTATGGGCAAAGGTAACCACTTAACATCAGGTGGGCCTTTAGCTCTTTTCGCCATTCCATAACATTTAAAAAAACTGACGAAACCTCTAGTAATTTTGAAACTATTCATTACAAATAATGGGTCACACTACAGAAGTTTAGATGCATTCCTAACTGTGAGTTTGCACTGACGAAACGTTCACATAAAAACATGTTGAAAAGTCAGTTTTCTGTCAATGTATCGAATCGCGTTCGCATTATCACACAACTTGTTGAAACGAAACTTGTTTGACATTTAATAGTCTATTGACAAGTTTCACAATAAATTTCGATACACTTCAAAGTATCTGCTTTCGGCAAACACAAACAACGAGATTTATACATGTTGTGAGACATGATTAAGCATCATGCGAACGTCAGCCGTGACAAATCTATAGCCAAACATGTCAATGTATAAGTTTTTAGTCAGTGCAAACACAGCCAACAACAAATCTTGAAATCTGTGAAAGAATTTACCCAGTTTTCTGTAGTGTGAACGTAATAATCAACAAAACAAGTTGTGACATTAGTTTCATATGACAAGTTTCGAGACATTACATGTTAAATGTTTTTTGGTGCAAACCATTGAATTAAACCTATGGAAGTGGCCCATTCTTCTATATCCACCAAGTTTATACAGATATCTATTAAATCGTTATTAAATTATGAAACTATTCTTTGTCTCTTGTTAACCAACGTGTTATGACGTCTGGTGAAAGAGATCGCGTGCTATTTGTATATTCTCTCTTTGGCAACATCTTTACGGGATGTCAAAATACCTACGCCGCGTGGCAACCCCGCTTACCCCGCATTGTGGCCCATAGTACATGAGCTGTCAAGTAAACAAACTAGGGCTGTTGATATTTTTTAAATATAAGATTTTCGATCTATCGATAGTTTTAAATATACAATCGGAGTTCGATATATTGAAAAAAAAAAGATATTTCGATATATTGGCCAAATTTCATGATTCTAGGTCGATGCGAAGTACCCTATAGGTTTTTTATGTGAGTTTGCGAGTATCAAAATGTGACATAGCCGTATGATTGCCTTGACCTAGAAGCTTGATTTTTTATGTCCTAGGGACAGCCGAACTTAGTATTTGATATAATTGTATTATTTATTACTACTTGAAAATGATTTTAATCAGCACACATCTCTGGTACGAAACACGAGCATCGATATCGATACTTTTTAGTTTTGATTACTTACTTCCCTAGCTATGGCCACCATAACGGTGGCCTGGATATTGTAGGTATACCACGCTTATTTCGTAGGTATTACTGGTCCATAGGTACAAGTCAATGGTGCAAACCCACAGTGATGTAAAACTTCTTACATAAAGGCAATATGTCATTTCTTACCGGTTTTTCTCCATAGTACCGACCATTGAAACCGTGCAATTAGAATCGACGATTGATGCCTGTAATAAGGTCTATTTGAATAAAAACAATTTGAATTTGAATAGGCTTGTCTACTATTACATGAATCTTATAAAATCAGTAAGCGTGGTACTAGTAAACATTTTGGCATAAATAGAATAACTTTAATTACATAAATATTACAATTTGACGGCGTCTGTGGTCTAGACGTTCGAGTGTCGGATTAGTTCGAGTGTCGGAGGTCGTGGGTTCGATTCCCACAAGACACAAATATTGGTCTGGATTTTTCTTATGTATAATTAGTAAGTATTTACAAAAAAAAAAGTATATAAGTATTATATCCATTTTCTAGTACCCATAGAACAAGCTCTTCTTAGTTTGGGACTAGATGGTGCTGTATAAAATGTCCCAAAGAATTTATTATTTATTTAATTCTTTGTAAGTAAAAACAGATACGACGTGTAAAGCCAGTGCGAATATGAACGCTAACAATTTATTTAATTATTTATATCACCTACAAACACGAGTGAACTCTAAGCAACGCGGGAACATGCCAGCTGAACATTATGCATGATGAATAAAGAAAATACTTCACGTTAAACTGAGGGAATGTCTTCTAAGTTTCGAAACAACGTTAGAGAGCTAGACTAAAAGTTTATACAAAGACTTGTACTGGAATAACGTTACAACTCATAATGTTTTCATTTCATTACATTTTGCTGCTAGTTGCGTTAAACTTGCCATTATTATTTCGAGTACTTATCTACAATATTTGTATAGCTGAGGAGTAATGTACTCGTTGAAATTTATTTTATATCTTTGTCTGTTTTTGTAGGTTATCATAGTTTCAGTAAATAATGATGAAAAAAAGATATTCTATGTATATTTGTGGTATACATAAGCTTTTCATTTAAATCGCTCTTTTATTTCTTCAAACTCACTAGTGACGGAAATGTAGAATTTATGCGGCAGACATTAGGCCCACCTGATTTTAAGCGGTTACCTTTGCCCATAAAAACTGCAATACCACCTAGGCTGTTGCCTAAATGGTTCGCCAAGCTGAGACATGAAGATGGAAAGTCTCATGTGATTGTAATTCCACCGTACCTTTACACCGAAACACATGAATACAAGCGTCACTGTTTAGATCAGTTGTATACAGATAATATCTTCTGCAAATCATCATCAAAGAAAATGGTAGTTTATTTGTTATTGGTACCTTCACAGCTTACAATATTATAATCAATTCATTAATCTAGACAATACGCCAATTACGAAGTACACAACTAATTGAAATCACGAACATAAGTAGAGAGCCTCTTGGGCATTTATACAATATTCATATTGATTTATTTGTAAACTCAATTTACACGTCAGTAGTTTCATAAATCATAAAGTTCACAATGTAAACTTGACAATAACTAATAACTAGTTAATATTGTATGTGGGGGTGCGTGTGAGTGTGTACTGTAAGGGTGTGAAAAATGTGTTTGGTGTGGTGGTGGGTAGTGAGGTATACGAGTGATTCGTGTAATTTCGGGCACTAAGCGGAGTTGACCTGTGACAACGTTTAAAGGATTTGTTTTTTCCACATTATTTTTGAGGAGTTAAAGGGGTCTAGCGACGAAAATTTGCTGACAATTGACAATGCTGGAATACGAATGAATGGTGACATCTTTAGATAATTAGAAGAGGCCGCAGGGACTGCTAATAAAGTAGTAAAACGAATTTGTAATAAACTGAGAAAATTAGAAAGCAAAGAAGATTTCTTGCCCTCTTCTTTGTACTCATTGTAGCTCCTCACAAAATATTTATTCCAGTATCCAACTATTCAACTAGTAACTTCTATACATAGTAAGTCAAACTCATTCCGTACAAGCCGTCGGTAAGGAACCCAGTCCGACCCGTAAAACGTTTTCATAAAAATGCAAATCGTCCGACAACGTATTGCAGACGACCAAGACGGAAACTTCACGGGAACTTCCTTCATCGAATTAAAATACTTTCTGAAGATAATGTCATTTGCTCGCAACTTTTTTACGAGGCTTTGACTATCCTGCGACGGAGTTGATACAATGAAATAATGTGGCAAAGACAATGGCTATATGAATAGCCAGAAAATGACTATATGGCTATATAAATGAGCACGTGACCAAAGGATCTCGTGCTTTAAAAATTCTAAAACACCATAACTCATGTTATATGCCCGAGAAATGTTGCTTTATGTTCCCTCATACTGTAAAGTAGTAAAAATTAAAACGAAAATTTGAACTTATGGTAAACACATACCCAGTTATGCTGTTTTGTTTTAGAATTTTAAAAGCACGAGTTCCTTTGGTTATGCGCTCATTTAAAAATCGCGTGAACTTACAGAATAAATAAATAAATAAATATTTTTGGGACATTTTACGCATCATCTGGTCCCAAACTAAGCAGAGCTTGTACTATGGGTACTAGACAATAGATATAATACTTAGATACTTTTTTTTTTGTATACACATACTTATAATACATGAGAAACACCCAGACCAACACAAACACTCATGTTCATCACACAAATATTTGTGTCCTGTGGGAATCGAACCCACGACCTCGTGATCAGCAGTCCGACACTCGAACCACTAGACCACAGAGGTCGTCGGAATGAAGGAACATAAAGCAACGTTTCTCGTGCTCTAAGTTGAATTCATGCTGAAGTGTTGCAAACAAAAAAATACTACATTACAGTCAACGACAAAGGCGATAAACAAATTTTAATTTCCAATGTCGATTTTATTATGAGTTAATGGTTATAAAAAAATAACACTAAATCGTTTTGACATACAATAATAACTTTTGAAGAAATTAATTTTTTGTTTATTGACTCTTGTCGTTGTCTGTACCACATGTAGCTGTTTATCGGTCCACTGGTAAAGAGCCAGGCTACCCAGCCATGAAATATAGTGTTCTTTTCTAAGTGAAGTAGAAGTAGGGCTGAAATTTTCAAAGCAGTTTTACACCGTTTGTTTTTCAACCCCAAATTAAGGCAGACCCAAAAAGTTTAACTTTATTTATCACACATTTTGCTTTGATCTTTTTTATGAGGTTGCCTTAAAACTGAAAATGCTTTCAGACATGCAATGAGCCTCGGGGTAAGAAAAGTAGACCGCTCCGTCCTTTTTAGCTTTAGCTCACTCCGCACACTGTTTTAGTTCAGGTATCTTTGAGGTGACTCATTAACAACTGGCAACTTTGGCATGACTATTAAAAAAATAAGTATTTATCCTCATAAATAATAATTTTACTAAAAATATTACTTTCGCTTTAGGTTCGTTTTTGATGCCTTTTGTTTGTTTTTTTTTTCTTGTTATAAAAAGTTAAATTTTATATCATTGTACGGTCACAATACTTCTCATTACCTAGTACATTTAGTCGACAAAATCTCTTAATGTAGCAGGAGTTGTTCAAGGGATTTTGACAACAAAATGTACCACCGGGAAGTATCGTGACCGTACCTACGGCTGTCATCGAACATTGCATGCAAGCGATTTTAGCCTTAGTGGTGGTTCACCGGAAAGATTTCCGACTGTACGTGTAATGTAGCAGGATTCGTTCTAGGGATTTTGAGGACAAAATGTACCACCGGGAAGTATCGTGCCCGTACCTACGGCTGTCATCAAGCATTGAGTGCAAACAGTTTTAGCCTTAGTGGTGGTTCACTGGAAATATTTCTGACTGTACATTCATTAATTTGGATAAACATAGCCTGAGATGTATTGCATAGAAAATGAAAATGTTTATAATTATGTTACTTTGTTTCAGGAATAAAACAATCAAATAGCACCTTTCCTCAAATCTATACATATAATAAAATCGTAACGAAGCAAAAACTGTACATATAATATTTTCGGAAATAAATAAATGTTACCTGTAATTAGAACGATACTAATGTCGAAACTACTTTTTTTAGTTTATTTTTATGTTTGTCTGTATGTCTGTCTAGGGGTTAGCCTGTTAAGGCCGCAGGGACTAAGATGCTCGCCGTGCGCGGTCGACGTGCCTACACACGTTCAGCCAAATCCAGCTGCGCTTTCAGGCCAGATCCGTCCGGCCGGACCTCGTGGTGTGTGGATGTGAACAGTTTAATCATAAAAGATCATTTCAGTAATCACCATGTATGAAAATTAATTCCCCCCCTTAATTGGGGGAGGCCTTTGTCCAGTAGTGGACGTCTTTCGGCTGTAATGATGAAAAAAAATGATGAAAATTAATTGCTGAAAATGGATGATAGTTATTAACAGCCTAAGGAGTTAGATATGCCAATCATCACAACATAATCCGTAAGTCGACTAATTGTTCATAAAAATTAAGACAATTACTTCACTGCTTCAGGCTCACCTTGCAATCAACTTTCCTCCTACCCTCTAAAATAATATTTACATTATTTCCCTTTATTAAAACACAATAAAACTTTTATAATACAATCAGCGGGAAGCAATCTCGGGGAGCAACACACATAATGCGTTTAATTTCAGGAGGTGTTACGTTTGCACTTAATTAAGTTTATGAGTTCGTATCCTCAAAGTGACGTCATAAAATCTAAGGAACCGCGGGAATACTTAGGAATCATTGCTACGTTATTGCTGTAATAAACGTCTTTATATTGCTACTAATTATATGGGTCGCACGTGCGGTGCTGCTCCTTAGAGATATGCTTATTCAATAAACGTTATGTGAGAAATGTTAAACGTTTAATGAATTTAAGGATGGCTCTGGATTTTAATTAAATCATATAAAAATGCTTTTGTTTAATTAAGTAAAACATTGCGAAAGAAATTGTAGAAATAATGTTAAAAAAGTATAATATTAAGGATTTTCTAGAAAGTAAAAAAAACAATTCATCCGGCTGGAGAAATAGGCAATATATTTATACTTCACAATAAAAATCAATTAAATGCTCAAGGAATTCAAACAAATTTTCTTAACTTAAGCTATTATAGAACAAAACTAAATAATTTTCGGCTGAAGTTTAAACTAATTTGTCCCAAAAAGTAGTTTACCCCTGAAATCGAGATTAATCTTTAGCATCTTTATAATAATAATTAATTGTTGGTGCTGTGAGGTCATATTCACATAGTGTTTTTTCAAGACAACGGTTTATAGTTATGCTAAGATCCGATCAATGGCGCAGTAGTCAAGTTATTAGCAAAATCTATATTTATGGATTAAAATGACTCATATTTATGGATTAAAATGACTCATATTCACAATGTATGTTGGTTTAGTACCAAGAAAGAAAATTTTAAACCTCGCAAAAATCAAGGTAGGTGGCGCTGTGAGCGTAGCCGCGAGCATTATGCAGCAAGTATTATATAGTTACTTTGCAACAATAACCGCTATCACGTCGAATTTAAATTCAATTTGTCTACTCCAGCATTCTGATGAACCTTTGTTGTATAAATAATTTATATACAAATTATTTCACACATTGTAAGCCGGGTCCGGTTAGCTTTTGTAATTAACACAGACCGTAAACTCGGGAAAGTTTAACAACTCAGTTTTATGTCAGAAATTAACGATTGAATCGTGAGAGAATAGTTTTCATTGTTGTTCCTACAGTTAGGTATAGTTTAAGTCAGGTTTCAAAGTTGCGTAATTATTGTACAGCCAGAAGTAACAATATCTTCCTACCGACGGTATTAAGAGGAAATGCGGGTGGTCTTTTCTCCATACAAACGCTCTTGACTGTTCTTTCTGGTTTTTAACACTTTTTTTCCGTGGGAAAATCCTCATGGACGCACTCTGTCGGGGACGGCGGAGCCAGTGTTGGACTCTTACCGACTAAAACCACCACGGTGTTCCTTCAACTACTTTTAGCCGGGGGCGTGGGAACCCGTGGGTATTCGATTCAATTCAATTCAATATATTTATTTGCTAGAATATGATACATAAATAGGTGTTACAAAACCACCAGTTCGCACAACCACCCCCGATAGGTCCCGACCCGCCACAAGCAGGTAAGCCCTTTTCTACCGTGCGGCCCAACGTCGGCCGCACCCTCCCCGGCAGCGCCCACAGATCGCAGATCGCGATAAGGCCGCCATTTGTACAATAGTTTACATGCATATTCAATGTAATGTTTTTTATGGTGTACAATAAAGTATATATAAATAAATAAATAACGCTGTGCGCCACCTCACGGGCCCCGTCATGACGCAGCTAACACGCCGATGACATGGTTACACCAGCCGCACCTGCTCTCGCCAGCCTCGCCAGGCTCGGGGGCTACGCCAGCCACGGGGGCTACGCCAGCCACGGGGGCTACACCAGCCACGGGGGCTACGCCAGCCACGCCAGCCTCGCAAGCCTCGCCAGCCAAGCCAGCAGCAGCAGCCGCGCCAGCTACGCCAGACACCAGACCACCCCGAGCCGAGAGATAGCCCCATTACCCATGGTCATATGTTTATTATAGAAGCTTGTATCAGATAGATATTATTGGCGGTTTTAAATCCGTCGATAGTAAGATATTATTGTTTCTGATTGTACTTATAGAAATATGGCAAGACGAAATAGCAGAAAAAGCATGGTTGAGGAAAGCCAAATCTAGAAAAGTCGGGAAATTATAGGAGGAGGCCATGTGAATGACAGGGGTGCCGTCTAGCGGCCGTAATAACAAACGTGATTTCGGGACCCATAAGTTATTGTAACACTTGAATATTTGAATATATACTTTTGAGACATTTTTACACAGCACCATCTAGTCCCAAACTAAGCAGAGCTTGTACTATGGGTACTAGATGATGTATATAATACTTTTATACTTTTTTTTTGTAAACACATACTTATAATACATAAGGAACACCCAGACCTACACAAACACTTGTTTTCATCACATAAATATTTGTGTTCTGTGGGAATCGACCTCGTGATCAGCAGTCCGACACTCGAACCAATAGACCACAGACATCGTCAAAAAAAATTGGTTATAAAGCCATGTTTTGATAATATCTACTAAAATATAGTTAAAAAGAAAATACAAAAATAATATACTAAAATATAGTTGAAATCTGTAACATTGACGATATTAAAGTGCATTTTGAAATATTTGTTTAACATAATATCTTATCAAATATCATATCCTGTTTTTGAAAGCATAAAACTTAATTTACATAATATATCTTTCCAACCTGAAGCTGTGACAAAAGGGAGAAAATTAATTTTAGCAGAACGTGATAAAAATTTAAATAGTAAGAATTACGGCCAAAGTTACATAATAGTCGGCCATAGTCTTCATATCTGTTACTTATTTGTCATGAGATTTGAAGGATTTATGAAACAATGTCACCTGTGCTTATGTATTATAAGTATGTATTTACAAAAAAAAAAAAAAGTATATAAGTATTATATCCATTGTCTAGTACCCATATCACAAGCTCGCCTTAGTTTGGACTAGATGGTGCTGTGTAAAAATGTCCCGAAGATATTTATTATTTATTATTATTAATTACAAAGTACCACCTTATCTGTAGATATAGGAATTCACAGCTTATGTAACCGCACGTTAATTGATATAATACCGTGACAGGTAAACAACAAAGATTTTTCATGTTATAAACAAAGTACTCGAGTAGGTAATAAATAATATACCCTCGGACGAATAAAAAAAGGCGGACGGAATCTCGCTAAACAAAGACTGAAGCAAGTTTTTCCTAAACCCACTATAATTTCAAAAGCATTTTAACACACCAGGTTGATACTGTTAATTTATGTGTGACACTACAACAATGACTACCGTCATACTAGATGTTTTGCGTAATCGCAACTTTTTGGCATACTATGGATGCGAATGTACCCGTACTTTTAAGCGAGCCGTTTTACTGTGGATGCTTCACTTATTGTTTAGCGAGATTCCGTCCACCTTTTTTATTCGTCCGAGAATATACCTTAATTAATCTAAACAGATTTGTTGTTTATTTTTCTTACTTCCAAGTAATTTTAATCGTTATTATTTTAAACTTACTTTCCAAAGCTCTCTATCATCAATCAGACAGTTTATTATAACAGTAACGAAATCATCATTATTTTATGTCAAACTGGTAATAAAATCAAACTACCGACAAACAAGTTACGAGGGTATAATGAAGGCCGAACTCCACGCGAGCCTTCCTCTGTTTTCTTAGGACAGGCCAAATTATAATAGAACGCCACTTGGGCCCGGTTTACTACGAAATTTCATGCTTTTGCTCAATCTCCTACATCCTTGACAGTCGTATATTGGGTCTCTATAGCTAGTCTGTGATTTTGATGGAGTTTATTTGGTAGAAATAAATCTTTATATAGAATGATTTTTTAACTGGAACAGTACAGCAAATATTAAAAGAAAAACCGGCCAAGAGCATGTCGGGCCATGCTCAGTATTATAGCGTTCCTTATAATAAGTAGGTGTTACAAACAAATCAAATCGAATATTAATCATGCCTATTTTAGTTTTTGCAATAGACGGCAGCATTGGCGACTCAGATAGTGTTGTTATTAGCCGCCGCTAGATGGCGCTATAAAGTGCCAAATGCAATAGACGGCAGCATTGGTGACTCAGAGAGTGTTGTTCCTAGCCGCTAGATGGCGCTGTACAGCGCCAAATTTAAGAAGTTTGTCATTTAAATACAGAGACATGACATTTTAAATATAACACAAAGTTACTTTTTGTAATTTTTTTAAATAGAAAGTAGCTAAAGGAGCATTATTTGCTGTGATCATTTTTCTCTATGGTCAATGACCTTTGAACTAGGACATTTTAAGTATTTTTCAGTTTTCTCTCTATAACTCAAAAAATTATTATCAAATTATACTAAAATAATTTAAAAAGAGAGTTTTTATAAAGGTCTATCAATGTGGAAGATTATAAGTTTCTACGTTGCATAGTTTAGAAATGGCTGGGGGGGGACACATTGCAAGCCACTTTGGCGGGCTATATTTCGCAGATGGTACACCTGATAAAAAAGTTATGTATGAAACATTACCTTCATTTTATTAAACCTATTCAATGATACCCCAAACGAGGGGGTGCAGCGAAATTTCACATGTATGGGCGCCTCCCCTAAAATAAGTAATCACGATTTTTTTATTCATTTAAAATTGAGATCTATATCTAGACTATTTTTTTAGCAAAATTTCATTTACTTATGTTTATAACTGTAGAAGTTATTAAGCTGTAAAGGATTAGGACAGACGGATAGACGGACAGACGGACAGATGGACGGATATGACGAAACTATAAGGGTTCCTTGTAGGACTACGGAACCCTAAAAAGACTCTGGAAAACTTTCTTTGGAGTCATTTCGGTGTCTGTCACACAGTTATTTTACTAGCACGGGCACCGCCGTTAACTCTATCTTAAATACCTATGTGCAAACAAAACAATACTGTTATAATATCTAAGTAAGATAGATAAGTTGAACCACACTTTGAACAATAAAGATTTTTAATTTTTAATATATTTTTTAATTTGCTCTTTTATAGTAGCAAATAGCCAATTACAAGTTTTCACTAATCAAAAATTTCTGTATAATTTAGCACTATGAATGGCAAAAAAAATATGGATGCAAGATGAAGATAGTTATGAAATGATTGATGGTTTGTGGAGACACTTGTAAGCCCTAAAAACTTGCATACACATACAAATCTCAAAATATTTAATGCATCCACAATGTAAACGTAGATGGTAAACTTAAAAATAATGAGTTCACTACGGAAACATAGTAGGAAGGAAGGGAGAGGAAGATAAGACAAATTACTGAAGTACTACAACTATACGTTTTATGAGGTAGATATATAAGATGTTACAAAATCACGATTTAAAACCAATCTGGAAATCAAATCAAACTACAAGCAAATCACGGCGCTCAAACGAAATCCAGATTCCTTGCGAGCCGACCTCTGTTTTGTTAGGACGGCCCATTTAAATCGTAAATGCCGACGCCTATTGTCGAAATGCCGAACAATTTCTCATTTTTAGGTGACTGTTAACTATGAGAGGGCTGTATAAATTCGTCAGTCTGTGTTACAATCGGTTTTTCATGTCTGAAATAAAGCTCTAGTTTTGATTGGGGTCTTAAATTGGATTAAATAGTTTTTTTTTTTGCAGATGTTACACTCGTTCATATAAGATTAAATTTAAAATTTGTACTATCCGACGAATGGGTCTATTTTTATACTGATTATATTGTACTGTAAAATCTTGATTTCCCTACGGTAGGCAGTTACTCCGAGTAACAAACTTGCCATGATTTTGTAGGTATAATGAAGTTGTGCTTGCTAATAAGAGTAATAAGTTCATGATCTTTTCCAAGCAAAACATACCTTTTCAATGGTTTGGAAAAATGCTGGAGCAAAGAAGACGTGCGACATTAACCCCATACCTCGTGTAAGAACGATTTACTACCCCTTAGGGGAACGAACGTAAACTATTGGGGGCTTTTATAAATTCATATGTGGGTATACGTGCGTCGTCACGGGCATACGTTTTGGGAGAAAAAACACGTTAAATGAAAAAATATGTAAGGAAACTCAACAGAGATTTTTGTTAAGGCGATTTAGCCCTTGTCAGAAGATCTCGACGTTAAGGTTTCAAACCCACAGCGAGCGGAATCGAAGCAGGATGGAACTAAAGCGTATCGTCAGGGGATGCCTTCGTGTTGTAATGTACTGAAACAGTGCACACAACACCGTCATGCCGGGCGTTTTCAAGGCGTGAGTGCATGACCGATTCGCCGCCGCTCCGCCGGGCAGAAAGACAAAGCCGGTGTGCGACCGATACGCTGGCGTTGTATTATATGGGAATGCATAGTAGTAGTCACACAGCCAGCGGAACGTTTTCTTCTGCGCTGTCATTCCGCCGCCGTTCAGTCCCGCGCGCGATCCGCCCGCAGTGTGACACGCATATCACTCGTCCACGTCCATGTTTGGTCGACGCTCCGCCTCAGTTCCGTCCCACCCGCTGTGTGCCTGCACGGTAAGACTCGTAAGTTATTTAACAGGTAATCACAAAAATTGCAAGTACATACATAAGTAAACGAAAACCCACAAACTATGTCCAATTACGAAGAGCCTCGCGGGACAGTAGCCAGCATCCACAACAGTGCACGTTGGCAATTTTATATCCATATTTTTTATTTTCACGAATAAGAGAATCCGAGATAAAATACGACTCTACGTAGAGCCGAGGTGCGGGGACGTGCTGTTATACAAGACAGCCGCTTTATTTATGCCCTCAATATTTTACAAACCATAAAACTTCTTCGCCTTGAAAATAACGAATGTTTTATGTTAATAGGTTTTTCTGAATTCACACCGGGCCGAGTAAAATTTTAATTGATCCAACTTTTCTCGGTGCAATATAAAAAATTGCCAAAGAAAACCAATCGACCGTGTTTTTATGGAAATCATAAAATCACGCTGATTTGATAGGTTCGAGCTTTTTACGATCTTAATATACGTATTGATTTTTTTATGTCCCACTTTATTTTGATTCCGTCATTTCTCAAAGTTTAAGGTGAGTGTTACTAATCACAATATAATAGCTATGTGAGCAACGCTCTGTTTTTTTATAAGGGAACCTTATTTAATGAAAGAGCTTAAAAAAGCATTACATTTTCTATATTTCATCCCGATAGATATAGTATGTACTTATAATGGTATATCATTAAGGCATTAAGGCAAGTGTATCATATTTTAGACTTTTCTCCTCGCTTTTTCCCAATTATGATGGGTTCGACTTCCAGTCTAACCAAATACGGCTGCACATAAGTATTTTTCACAAGGTTAAGTGTCACCCTCTCAACCCAGTAACTGGGTAATACCGACATCCTCCACCAGACCAGTTGTCCGACTTTTTGGCTTCTGAATACCCGTATTGACTGCTATAGGTATTCTTATACATGTTGAATTTTTAATGGCTTCTTTCCCGAAAGGGGGTAATTGTACTGATCATTATGAACAGCGAACAACATTTACTATGGGACCAAAACTGAAATCGCGAAAAAAAAATCAGGTGGTCCCTATATTTTATCGATTTAAGTGAACACAAATGTAGGGACCAACTGATTTTCTTTTTGCGATTTTAGGGTTGGTCCCATAGAAAAAAGTTGTTCATAATGATGAGCACAATGGCCCCTTTTCGTGAAAGAAGCGATTAAAATTTCAGCATGTATATGGCAACCTGGACCGACAAATCAACATGCTCTTTGGCACACAGGGGTCTAGATGTACAACAAAATGTGGTTATTTTAATGATGACCATACCCAGTTAACCGAATTAATAATTATATGTCAGCATTTTCGGTCCTGGGTTCAATTCCTGGGTCGGGCAAAGTGTTATTGAGTTTTTTCATTAGGAAATTCTCAGTAGCAGCCCGGAGTCTGAATTTGTGCCCGGTTAATGGCAATAGGCTCGCCCCCTATTACATGGGACTTACAACATAACTGGCGAAATGTGGGTGTACGTGTACTATACACCTCTGCCTACCCCTTCGGGGAAATACAGGCGTGATTTTATGTTATGTTATGTCAGCATTACACACACATTTATCTAAGCAAACTAAACTGAATCAGAGCCTATTTCATAGGGTTGTACAAATTCAATTCAGATAGAAATAGAAAAGATTTCAAATACAAATAAAACTTTTCTGATTTTTAGTTCAGTCTTTATTCTAAGAGTGAGAAAAATGTAGTGTATGAGCAATTTATCATCCCATTCAGCTTGTATCAACAAAGTAAAGGATTCTTCTTTCTTTCATCTCTCACTTTAAAACCTGCTCGTTGCCACTGTATGTGACTTGAAGACTTAATCTTAAGAGGAAAGGAGCTTAAAAATAAGTATGTTTTACTACTTCACAGAAACATAAAAAGATATCGTTTATCAAAGACTCTCAGTATTTCAGTCCTTGACACTTATTTATTGAAGTCTGTGACATTTAACCACTCCTTTACCCGGATTATGTCTTTATACGGAAAGATTAATAGTGAGGTGCTTCGTCAAAGAAGAAAAATGTAATTTTCCTTCATGATTGTAAAATCGTTCGCTGTACTATTAAGCTCGGATTACTTGCCGAGTTCTAGTAAATTTTACAACGAATCTTCATTGTAATATTTAAAATTCAAAATATGATGTTATAATTTAGGGATGATAGTCTATTTGAAAAGCCGCTAGCTTATACTGAATTCTCTAATCAACTTTGTAACAGAAACATTTTTTAAACGATCAAAGTGAGACATTAGTTTTTTTAACCACAATACACATATTACTATGAGATCTATTTTTTATTCTCGTTAGAAGTCAGTACACTTTGAATATAACTAGTTTATGACTGCCTCACTGATGGGTAAAGGCTTCTTCTCAGAATGAGAAGTATTAACGCCTTAGTACACCACGCTGGCCTGTACTGCAGGTTGGCAGGCTACGTACAATCAAGAACTGTATGGAGGACTCCCAGGTGTGCAGGTTTCCTCACGATGTTTTTATTAACTGTTATCGCAAGTAATAATCAAATTCTGATCCGCACAGGAATTCGAAGAGTCTGTGGCATGGGCCGGGTTCAAACTCACCTCCTACATGGAGTGCAAGCTTTAGGCACTCCTAGACCGAATGGATTGATATAATAAAAGCGAGATACAAATAAATAAATAATACTTCTTATTTAATTATTTCAGATCATATCCATATGTCGTTAAATTAACACATCATAACGAATTAAATGAAATCACTTAAGTTGGTAGTCATACAATAAAAATCAAAATAATATAAATTAAATCCATTGAAATAAACATTTAAAACATAATTAAAAATTAATATACCTATACACTTTTTTTGTAATTACATCCAGATCAACGCAAACACGCTCGCATCATCGACCACATCTTAACAAAGCTGTCCAGATTGCGGTCAAGAGCACATCTGTATCTCATGAAAAAACACATTCATCACATAAATATTTTGTCCTGTGGGAATCGAACTCACAACCTCGTGATCAGCAGTCCGACACTTGAACCACTAGACCACAGACGTCGTCATAATAAATGAACCTGTAAAACCTTGAGTACTTATCTATACTTAATCAATCTTTTTATTCCCAAATCTATACAAAAATACTGCCTTTATATTTATCAAAAGCTGGCAAGGAAAAAGCGCTGTCAAGTCTCAAACAATGTATAACACGGCAGTACTTTCTATGGAAAAATATGTATAACATCACGAAAATAAAACTCAATCCCATTATGTCTACGTTTATATTGTCGTCCGAATATAATGTGTGAATAATGTGGACCTTCCATTCAATAAGGGTAGCGCCTTTTTGTCGTGTACCCCTAAAAGATATCTACCCTTTAGATGTATTAAATTATGGACTATATTTTCTGCCCCTCACTTCCGTTCGACCTTTGCTCTTTTAGTTAAGTAATACGTTTTACCTGAGAGATTTGTTGGACCTTTTTGTCGTGAGGTGATTAAAGGAAAACCGTGTGAGATCACCATCGGACAAGGATGTTTGAGAAAAAAAAAATGAGTTTGTCTGAGGAAAATAATATTCAATTAGATTTTTTATTAAAATTCCACTGAGATTATCACTATCACAATGTTATAATAATAGGTTTACTTAGAAAAATAAGTACTTGTGTTGGTAGAAAACTATACTTTTTTTTCTAGCCTTTTCAAAACCTTTTTTTAGGGTTCCGTACTCAATGGGTGCCAAGCGGGAGCCTATTACTCTCGCTACGCTGTCCATCCGTCCGTCTGTCTGTCACAGGGCTGTATCTTGGGAACGGTTTCTAAGAAATTTTCAGCCGGCTTATTAATATTTGTGGGGTCATCCCCAAAAATCACGACAAATACTAAAAATAAATCTAAAACCAAAGATCCCTCTTTCAAAGAGGGTCCCCCCTCTTTGGTTTTAGATTTATTTTTAGTATTTGTCGTGATTTTTCCCCTCCGCAAGAAACCTCGAAAAAGATGAATTTTTCCAACGGTTTCGTTCATGCTCTTTCCTCAAACGGTAATACATACCAGCGTCAAACTTGGTTTGATTATAGTGCATATTATGTAGTTTATCAACGAATACTAAAAATAGGGTAAACATAGACATAGTGGTATCTGTGTAAAAAAGAGATGCCAAAATTCATATTTCACGCACGGTGCGTTGATGTCTTTTGATGAACTCTCGTAATTAAATCAGTTTCTATGAGGGGTCAATATGGTCCGTGTGGTTCCGGACTTAAAGAATAGCACCACCCTTATCTCTTCTCATGGGTCTCGTAAAAGGCGACTAAGGGATTCACCAGAGGATGGGCAGCAGCGTTTTCTGAGTATTTAACCAATCAACTGCGATCGCCAACCCGCCTGCCAAGCGTGGCGATTATGGCATATCCCCCCCCCCTTAATTGGGGGAGGCCTATGTCCAGTAGTGGACGTCTTTCGGCTGAAATAATGATGATGATGAGGGGTCAATGGATGGTACGGGACTCTTACTGCGCGAGTCTGACTCGTACGTGGTCGTTTTTTTTTTGTTAATTTGTTGGAAAAAATAAATGTTCGTATTTTTTTATTTCACAACAGTTTAATTTTAAATCAGCTGGGTTATTATGAAGTGGATATTAATATAATAATATACTAGAGATAAGCTATGTAATAAAGATATATACGACGTTTGAATTTTTATTTTTATTTTTTTTACGTTTTACAATACTGAATTCAGTTTTTCAAAACGTAACCAAACCCTATATATTTCGACCCAGATACGTCTGTGATGTACCTACTCTCAGCTTATTTACAATTGCAAGAATTTCAGTGGTCGAGTACGTACTAATCCATATGACGGATACAAACGTCCACTTACATTGTAAGTAAAAGTGGTAAATGGCGGTAAATGTATTGCGAAGTTGGGGTTTATTTCAGTTGTGGCGGCTTTTATGCAGATTTTCGACGGATTTTCCGCTATGGAGTGCCATTTTCGTCTATTCAGCGTCATCATAGTAAATTGCTGTACTGTTTCACGGTGTTTTCATTCATTTATTTTTGTATAATTTTTGATGTGACTAGTTTTTCATCTGCGATGTCAAGTTTCTCACTTTTAATTTTTTTAAGGTATAGGATGGCAAAACGAGGTATAAGCCCACCTGATATTAAGCTGTTACCTTTGCCCATAACATCTGCAATACCAACTAGATTGATGCCCAAATATTATTTCAAAACGCGTTTGCCAAACTGAGACCTTGAGGCTCCGGTATACCAACGGCCTTGAGCCTAGCCATTTCCTTACAAGATGCACGGTTCTACAATATTAATTGTGATTGTGGGTTATCATACATAGGGCAAACATAGCGTAGTATAGCCACTAGAACTAAAGAAAATATACCTGAAGTCAAGAACAGACGCTCCACAAAGTCTACAGTGTGTAAACATGGCCTAGACAAAGCCAACCATTTTCTTCGATTTGATAAACCACAAGTCTTGGCGTAGGAAGTTCTAGGTACATATCGGTTTTCCTCCGCCAGGACTTGTGGTTTTAAGGAAATGTGACACTTCACCGGTCTGAGGAGTTGCCTGATCTTTCTTTGTGACTTGAAATAGGTTTTGATAGAAGCACGCTTCAAGATAAGACCAATTCCTAGAACCTACCTTACTTGTACCTAGAATGCTCCGTGAGGCTATTGAAATTAAAAAACATCCTAATTTTAATAGAGAAGATGGTTGGCAGCTACCACCTGTTTGGAACCCGTTTCTAAAAATAATCAAGTCCTAAACAGCACGCAACACTGTAAAAGATAATCCGGTTAAACTTGTTTTATTATAATGAGTAGTGATCGCGAAATCCTAAGAAATTATTATGTATATAAATATTTTTTAATAAATGTAGTTGCTATAATTAAAGAAAAAACTTTATCCAAAATGTGTTAAATTTCATACTTTTTCGGGAAGGTTGAATTCTCATGTGATTGTAATTTTATCGACACCCGTACCCTTTGCACCGGAATATGGCAATACAAGCAATACTGTTTGGCGGCGAAATAGGTAAGGTGGTTGTTGGAGCAGGCGTGTAAATAGTCGTACTCCAGTGGCGGGGATGAGAACTTATACGACCAACACGAGGATGCGTGTCAGTCCAATTTCGTCTATTCTATCTAGCCTATGTGAAAGAATTTGGGGGGTCATCCAACAACAAAGCCAACTGGCAAATCTGTAATTCGCTTACCGGATTGCTTCTGGCTGCAGCTTGAGATCTTCAGCAGGTTCCGTTGATTCCTTCTTCGTGGTGGCCACCAGTATTCGATCACAATGCACTGACGTATCTAGGCTAGATTTGTATTTGTGTATATGCGGGAATATTGCGCTCCAGAGTGGAGATGGTTCACAATAGTAGTAAACCAAGGATTTCGACGCAGCAGTAATTTGCGTACGCGGCGGTGTGCGCGATCAGTAGCGACTATAAAAAATGCCTGCGAGCAGTGTTGCTAAAACGTCACCCCCAAGTTGACCCATAGACTAGCTAGATGGCGCTGGTGGGACGTTCGCTACACCATACACCCCGCCTTGAAAGGTCCAGAGCTTTCGAAAAGAAAATAATTATGAAGTTAAATGAAACTCAATTAAGGACCTGTTGGGGTAGAGATGCTCTAAGCGGTGAAGTTAAATAAATACAGCGGTCTGAAAATATCAGAGAACTAATAGCAGCTTGAAACAATTTATCAGGAAATTAATAGCACTCTGAATTTATATTCCAGATAGTTAAATGCGGTTTGATTATGAAATAAATATAAATCTAAGTTAAACTAATATGAGATTATCAACTAGTAACAATCCATAAATTATTTTATTGTGTTGGCAAAGGATACAGCTTAGTGACAGGACGTTTATATGTGCCTGACACGGTTCTGACTGAAGCCACTCGAACTATGCCATCCGATCCAGGGAACACCTCTGTTATAATGCCTAATGGCCAAGTTAAAGGCGGTATGTTATCTTGACCCAAGAGAACGACAGTACCGATCTCTATAGGGCGATCGGGTGTGCACCACTTCTGACGAACTTGCAACGTGTGCAAGTACTCAATTCGCCACTTTCTCCAGTATAATAATACAAGCTGGTCTAAAAGTTTCTTGCGATTCGTTAAATTCCTGCTGTCTTCTGTCAGTTCAGAAGACGGCAAGTATGTGAGCGGACTGGACATTAAAAAATGCGCCGGCGTGAGCACGTCCGGATGTGGATCCAATGATGGAACTATAGTGGAATCCGAGAAAGCGAAAACACCTGCAATAGGTACGCGAGCGGAAAGCTTATCTTTGACCACGCAGACAAGCTTCGACAGAAGCAAAGCTACGACAATCTCTAATCGAGCTAGTGTTGTTATTTTAGCGGGAGAAACTTTAGATTTTGCACATAAAAGCCGGACGGTGATATTACCTTCAGGGTCGGTGATGTGTAAATAACTACAGCAACCATAACCACTGAAGCTGGCGTCGCAAAAGGCTACAATATTCACTACAAATTCTCTGAAAACGCCAATATGTCTCGGAATATTCAGAGAAGCGAGCGCGGGAAAATCACGTGCAAAGGCGGGAAAATCACGTGCAAAGGCGGAAAAGCGACTGATGATGGATTCCGGAGGAACTTCATACCAGTCTATTTTAGCTAGCCAAAGTTCCTTGATAAGGATTTTAGCGTACAACACGACGGGAGCCACAAGGCCAAGTACGTCGAACAAGCGGACAACTAGCGATAGAATCGTGCGCTTCGTGCATTTAGTATTTACCTTAACCGTCGTCAAAGAAAAGTCATCTTCTGCGGGTTCCCAGGTTAAACCAAGGATTTTAAAATTAATATTACTAGCCATGGCAGAAAAAACTACTGGTAAGCGATAAGACTCGGGGAGAGTCTCCAAAAAAGCGGATGAATTACTGCCCCATTTGGTAAGGTCAAAGGAACCTACTTTAAATAATTCAATTAATTCTTGCGATAATTTTATTGCGACCTGTTCATCGGGAACAGAATAGACATAATTGTCCATATAACATTGAGTTTCTACCAATTTAGAAGCCTCAGCAAAGCGGTCACTATGCTCACACGCAAGTTCACGTAATGTGCGCATAGCTAAGTAAGGACTAGGCTTTAGTCCGAAAGGAACGCGGTTAAAATTAAAAGTGCGTATTGGTTCATTTTTATTAAAACGAAACAAAATTCTTAAGTATTTGCGGTGGTGCTCATTTACACCGATACGTAAAAACATCTGTTTAATATCTGCGGTCATAGCTATAGGAAACGTACGAAAATCAAGCAATAATAAAAACAAGTCAGCCTGTAAATTAGGTCCGACATGCAAAATGTCATTAAGTGACAACCCTGAGTGAGTCTTGGCACTAGCGTCTAAAACTACCCGAATGGAGTCCTTGTCCGGTCTAATAACGGCTTGATGCGCTATATAGTAGCCCTCTTCTGTCAATTCAGAATCGGGTACCTCTGATAAATACCCCTGAGTTATGTAATCGGCGATGGTTTTATTATAATTTTCGCGTAGGGCTGGCACGTGCGCGAATTTGCGCTCGAGCGCAAGCAGTCGACGATGAGCCACTCCGCGAGAATTGCCTAACTCAGAGGGATTTCGCGAGAAAGGTAAATCGACAAAATATCTACTGTCTTTAAATAAAACTGAAGAATTAAAATTATTTTCGCAATCTAATTCGTCCGGACTAATAAAACGTTGAGATGGAATTTCTTCCAACTCGAAAAATTTCTGCAAACTGGATTCTATGTCAATGTTAGCAAGCGCGGTGAATGAAGAATTAGTAGGAGTCGCGTCACATTGACTTGCAATATCTCCCATAAGTACGTAACCAAAGCTAGTTAATATGGCGGGCGGTGCGCGATTACCTGAATCGACCCTATCTCCCAAATAAATATATGGAAACAGTTGAACACCGAGAACCACGTCGATTTCTCCCGGTATATTCCAGGTTAAATCGGCAAGCGGTAAATTATTCAAGTATGACATGTCGTCGTTTACTTTAATAAAATTGGCGGGTAGTTTATCTGTAATGCAATCCACAACCAACGCGTGAATACAATATTTATTAATCGGATTAATGCGAGATTCTACTGTAAAATTTATAAAACCATGTACTGGTCGTGAGGTCATACCAACACCCTGCAAGGACGAATTACGTAATTTAATTACGGGTATGTTCAAACGTTTACAACAATCCATTGTAATCAAATTATTTTGAGACCCGTTGTCTATCAAACATCTGACAACGAGCTTATCTCGGTTATTGCAATGCGCATAAATTTGTGCGGTTGATAACAGTATTGTTGTCATATTCGTTGAGCGAGCGCCAGCACTAAGCGAAACAGAGCGAGTAGCATCCTGCGGCAACATAGGTGCAGCCGCGGTTTGAACCGGCGGCGCCGGCGGTGACTGCTCACACGGTAAATCATTTTTCTCATTAGAAAAATGCAACAAAGAATGATGTTGTTTTTTACAAATGTTACAAACGTTACGCGATTTGCATTTAGATAACGAGTGGGATATACTTAAACAATTCACACAGCCGCGTTTCGATTTAATTAACTCGAAACGAGCTTGCGGTGAATCCATATTTTTAAACTGTAAACAATTAAACAGCTGATGCACATTGTTATCGCATAGCGGGCAGCGTGTTACGGAAACCGGTTCATTATTTGACACAAACGTCTTAGAAGTACGAGTGTCTTGTGTGTTACGACTATTCGCTATACTAGGCTTTGCGCGCGGCTCGGCCTGAGAATTATTATTATGCGACCTCTCGAGTACTTTAACATAACCCTGAATAAATAAGATAAATTCCTTGTACGAAGGTAATTCTTTCCCACTAACACTATTCTCAAATTGCTGTAGTGTTTGGGAATCAAGTTTCCGCAAACCACAATGCAACATGACAAAATCTAATAGGTCGGGAATGTCTAATAGTTTTAATGCAGCGACAGACGCGGAATATTTTTCTATATAACTATTTAAACTACTGGCAGTACCGGGGCAACTCTTAATGTCCAGAATGTTATTCAGATAATGAACACCTAAACTACGTTTATCTTGGTACTTTTTGACAAGACTGTCCCAGATAATGTTATAGGTATCTCCTGAGGGAACAATACCCGCGGTTAATTTTAAAGCATCATAAGTTAATTTTGTAATTAAATACTGCACACGCTGCGCATCCGTCAGATTGGTATTCAAATGCACATTACTACGAAATATTTCGTAAAATATTGGCCAATTGTCCGTTTTTCCGTCGAATGAGGGTAACTGGATTGGTGGCAATTTAACAATACCTTTTTTCTGATCCGATGTGAATGTTTTGCTATTTGCAAGTATCAGGTTACGTTTATATTTAATACTCGAGTATAAATCCTCAGTTGAATTTAAACACGAGTAGTCTGGAGGAGTGCTATCAATTTTGAACTGTAACTCGTTAATCTGATCAATAATTGTTTCAAACTTACTATACAATTCCGTAATAGACTCAGATTGCGCTAAGAATGACTCATTAGAGTGTGAATCGTAATTAGAAATATGTTTCGAAGAATTATACAAGCGATTAATTCTTTCGAAAATAGCTTCTTTTTTGGCAGTAAGCTGAATTAATTCAATTTCAAGCTTATTGGGAGCCATTTTAATGGTTTAAAAAAATGAAAAATTAAGAAATGAAATATAAAATATGTAGGGTAGGAGATGGCGGTTACCTTACCAATACCTACGTAAGTATGTAACGGCGCCAAAGTATTAATGCGGGATGAATATTTTTAGAAAATATGAAGCTGATACCTATCCTAGGCTCGTAAGGACCAAATGTTGGAGCAGGCGTGTAAATAGTCGTACTCCAGTGGCGGGGATGAGAACTTATACGACCAACACGAGGATGCGTGTCAGTCCAATTTCGTCTATTCTATCTAGCCTATGTGAAAGAATTTGGGGGGTCATCCAACAACAAAGCCAACTGGCAAATCTGTAATTCGCTTACCGGATTGCTTCTGGCTGCAGCTTGAGATCTTCAGCAGGTTCCGTTGATTCCTTCTTCGTGGTGGCCACCAGTATTCGATCACAATGCACTGACGTATCTAGGCTAGATTTGTATTTGTGTATATGCGGGAATATTGCGCTCCAGAGTGGAGATGGTTCACAATAGTAGTAAACCAAGGATTTCGACGCAGCAGTAATTTGCGTACGCGGCGGTGTGCGCGATCAGTAGCGACTATAAAAAATGCCTGCGAGCAGTGTTGCTAAAACGTCACCCCCAAGTTGACCCATAGACTAGCTAGATGGCGCTGGTGGGACGTTCGCTACACCAGTGGTAGTAGTTCCCCAGACGAACTCTTCCACAAGGAAGATATGAGATGGCTATACTACTAAATACAGGTATCATCATCATCATTCCAGTCAAAAGACGTCCACTGCTGGACGTAGGCCTCTCCCGAAACGAGGTGATATGCCATAATCGCCACGCTTGGCAGGTACCCACCTGCGATCGCAGTTGGTTGGTTAAATACTCAGAGAACGCTGCTGCTCATCCTTTGTCGAATCCCTTAGTCGCCTTTTACGACACCCATGAGAAGATATAGGGTGGTGCGTGGTGCAATTCTTTACGTCCGGCACTACATGGAACGGAAATAAAGGTATCACACATAGTGAAATTGTGTTATGATCACTTATGATGCACTTGTATACCTACTGTTAGTATTGGCTCATTTTAGTCTATGAAATAACATAATCTTTTACCAGCATGTTGGGTACTTGCATATTTTACCTTTAATTTTAGTATCTTCAGAGAATTTGTAAATTAACTTAAGTTTTACTCACAAATTCTTGGAAAAAATTGCTTCTTTTGATCTAAGCTTAGCTTATTAAAAAAGGAAAATAATTATCAACATTGGCTGACTAGTCGTTGTCTTTGTCTAAAGTTTTGGATGGCCGTATTTTATATTTACATCGTCGAATATAAATTCAAGTTTTTTTCACAAAGAGGTCTTTAGCTTTTATTTTGCTATTTTTACGATAACTTACCTCCCTTTATTTAAATAGATTTAAGCATTTTCTTTGTTTTATCTTCTTGTGTTTTTGGTTTTATAAAATATGTTGTGGCTTTATTATTCTTTTAGATTATATTTTCATGATAATAATATGATTGTCCTCAATGTGTCTTTTTAGAAGATTAAAAATAAATTAAGACTAGCCTGTCTGACGTGCTTGCCTTCATTATTATAAGGAAGCTTTGAACAAAATTTATCTTTTGCAGTCGATATGAAATTAATGGAATTGTACGTTCACAAACAATATCATCATCAGCCCATTACTGTCCCACTGTTGGGGGCGGGCCTCTTCTCAGAATGAGAAGGTTAAGGTCTCAGTCCACCACGCTAGTGCTCGCAGGCCTAAGGCTGGTTGGCGGACAACACACACCATCGAGAACTGTATGGAGCACTCTCAGGTGTGCAGCTTTCCTCAAGATGTTTTCCTTCACCGTTAAAGCAAGTGGTAATCAAATTCTGATACACACATGAATTCAAAAGGCACGGGCAGACAAACAATACAGTATGTACCAAAAACCCTTTTGTTTCTGCGAGCTACGTTATCAGAATCGATATTCATACGTAAGAACACAACTCATTTCGAAAAACTCTTCAACAAAAATAATGAAGTTAAATATTAAATCAATATTAATTGTTAATTAAAAGTGATTAAAAATATCAAATTAAAATAATCAAATGGTTTTTCCAAATGAGTCGTGTCCTTTCGTATGAATATTGATTCTGATAACGTAGCTCACAGGAACAACAGGGTTTTTGTTACAATCTGTTTAGCAGCCGTTAATCCCATTTGTTATTTAAGGATACCCATGAAGGGCTAAATCTTAGTAAACTGAACATTTGCATATTAAAACATAAAAATTACGATTGATTATGATAAAAACTGCAACAACGTATGTCATAGGTATTTTATTGGAAGCAATTTTACTTCAGTACTTTAACTACTTAGTAGCAGTTATTTTAATGGCCATGTTTTCCAAGAGGACAACTTTAACTGCCTAACTATAAAGATAGGATATCGTTGAAAGTTTTTTCAATATTTTAGTGTTCACGAGCTGCAGTAAGAAAACTAGGCGATTCTGTGCAAACTTTTCGATTAGCATAAGGGAGATAAAAGGGGAAGTACGATTGTTTGCATTTTCCCCATCTTGAATGTATAAGTCGATGAAGATATACAGATTATACAGGATAATTGGAAAAATACCCAAAACCTCCCAGTACTAACTTCGCATCACGATCCTGAATAACGATTGTTCTACGATTTTGGCCAAAACTATTTTGTGTCTATTTGTAGTGTGTAAAATTTGCGCATACTATAGCATATTATGCCGCAAGACCGAGCGCGTATGTACGGTCAACCGCATGTCAGTGGTAACACTTTGATATTGACAGTATCTTTATAACGTAGGCAATAAGGGCGATTTTCAAATAAGTGTTACCACTGTCATGAAGTCGACTGTACTAGCTGCGTAGCCACGCCGCCGACACGACCCCCGGCCGGCCGTCTAGAATATGCAAACTACAGAGTATTTTCATAATTATTGTTTACTAAATAAGACAAGACAGAAAAAACAAACTTTATACGAGATCGATTGCGTCGACTTTCATTCATAAATTAGTAGCACCCCTGACGGAAACATGGAGGAACTACTGATTTATGAATGAAAGTCGACGCAATCGGTAGCGTTTTCTATAGCGATAACGTAAGTCTCAAACTCGGAATCAGCACTCAGGTGTTTTTATTCGCGAATTCAGGGTTACTCCTATAGTAAAAGTTTGCGTTATGATGTGTAGATTCACCCCTCAAAAGGACCTCAGCTAATAATCATGACCATCATTTCAGCCGAAAGACGTCCACTGCTGGACATAGGCCTCTCCAAGCAGTTTGGGGGGATATGCCATAATCGCCACGCTTGGCAGGCGGGCTGGCGATTGCAGTTGGTTGGTTAAATACTCGGAGAACGCTGCTGCCCATCCTCTGGTGAATCCCTTAGTCGCCTTTTACAACACCTATGAGAAGATATAGGGTGGTGCAACTTTTTACGTCCGGCACCACACGGAAAAATGAATTTAAAAAAAAACCAAAAAAAAAAACATCAACTTGTAAAACTATTTCATTACAGCGTTGGGAACAAATAAGGTGTATTAGCTAATAATAATACACATTATTTAAAAACTCATTCGAAGAAGAGGCCTGTGCCCAGCATTAGGACAATAATGGTCTGGGGGCAGTGCAATGCAAGTCAAGCAATGGCAGTATCCAAAATTCTGCCAGAAAGGCGATTTTAAAACTAATGGCTCTCCCATTCAGTAGTGTGAACTTTTCGACAATCGTTCTAAGGGCGGAGGATAGATGTCACTACTTTCGTATCTAAGGTATAATATATATTAATTTGATCAATATGAGCACTTATTAACAAAAATAATCATTATAAAAACATTTTTTCAAGTTTTAGCATGCCATGTGTGAATTGGGAAAAAGAATAATGTTGCATATTTATTTCACTTTTATGACCATTAAAAGTTAATTAAAAATTGACTTTTCTGACAGTCGAATGAATGTCGATCTTGGTTCTCTATTCGATTTGGTTCGGGAGTAAGAACCAACCATAACCATGGTATAATATGATGGGTGTTATTATACCATGGAATTAACCAAAGAATTTTAAGTTCCTTGGAATTAACTTAGAATTCGTTATACTGTCAGTTCCTCTAGGAATTGATATTAGCTCGATTTGGTTCAGAACTCGAATCATTCGGGAGTAAGGCCCCTGATTATATTATGTACCTATTATGAGAAACTAAGTACGTGGTTCAGTGTTTAACATCAAAGTTTAATATTCATTAAAAGTTTATAATAAGTAGGTGAATTTACTTCTATTTAGAATTTAATTCTATTTAGAAATTTAACACACACTTAGTGTGTTAAATTTCTAAATAGAATTATTTGCGCTGTTTGCGATTGATAATAGCTTTAAAATATGTTGTGTGTTTGACTAGGCTGAAATTATAGGTAAGTTAAATCTCAACATTGATTTTCTAATTATGTTGCTTAAACTAACTGTTTATTATTTTTTATTTTTAACGCATTTTACGCATGCGAAATGAAATCTAACGATTTAAATTGTGGAAAGAAAAAATCGCTCACGAGCAGGATTATGTTGATATCGCTGACGTCACCCAAAGATGTACCAAGTGGATGAGAATTTCGTTACCACGAGCAGTGTTCACGGTAGCTTAGTGGCTAAAGCACTGGCGTACTGAGCCAGGAGTCGCAGGTTCGAATCCTACTCGTGAGCGATTTTTTCCTTTCCACAATTTAAATCGTTATAACTGTTTATTGTTCCGCAAAGTTTGAAGACAAAGGTTTTCAACTAGTGCGTCCTGCCTGTCATGACTTTCGGTGCCACTGACAGTTGGGCTCGTCCACAAATTCAAAGTCGCTCAGCGAGCTATGGAGCGAGCTATGCTTGGAGTTTCTTTGAAGGGTAAAATGCGTAACGAGATTATCCGGAGAAGAACCGGAGTGACCAACGTAGCTTGTAGGATTAGTAAGCTGAAGTGGCAGTAGGCTGGCCATGTCTGTAGAACGACCGATGGCCGCTGGAGCAGACGAGTCCTTGAGCAGAGACCGCGAATCGGCAAATGCAGTGTAGGACGCCCCCCAGCCAGGTGGACCAACGACCTGATGAAAGTAGCTGGTGGGGACTGGATGCAAAAGGCAGATGACCAAGAGTTATGGCACAACTTGAGAGAGGCCTATGTCCAGCAGTGGACTGCGATAGGCTGAGTTGATTGAACTGTTTTTTCTTATTATTTATTGTAAAGCTATAAAAGCTTGACGGATCTCTCAAAAAAACGCCCTCAATACGGAAAAACAAATTGGGTCGGACAAGAATATCGGCCAAGCAATAGGTGCCGAACCCAAAATCATAAAACGATTTTCTATTCCGGAATCAATCCTTGTTTTTCTGTGAATCCAATTTGTTATAAACTTACAAGGGACCTTTTTAATCAGGATTCCGTCTTTGGCTAAGTTTACATTAACGACACGCTTTGATTATATTATACTAAAAAATGTCATACCTAATTACCTACCAATTTTTTTAGTTTTGTCACACTGGTATGTAACGTTGCAAAAATGTATTTGTATTAAAATAATTTAAAAACTAGAGAACGATAAATTCTGACTGATTTAAGGTAGTTTGTGCAAGAACCACCTAATTCGGTAATGTTAATTGTGTATATGTTACCGTTAATTTAAGTAAATCAGTTAGAGTTCGGATTACTTGGCTGGGTCCGTTAAAGAGCGAAAAAAGTTTCGGTTCTCAGATTATGTTATAGTTAATCTGCAGATTCCCTAGGTGATTTGTAGACTAACGACCAAGCAATCTTTAAAGTGAAGATAATAGGTTTGCTAGCATTTTGATGATTATCTTGCACCCCACTTTTAGTAAAGCTATGAAAGTGGGATAGTAGAGGGGATTTCCGTCATGCAAAGGGGCTTTGAGTGACGAAATTCACATAAAATATATGAAAACCTTTAGAAAGCTCACAGGTAGGTTAGGTTAGAATTGCGCCCACAATACGCACGAGCCGAGCGAGCGAATCGAGCGGTGCGGCAGCACCGGCCGGCGAGAGCTAGAACCAAATTGCAACCATTATAGTGGTTTTACTTTATTAACTGTCTCTTCGGCAATTTAAGAAAGAAAGGAAAAAATATTTATTGCCACAACAAGACGATATGCAGTAGGTGAACATAAAAAGATACTTCATAAGGTACATTTTAGGTTAAAAAATGATGATGATGATCTTAAATGATCGTTTGAATGATGTTCTTTAATGATGTAGTATACGTTATGTGCAGAATTAATGGGTAAAGTGCGGATTTAAGTTAAATTTAGAACTTTAATGGATCGTCTGCAGATTATCGCGATAAAGCACGAACTTATGTATTCCGCATTCTAACGGTAACATAAAATTTAAAAATAATTACATTGTGGTTAATCAAATTATCAGAAATGAAAATAATGAGATTTTACTGTAAAAAATAAACGACATCAACCAAATAATACTAGGAAAGAACATTAATTTGTGCTACTAAGAAACGAAACAAGTTCCTTCACACAACAGTACGGTGTCACAGAGTGTACTAGTGTGCGTTAACTTGATTTCCCCGTTTTCCTTGTCGCAAAGCGTCGGAATTGAGTTTTTGGCGCCTATCCTCTTTTTGCTAAGACCTTCACAGCATGCCATAATAAATATAGATACATTTGGGAGATGAGGGCTAGAATTCGGGCATGTACCGAACAAATTGCTAGGGATTTTACACGCACCATAAAGTTATTATCGCTCCGTGCGATACAAGAAAATATTGTGATGAGATATTTTATGTTTTTTTCCTGCGAGCTTTAGAACAACAGGTTCTTTTATATTTAGGTGCGGGACGTGTGCTTGGTTATTATTTTATACTGCTTGAATTATTATTTTCATAAAAATATTCAAAGGACATTGCTAAAGTCCCATTAAAGTATTATCCCTATATTATCATTATTCCCTATGGAAGATATGAATTAAATGATGCTCACCATATACAATTCGATGAGGGCAATGTGTTGCAATCTATTTTAATAAACGGACAGTTCTCCACAGATATTTATGTTCGATGATTTTTCGCTTACAAAACTAATGTTAAACAAGTGTTTACCTAGCAACTAAACAGTTTTACTCAAATATAATATAATCACTTCAAAGATATTCTCTTTAATCACTAAGTTTAGTTTTACTCTTCTATCTCTATACATGTGAAGTTGCTAAAAAGTGGTTGGCTATCATTGGCTATGTCTATCAGTGGTGCCAACGTAATACATTACAAAACCATAAAGTACTTACAAGGGATTGCTCAAAAATATGAAGTCAAATCTACGATGAAAGAACCTACTTACTACCAATAGGTTCTTTCATCGTAGAGTCAAATGGAGTATCATAGCCGCTCACGTTGTTATTGTGTGGATTTACTCTTTATAATAAAATAAAAATTTACTGTACTGTCCCTCCACATTAAATACGATGAATAGTAAATAAATAAAAAATACGACTGAAATTGTCGTATATTTTTCATCTTTGTACGGGCTATTCTTATCGACGTCCTTTTTGTATTCAAATGAGTATAATTTTAGTACAAGATTTCAAAATCTTTATGCTTACTGATTTTGTGGTGTAGTCCTAAACTTTAATATTACGGCGAAAACTAATTTAAACTAAGTGGACTCTGGAAACTGGCCAAGTACGTGTTAGAGCTAACAATATGAATGTTATTATATTCATTTGCATTTAAAAAAACTTGTCACGCTTATTGTTGTATTACTATTGAATATGTTCTTTGTGGTGCCGGATATAAAGAATAGCACCACCCTATGTCTTCTCATGGGTATCGTAAAAGGCATCTAAGGGATTCACCAGAGGATGGGCAGCAGCGTTCTCTGAGTATTTAACCAACCAACTGCAATCGCTAACCCGCCTACCAAGCGTAGTGCTTATGGTATTTCCCCCCTTTTGGAGAGACCTAGGTCCAGCAGTGGACGTCTTTCATTTGAAATGATGATGATGATAATGATGACTATTGAATACTTATGATCGGGTAACAAATACTAAATTCCAAGCTCTTTGAATCCTTAAAAGTAACCAGCCGAGATGACTTAATACGAAGCAACGAATCATCGTAAATATTGAACCGTCACAACATGGCCGATACAAGAATAACAAAAAGTTTTCCGAACGAAACAGATAGGAACATTCGTCGGAATTGCCAATACCGAAGCTAGAGCGAGTCCCGGATAGTTCTCAAAAGGGGATTCGCCCGGGAGAAAAATTAGATTTGCGAAACAGAAACGTGTCCGAACTGAGATGTAAGGTTAGTTAAGAATTATCTAGTGTTGACGGCAGAGGAAATGACGACGTAAAAGGTTTACGATTGATTAGAGGGGGCGGGTATTGGAATACTGTTTGTTGCTGTTGCCTTGGTGTGTTACGAGTATGTGAAGGTTTACAACATTGAATGGTAATGTTTTTAGGATAAAGCCTGTAACTTGCACGCTTGCATACCAGCTCTTTGCACGTGCCACCTACTTTCATGTGTACCTTGCAAACAAGTAGTTTGCACAAAATTGATTTACTGGCATGCAACATGAGGGAGGTGCGAGGGGAAACCGGCATGTGTGAACGTACGCGGCAGCTACAGGCATTCCAGTGTCACTTAAATCCGTCTTCTTCTCTTCTTTTTTTGCCTCATTAATTTAGTTACACATTCTACTGCTAGTAATAATATGACACTATTTAATCCACTTGGAATGCTTTCCGTTGATGCAAAAACTCGAAAATGTGCTGTCAAAACGTCGGTAGCGTGGCGTACTGGCTCGTGTATGTATACTTTTACTCACCCGGTTAAGCGGTTAGGGTACCTATTTTGGGTATCATTTGCGAGAGACCATTCGAAAAAAAAAAAGTATGTATACTTTTGACAAGTTACAGGCATGCAAATAAGCAAATTGCTTGCAAGTTTATTTGAAAATGTATCCACAGTGTGCCAGTTACTTGTATATTCGGTTAGCTGGCATGCAAGCTACTGCTCCATTTTACAGGCATAACATTACATTTATGTGCTTGCGTTAATAGCGTCTGTTTATGCAATTGTTGAACAAAAGCGTTTCTTAGCAATAAGTTAAGAAAATAGGGATCAAGTACAGAAGTTTGTTTATGGACGACGGATAGTTATAGAAACGCTATCATAATAAACCTGAGTCATAAAACATCACCTAATATAAACAACTTCTTTTTGTTTACAAAAAATGAAAGAAGAAAATAAAAACATTAAAAATATACCAACATTTAAAAAAGAGAGCGAACGCAATAACGCCAGTAATTAATAAAGTTGTAACAACCAATTTTTATTTTTATAAAAAAACAAAAAAACTTAAACTTTACGGGGTCGAAGTTTAATCACAAATTATTCCTGAGGGCAATGTAAATTCACTTTTTGAAGTAGTATAATGGAAATTTCGAGCAACCACTTGGAAAGTCTTTTGATCTTCAGAATTTTACTGAAACATTTGGCGAAAGGCTAGAGCATATAATGGGAAACTTTCGCGAGTGTCGGTTTAAGTTTTAATACAGGTAGAGTTGAGTATGAAAGAGTGGATGATTTTCTGTGCAGGTATTACGTATTACAGGAAATTGGTTGGAACGTTAAACTAAATTTGTACATTTACAGCATAACTGTATTAAAATTAGTAGGTTACAGGGGCTTTACTCCCGACTAGATCGAGTTCTGTATCAATCGAATTTAAATCCAATTTTTTTGTTCTTTTTAGATAACATTTTGGCAGAATCATCTCATTAGTATTTTATCTATGACTATAACAGTACATTAGTTTTTATATTTATTATTTATTGTATGTTTTTATACCTATGTAAATTTATCTATTGTTTTAGTTGTAATTTATTTCTCATCTTGGTTTGTGTCGTGAATCAATATTGCACCTGCCTTGTCATCTGTTTCACCCTAAAGTTGACTGGGAGAGAATGCCTTAGGCATAAAGCCCACCTATGTTGCATAAAGTTTAAATAAATGAATAAATTCGAGTTAGTGTCAATTCGTACTGCGTTCCTCTAGAAATTTACATGAGCTCGATTTAGTTCAGAGCTTGATCCAGTTGGGAGTAAGACCCCAGTTATGGTAGCAGAGGTGTTTATAGGTGGTGGAAGTTTTTGAGGTGTTTAGAGGTGGTGGTGGTGTTTAAAGGTGTTTTGCGGAGGTGGTATAGGTGGTGGTTACTTTGTATGTAACCGATTAAACGGACAGCTGCAAATAAAAAATATGCAACATGAAAAAGTCTGGCGAGTGTAAGGTTTTATTATTTTGAATAAAATTGATACGCTTAAAAGTTCTTGCACTGGCCACACTGACGGCAGAAATAGATAATAATTAAAATATACGGTTCGGATGCATTGGAACGGCAACACTGGTGGCGCGAGTGACGGTAACTCGGCAGAGCGGACACTTTCGGTTGGGCGTTGGCGCCGAGCAGACATTGACGCTTGCGTTAGGTTATCTGGAAATTGTGGTAGTTATATTATAATAAGTTATGGTATTAAATAAGTTTTGAAAGTATATGCTGGTTTATTCTGAGAGATCTTACATCTCAGAAGCGGGATCAAGAAAACATCCGTAAGTACACGCCTACATTATAATTTTCGTTGTAACCTACATCTTTAGTAAAATAATTATTGATTATTAGGTGTTTACCTAGATTACTATTTTAACCAATTTCATATGAAATAGTTTTAATCACATTTTTCGGTATATATTGTGCCTGAATGGCAATAGGCTCGCCCCCTGTTACATAGGACTATAACATAACTGGCGAAATGTGGGTGCACTATACACCTCTGCCTACCCCTTCGGGGAAATACAGGCGTGATGTTATGTTATGAAGTTATTATAAATTATTACAGTGTAATAGTTTTAATTACATTTTTCGGTATATATTGTGCCTAAATATTATAAATTATTACAATGTGATTTTAAATCCCAACGATTTTGCATCTCGAGACTACGAAGGTTGGGACCGTTGAATTTTGAAATTTAAATTCTAACGGTTTTACACCACGTGGCTGTAGAGGTTATATCTGCAGAAAATGGTGGATGGAGATAACGGAACTCGCCGGAGCCTGGATACTCCTCGACGAGACTGCTCGCGCTCCAGGCGCAGCCAGATTAGTGGACACCAGAGAAGCCGCAGCCACAGCCGTCGCCTTCTGGAGCGAGAACAAGCACTGATGTGGAAACGGGAGCGGGTTCGTCGGATGGAGATGGATCTACAGAAGGAACGTGACAGCGAGCGACGGCGACCGAGTGATCGACGAGGCTCACCGGACGCTGGGATGAGCTGCGAACGTCGCAGTCGCAGTAGGCTGCCGGGAGGTCGCAACGAGAAGCATCAAGTATCCACGAGCGCGGATCATCGCATCAAAAGGTCATGTAGTCCTACCTTTTCTTTTAGAGATTTAATACAAATAATCAAATCTATTAAAGAGGTCTTGCCATCACAGCCTTCAAACCAGTGCACAACATTAAGTAATAGGGTTCAAAATATATATATATAGATATATATATTCCCGAATTCAATCATTCTGAAAAGAATTAACGTATAGACATATGGCTCAAGAAGGTTCATGAATGTGCGAAGGTTTACGGCTGGAATGAGAAGATTTTGTTATGCAAAAGCTTACCGGCCTAGTTAAGACTTGGTACGAGATCCTCAATACATACTATTTACTTGGGCAGAATGGCAAGTAATGCTAACGGATGCATTGCCTTCTGAACAATATTATGGTCAGATTTTAGAGGACATGTTAAAGCGAAATAGTAGGCCTATCGAATTAAGTGAAATTTATTATCACGAGAAACTGGCACTGCTAAATCGGTGCTAAATATTGGGTAAGCGGGCTGTCGATTGCATCATTCACGGTATTGGCGACAGAACTATCAGGTCTTGTGCTCTGGCACTACGTTGTAAGCAACCGGATCAGCTTCTGAAATTCTTGTTAAGCAATAAGGAAGTTTCTACACAACCACCGTTTAGGGATAGGAACGTTAGCATGGTAGATGACAAGCAAAATAATAGGACAACTTCAAAGATTGATACAAACTAATAATAATAATAAAATAAAAAAGTTATAATTGTAAGGACAAAGGGCATTCATTCATTTAATTCATTTTGGCATTCCAGATGCACAAACCTTAAAAGTAGGGCATAAACTTAAGGCTTGTAGACAAATAGGATACAGGGACAACGAAAGCTGACACAGTGGCAAAAACATATATTTTATTATATGTATAATGTACATAGGTATTTATCTATTTTTATTATAAGTCCGTAGTACGAAACATATTTTACTACTTTACTGGTGCATTTACCTTATTCTTTGTCTCTGCATTACCCTAAGGTTGTCTGGTAGAGAACGCCTATGGCGTTAAGACCGCCTTTGTACCCAGTTGTGCATAAAGAATTAAATAAATAAATAAATAAAAACAGTCAACGTTAATGGTTTGTTTCCGGAAGCTTTCGTTGATCTTGGCAGTGAGGTTACGCCTATACGACGATCGGATTTTACAAGTCTTGGACTTGGTCATGACCACACTCCGTCTACGATTAAGGGTTTTGGCAATCGTCTATTAAAATCCTTAGGTTCTGCATAGTTGATATTGATGGCATAGCTGCTACTGTTTCATGTAGGTTTGTTGATGATCTTTAGCTGGAGAAGCCAATGTTAGTGGGGCAGACTTACTCAGAGCAGCCGCATATTGTTCTTTATAAAGACACGAATATTTTTTAATTTTAATTTTTTTATTTAAAGCTACCTAATTTACATGAGCATAGCGAACACATGGAAAGAGTCAGGGTCATGGTAAAAATTTTGGAGTTGCAAGTATAACTGCTGCAATAGGTACGTTGTTTACTGGTAGCGTAGTATTAGGTACAAAAATTGTAGGGAAGCCGAACGAACAATACTTAGTGTGTGGCGGTGTTTATGAGGTGAAGCATGGATCACTCTTTGTTACTGTGACACCGTGCTCGGTACCATGTCTACCTTTTATTATGATTATGTTTATTTCGTCTATGGTTACGTCGTCGTTTTTTATGACCTTGTGACCTACGCTGGTGACCGTCACTATCACTAGTACTAGATTCACTTGATCTACATCGCTACGCTACGCTTAGAATTGCCCATGATCGCGTACTACGTTGATATGCGGCCAGGTAGTGCAAAAATCTAAATGTAATTCTAATCTAATTGTAGTTTATTTTCATTGTCCAGATAATGTGCACGGTGCATGGCAATTTCTAGGACTCGTTAGCTATTTCAGAAAGTTCATACAAGGGTTTATCCAAGTCGCTCACCCTATCACTAAGTTCATCATTTCAATATTCATATCAAGGATAACTACGTTTTGAGAGACTAGCTCTTTAGATGTATGTGAGGTGAGAGGGAATTTGCGAGATGGGTGGTCCCAAAGGGTACGAGGTAGCAGTTGTGCAAGAGAAACCACGCAGGTCATGTTGGTTCTGAGAAAACCTTAGAACGAATAAAAAGAAATTAATGATATGCAAAAAGAGTCTATTGAGAGGCGTTCCAAGAGGCTCGTTGGCAACGATGCGCTGGTCGATGCCAAACTATAAAGTCTCGAGCATCGGCGCAGAGTTGCTAGCCTATCGGTTTTTTTTATCGAATGCATTTCGGCGAGTGTGCGTTGGAATTGCACAATTTAATTCCCCCAAGCCCTTTCCATCATCGGACAATCAGACGCACGGCAATGCGTCACCGTGGTATGGTAGATATTCCACCCTTACGCACGAACCGGTTTGCTACTAGCTTTATCATGCGTACTGCCAAAGAGTGGAATTCCTTGCCGGTCAGTGTTTCCCGAGAAGTATAATCTGGTGGTCTTCAAGACTCGAGTGAATAGGTTTTTGCTGGGCAAGCGTGCACCATCGTCGACCGCAACATCGTCGACCGCACCATCGTTTAACATCAGGTGAGGTGGCGGTCAAACGCAAGTCCGTTATAAATAAAAAGAAAATAAATAAAAAAGGATTGAACGATTCGTAAAAAAAAAAGTATGTTGGGTCCAGTATCGACTGTACGCTACGGCTACGCGTGAAGGGTTATTATACCCCATAGAAAAGGTTGAAAGGCCCTTCCACACATTGCACATTGACCACCTGGGGCCCTTTGTAAAGTCCAAAATAGGCTATACTCACATCTTGACCGTTGTAGATTCCTTTATCAAGTTTTTATTTATCAAACCGATCAGGAATACAAATACACAAAATGTGAGTCTTGCAGTAGACACATTTAGATCTCCTGACAGAGTTGTAAGTAATCAAGGGTCTTGTTTTACTTTCCACGCCTTCAGAAGATTGTCTTGTTACACGGTTGAACGGTGAAACGGTTTCACTCACGTTATGAATTTAACTCGCGATAGTTATTATATAAAAAGAGTACAAAACTCATGCCCTCTTATGAAGGTCCTTTTAGAGTCGTAAAAATATTAAGTAACGATCTGTATAAAGTGGCTCCAATCACAGGGTTTGAAGCAGGTTTGAAAGGATGAGGAATAAGCGAAAGACTACCATCGCCGCAGTCCGAATGTGACCATGGTTCCATATTGTCTCTTTAGAAGTCGATAATCCTCTTCTACCGTGTCGACATGAGACACATGGTTCTCTGGAAGAGATTGCCTTGTGCGATAAGACCGCCCATTGTACTTATATAATCTTTCTATAAACTACTGTTTTTGTTGTCGTATGGTGTATGTACAATAAAGAAGATAATAAATAAATAAATACATGAAGTTAATAAGTAGCTCATACCGTTGGAAAAAGATTAGCCAGTCAACAGGTTGGTAGCAGGGCTGACTGCCCAGGGTGCGCCTGAGGATCAATTAAATATCGTCACTCGTGGAGGCTCTTTTAATGCACCCCAAATATATAGTCGATAATGATACGGATAATGATGAAAACGATGAGGATAGTAATATGTCAGAATGATAATTAAATTATTCATTGTGCTGCACCATATTGCAATACGAGTAGTGACACTAGTTTATCTATTGATGCTGTGTTGATAAAATTGTTGTTTTAAAATGTATTTACATGCTTGTTATTTGTATTGTTTCAGGTCAAGCGCAAGAAAACGTAAAAGAGGTTTCGCGTCCTGACCTGAAACAAGTAAAACGCATCATGGTTGATCTGGCAAGCCGTAATCCTGAAAAAGGGATTGGTTTACAGATTTATGGTTGGTTGATCTGGCAAGCCGTAACATCCTGAGAAACGGATTGGTTTACAGATTTGGTTGATCTGGCAAGCCGTAAAATCCTGAAAAAGGGATTGGTTTACAGATTTATGGTTGGTTGATCTGGCAAGCCGTAACATCCTAAGAAACGGATTGGTTTACAGATTTTTGGTTAAATTTGGTTGGATTTATCCATTTATGGATAGATCTTGGTTAATTGGTTATCTATAGATTGGATACCAATGGATAGATAAATGGATAGATTTTGGTTAATTGTTTATCTATGGATTGGATACCAATGGATAGATTTTAGTTAATTGATTGGTTATTGGTTATCTATGGATTAGATACCAATAGATAGATTTTGGTTAATTTTATGGTTATTGGTTATCTATGGATTGGATAGATACCAATGGATATTTAGTTCTTACTATATTAGTTTTGATTGACAATTGGTTATAGGGATGACTGATTATGGGGATAACTGGCTATAGGGATAACTGGCTATAGGGATAACTGGTTATAAGGATAGCTGGTTATACGGATTGCTGGTTGTAACTTATGTGATAATTAGTTACAAGGATTGGTTATAAGGATAATTGGTTATAAGAATATTAGTTATACGGATTTTTGTTTGACAAATAATGGATAGATTAGTGTTCTTAATCGTTGGATTGTCAAAAGTTTAATAGTTTCCTGTGACAATATTTTCATTTATTTATAATATTTATGAACTTTATGTTATATAATTTAATTCTTATATTTTTTATTTAAAAAAAAAGTCTCTTTTGTACACTTATATAAAAGAGCCCGATTTGCCGAGTGTAAGGTTTCACCAGATACGTGTATGAGGACATACACGTCGTCAGGATGGTCGAGTGTAAGGTTTTATTATTTTGAATAAAATTGATACGCTTAAAATTTCTTGCACTGGCCACACTGACGGCAGAAATAGATAATAATTAAAATATACGGTTCGGATGCATTGAAACGGCAACACTGGTGGCGCGAGTGACGGTAACTCGGCAGAGCGGACACTTTCGGTTGGGCGTTGGCGCCGAGCAGACATTGACGCTTGCGTTAGGTTATCTGGAAATTGTGGTAGTTATATTATAATAAGTTATGGTATTAAATAAGTTTTGAAAGTATATGCTGGTTTATTCTGAGAGATCTTACACGAGTACCGCTTGAACCGCTATCGCTTATAATTTTATAGCATTAAGAAAAAAAAACATGCTGTATTTTTGTAAGCAATTTGCTATTGAGAAATAATATAAATTAGTTGAGGGTATTTGGGAATTTTTGCATGGGGCGGGCGAGCGCGATGCGTCGTGTTCACCCACCCACATCTTGTTGTAATGAATGTCGACGGACCAACGGTGTACAGAAAAACCTAAACAGGTTTATGTTCTACACTGTATCTGCCAAATGTTTGTATTTTATTTTGTGGAAATAAATAAATAACCTGAAATTCAATATAACAACGCTGTTATACATATACAAGTGCATATGGGTATTTGCCTGTAAGAAGTCCTGGATCTTCTTATCGAGTCAATGGAAAATTTTATCAGACTTTGTTGGGGCAGTGTTCCGCAACACACACTGCATTTTGGTTGGCGGTCATTAGAACTGCAACGTATTGTATTCATCATCATCATCATCTCAGCCGAAGGCGTCCACTACTGGACATAGGCCTCCCCCAATTAAGGGGGGATATGCAATAATCGCCACGTTTGGCAGGCGGGTTGACGATGTATTGTATTTATTGATAACAATTGTTACAAGTAATTTTTTTTTAAATTAACATAATTCTTAACTTACTCAGACTTAACTTTATCAGAAGTTAACATAACATTTTCGTTCATTATAATATTTTATATAATAGTTACTAAATAACACTTAATTTCGTATTTAATATAAAATTAACATAGCATTGAAAAAAAAAATTGTAATCGAATTTTTAATTACATTTTTGTTTATTGTATGTCACAGAACTGCTTAAAAACTTAGTAGGTAATTCAAATGTAAAATGTAAGTAGAATGTAGCCATTAATGTTTGTACCGTAATTCTACATATTCCTGCCTATTTATTGTCTGGCAGTATGACTCTGTCATGCTCACTTAAATGTCATGCTGATGGTGGCGTTAGTATCGGGTCGTTAAGTTCCCTTCAATATGGTTGAGCTAAGTGATGGCTGATGATCTCGTCATGCTCGTGAACGAGTGGCGTCTGTCGAGACAGGTCAGCTCCTAGATACTATGGCAACTCTTTTTAGGTTTATTTTTAATGGCAGTATTCTCACTTTTAATATTTTTGTTTGTTTCTGACATTAACCTACATTATACTCACATTAGGATGGGCGTTCTCTGAGTATTTAACCAACCAACTGCGATCGCCAACCCGCTTGCCAAGCGTGGCGATTATGGCATATCCCCCCTTAATTGGGGGAGGCCTATGTCCAGCAGTGGACGTCTTTCGGCTGAAATGATGATGATGATACTCACATTACTTGAATGAATTTGATGTAATAAACAATTAACAATTTTAAAAAGAGTGTATACATGGAGTTTCTTGCTGGTTCTTCTCCATGGGACCCACAATTTGGAACCGTGCAACTTCAGCCTGACGATGACGTTTCAAAAGTACATGTTATTAGGTTTAACTGAATTAAAAAATATTTGAATTTTAAATTTATCTTATCACGCGTGCAGGTGACAGGGCGTTCGTTACAAGATAGAATGTGTGCTATGATTTGATGAGTGACGCTGCACTTACACTGGACGTCCTAGATAAAATAAATCCGCAATTCCAAGAAAGTTCTTAGTCGTCTTTCTGTACAAAAAATACTTAAGCATACAAAAAAGTCGCTACATTCAAATTAAAAGCCTTGTCCAACATTCTAAAGGGTCTGACTCACTAAAAAACATTCTTCAAGTCTGATTGTCGAAAAAAATACGGATTCCATCAAAAGGAGTTGCATTCGTAAAGTGCTGGAAATACGCGGTTGCAGTGGTCTGAATTTTCCCCAACTCTGAATGGGTATTCACTAAATGCAAGCTCTTTCTTTACCTTTTATAACTTGGAAAGACGCGAAGCTCATTCCTTCTAAGATCCCCGCTTTTTTCTCTTAATGCAATCATTAATATTTTTCGGTGCTGTTAATTTTTTGAACTTAGCTGTGCTGTTTTCGTGGGATTTTTAAAAAGGTTTTTGAGGAACTGAAATTTAAAAACCTACTTGTTCAAGTAAACTTAAGTCTTTGCAGTTACAGCTCCTCATACAAATAGTAGAACTCCACATTCCGTTGATGATGCAGAATATATTATAACACGCACTAATATCCTTATTTGAAATAGCTATCTAAATTATGTATGAACTATACAAGGTGGAATCAAACAAAGTGGACAAATTTTAATTCACCTAGATTTTATCAATGAAACTGAACTGAACTGAACTTTCCCAACACAAATGGGTCATCAGACGAATTTTATTTTTACTTTTTCGCCATGGATTTTGTATGAGAAGTGAAAATTTAATATTTTATTGAGTATAAATATAGGAGAATAAAATTGTATGTAACTTGAATCAATCAATATAATAAATCTTACTAAAGATAAACGAACATCGATTTCAGTTAAGTGGTGTCTCTTACTGGAGCATAACGCAGTTTTTGACATGAATAAATTCTTATGAGATTTTTGTTACTGAATCACTCAAAATCACTCTTCGTTAACATGAGACGTAGGTTGTTGCTATTTACCTATAACAAAATAAAAAACCCAGACAACAAAATAACATATTACGTGCTCGCATAAAAATAAGATATCTCATTCCATACACAAATGCAATAAAGAAAAACAACTTTTTTCTTAACAATTGTAAGGAGGGGAGTTTGGAATGTGTACTTATATTCACCCCCCACCTCGATTCGTACAGTTTGAAATGGGGAGCTGGGAAAAGCACAATAAAGTATTGATTGGTCCATTTACAGATCCTCTCTCTATTAAACTTTTACAATAAAAGAGGGAATGGTTTGTAAACTTGCCTTTATGGAGGTTTCAGAGTACCTCCGCGACACCGGCGGTTGCAGGAGCGTTTTGTGTTTGGAATTAGTTAGTTGAGTGGTAGCCACTACAGCTGCTGGTACTCGTAGTTATGTTATTTTAAGTTTTTATGGCAGGTACTGTTTAAGTAACCAAAAATCATTAAGATTTGTCACTTTTTTTAATACCAAGTTTTTATTAACTCGCTTTCTTTCCTGTCTGTCTGTTCGGTACAAATTTTGCAATCGATTTTTAACTATCTTCCTTGTAAGCTAGAGTAGAGACTTGAAAGTTTAAACATAGTGTAGAACTGGATGACAATGCAATATTAAATCGCTTTTATTTTTAAAACGTTGTTTAAAAAAATAACTTTTTTATCTTATTAATTATTATTATTGAACATAACATAATATCAATATATTCCTTATCATATCATTGGCTCGAAAACACAAATCATGCATTAGGGAATGACCGATGGTTTCCTAATGTAACTTTCAGGGAAAAGAAAACGGATAAGTAATACCAATTTAACAAAGAAGTTAAGCGAGTAGATCTGCCAAGAAATGGATGTTTCTGTCTTGCATCTTGTGGGAATGCAACCCACTAATGCATATTATATGAAATCTGGGAAAGCTTCCATATTATCTAGATTGATTGAAACAAAATATACTCTAAGAGAATCCTTCTTTTTCTAGCAAAATATTTTAAATAGAGTATCGAATACATACACCTATTTACTGTTGTCTGTTTTCATCAATATTAAAATTCATCTTAACAGTGGGTTGGTATTGAAAACTGTATCACGTTGGCCTAGTATTTATTTAGTATGTAGTTATTTACTTCATAATGAAGTCCCTCTATGTCGTTACATAATTCCAATGTTTGATTGTGATGTTATCAACATCGTCTTCAATTTTACATCAAAATGAAACTGTCAAATGAGTTACGCAATTGCCCTGCTGGTCTAATCTTCAAACGGAATTGCTCAGTAATTAGGTTGCGGGGGTCTATTGGAAGTTGCTGTGTAAAATACTGTTATTTGTTGATATTTAGCCACAGCTGGCTAGACTGGAACCCGACCCCAAAATAGTTGGGAAAACGGCTAAGAAAATAGATGATTAAATATATTTTTTTGTGCTTACATTACAATACATATTATCACGCCTGTTTCCCATTGGCGTAGGCAGAATCTATAGATTTCCACCTGCTACGATCGTGACACACCTCTTTTATTTCATCTACGTGCATTAATCTCGTCGTGCATGCTCGTCAGTTAAGAATACTCTAAACCTGGCATTTTTTGAAAATGTTTGCGATTTGATTGCGATACGTTCGCCGAGATCGCCCCTCGTCGCCCTTTTGTGCTCAGGTATTTCTATATTAATTACAAAATTATGTTATGAACAAAAATAACCATGTTACTACTTATGTGAAAAGCATAGGCAAATAAGTATTTAAGTCATAACTTATCTTTTACTGGTCAAAACAAAACCCCAAAAAAACCTCTCAGAAAGTTTGAGTACAGCACGCGTCGCCATAATAATTTATATCTCCCCCCGTCTTTATGATGAGCACGACAAATGGAAAGCGAGCTGTGGGGCCGAGATAAAGAAATTATACCAGTGTATACAGACGTGGTTTATTACCTCGCCTTATAACTGTCGCATATAAAGGTATTAAGAACGTATTTGCAGGCAGCGCGCGGCTATGCTGTATTTTGATCGACTGAAAAAGGATGAAAGAAAGTACGTCACATGTGTGATTAAATCTTCTCATTACTGACTCCACTATCTTCGTTAACTCTTTCCAAAGATTGTTAGACTGAAGTAGATAGATAGATAAATAAAAAGTTTATTTAGTACAAAAAACAAGACACAGGACGTACAAGTAAAAGACAATAAAAAGTGTGATATGTGTCTCAGTATTTTACCAAAAGAGTGTCCAGTTCAATCACCCTGTAGCTTTATCATACCGATCGAAAGGCTTCATCATAAGGATTATTTTTTGCTAAATAACATAGTGTCACAAATAAAAGGAAGACCCGGGAATATTAATCCAGGTTATGGCCGGTTACGTGCCAAATTTCATCTAAATCCGTTCGAGTAACAAACAACATCTTCACAAACTTTTACATTTATAATATTAAGTAGGATTTCACATAGCCGCTTTGAAGTATGCTTACCTTGTAATATTGGAGGTACGTACGATCGACCGCATTTCAATGGTAATTCAACTATTATAAGCTGAGCTTCATCATCACCATAATTTCAGCCAAAAGACGTCCACTGCTGGACATAGGCCTCCCCCAAGCATCGCCACAACGACCGGTCCTGTGCCTTCCGCATCCAGCGGATTCCCGCGACCTTCACCAGGTCGTCGGTCCACCTTGTGGGGGGCTTACCCACGCTGCGCCTTCCAGTACGCGGTCGCCACTCCAGAACTTTACTGCCCCATCGGCCATCCGTTCTGCGAGCAATGTGCCCCGCCCACTGCCACTTAAGTTTGGCAATTCTTCGGGCTATGTCGGTTACTTTCCTTCTCCTGCGAATCTCCTCATTTCTGATTCGATCACGCAGGGACACTCCGAGCATAGCCCTCTCCGTTACCCTTTGAGTGACTTTGAGCCTTCTTATCAGGCCCATTGTGAGCGACCACGTTTCAGTACCGTAAGTAATTACTGGCAACACACACTGGTCAAAGACTTTCGTTTTGAGACACTACGGTATTTTGGACGAGAAGATATTGCGTAGCTTCCCGAACCAACCGAGCCGGATTCGACGATTGACCTCATTCTCGAAGTCGAAGCTGAGCTTGTCTTGTATGAAATTTACATACTAAGCCAGTTCCGTCATTGAAAGCGAGTTATTGAAATCCGAAAGTCAAGTTATTGATTATCCAGAAATAGTGGAAGTTGATAGATTTTCTAAAGTAAAAATACTTTCCGTACTCAGACTATAAACTCCATAAACGTTTCGAGAAAATCAGCCTTAAAAAATCGCAAGTAATTAAACAAAAAAGAGGAGAACGTAAGAACTAAATTAATTTGCATTGTATCGCATCCGAGACTTGGGCCAATGTCACTTAGTTAACTCCATTATAGTTTCCTTTCGCAGTTGGGGCTTCGAGAATGTTCTTAGGTAAACTATTACGGTCATTGCCTGAGCGCATCCGGAATATTTGCTAGCTAAAAAGTAGTTTTTATCTGCAGTTTTACTCAGAGTAAACTGTTTTAAAAGAACTCCATGTTCTGCTTATAAACGTGTAAGTTCTGTGCACATATCCACATTTCAACGGGTAACCGCTTCGACACCACTACAACTCTTGACTCAGAAGCTAAACGTCCATTATGAAAATGCTACAGCCAGCGAAAATTACCAGCGCTGTAACAATGGTTAGTTACCGTGGCAGCATATGCTGAGGTAGTCCTTTCTCAGTATTTTTTGGCCGTGTACAGATTTAATGGTTAAGTGTTTAATTTTCGTTATGATTTGTGGAAGATAGGTTCTACCAGTGGCTTCACTATTGGCACCCATCTGAAAACCAGCGCTGCAAAAGTTTGGTGCTGTAGCATATGCTGAGATGGGGGCCTTTTTAGTTTTTTTTTGGCATGTTGTTTTTAATTTTATTGTTAATGTGTTATTTTATCTCACCTGTAAGAGACTGTAATTTTTTTTTTCTTTCTTTCTTTATTTCTGAGAATAGTTTTTTTTCATGGTGATGGTGAAACGAGCTAAAGGCTCATCTAATGTTTAGCTGTTACCATTGCCCTTAAAAAATGCAATACTACTTAGGTTGTTGCCTAAATGGCATTGCAGATCACTTTCACCAGACTGTAACCTTAAGATTGAAAGTCTCTAGTGATTGTAATTTCAACGGCACCCGTACTCTTCACATAGGGAGACAGCAAAATTTCTATTAAGAAATTTTGAAGAAAAAATAGATTTTGTGATAAACTGTAAAGTACTCTCAGTTTAAGGAAAATAGGCCATTATAATGGTAATAGAAATCTGCTTAAAGAAAATGACATTATCATCCACTGGCGGGCCGCCAGTAGCTTCCAAAATAAAATTGGTTTCTAAATAAATCTTTACAAGATCGAAAGTCGTTTTACATTGCGATAAAATATTTTGAATCTCGAAGTATTCTGCCAGCATTTGGCAAGAATGTAACCGCTTTGGTACACTTTTATGGAGTCCTTTTATGAAGTCATAGGTATTTTTTTAACAGAAACTGTAGAACAAAATATATTTATATAATACTAAAATAATACTATAAAGTATCCAGACTATCTGCCGCAGTATCCATAGAAGTATTCCCGAAGAAATATGAGAAAGACACATTTAGTGGAAAAATTCTTAGATTAAAAATTCCATGCCGACAGTTATACGACTAACGCATAGCGAATTTATAATGTGCAAGAGATATGAACATGAAACCTACCTACCTAGAAAATCTGTTTCTTGAACACAAGAAATATCTGTGCTTCTTGCAACAAGAATTTTTTGGACAATGAAACTTCTGAATCTCGTGGCTAAGTAGCAACCGCGTGGATTGTAAATGATCTGCGAGGTTAAGCTACACTTGCCACGGTCAATCTGTGGATGGGTGACCATTTTATTGCAAATTAAGACTTCTCAGTGCCTCAGAGAGCACTTTAAGCTGTCGGTCTTGGTTGCCATACGAATATCTATGGCAGTCGTTACGGGTAGTTAGAAGCCCAAAAGTCTGACGACTGGTATAACTTCCGAATGTGGGAAGTAACTAGGTTGCAGGGGTCTGATGACAGTCGCTCCGTGTAAAATACTGATGTTCAGCCGCATCTGGTCAGCCTGGAAGCCGACCCCAACATAGTAGGGAAAAGGCTGGAGGATGATGATGATGAACAATCTATCTTCACAAAAGTATGACGTTTTCTAAATTGGAAGAAATAATTATGCATGATAATATTATACTTATTATCTATATACATGCTGGACTGTTTATGTACGATTTGTTTACTGATAGATAGGCAAATTAAATTTTTTGAGATTTCTATGCTCAAAATGATTGAAAATTAAATATACCGTGCAGCTTATTTAAAATTTAGTTAATTTTTTTACGATTAACAAACGCACTCTGAATTAATATGTGTTATGAAACGACTAGGATTAATTTATTAGTCTGTAACTATATGTACATTAAAAGGTCAAGAAGAAAAAAAAGAAGGTGAAGGTCGCGGGAATCCGCTGGATGCGAAAGGCGCATGGGAAGGCAAGGGAGGCCTATGTCCAGCAGTGGACGTCTTTCGGCTGAAATGATGATGATATGTACATTGTGCAATACTAAATACATAAATAACTAGCAATAAATTAGAAAATTAACATAAATTTAACAGAAACATAAGTAAAACTTTATTTCAAGTTTTCATTCACATCATCCATATTCTACCCAATTCAACCCGTCGAACGCGACCGGATATTCGCGAATGACCATTCAACATACATATCAATGCGATCGCTCACATTATTATTTCGTCGCCCATCGGCGTGTTTCCGGGGCCGTCACGCTAACTTTTTCACCCGTCATTTCGGACCCTCCTCAATCCACGGTGCGCAAATTGAATGTGATCCCTAACAGGTTCACTCGATCGTTTGTCTCTGCATTGACGGGTTGTTTTATGTTTTTTATTTTCACGTTTTCATTTTTGGTCCTGTCAGTAGATGATACACGTGAACGTAGCGAATTATCCACTTATTGAGTTCGATTGCTAATAAATAGAAAGAGGGGTAGAATAATTAAATTTAAAAATATCTTAATAATATTAATGTTGTCTTTTTATATGATGATAAGCGTCGTAAAGTTTTCTTAATTTCCACTGAAAGAAAAATTAAGTATTCATCATTTGGGGTACCTTAATAGGATCTCAGTTTGCTTTATATAGAAAAATATAAAGATAGCTGCATTTCAAAATCCATCTTCCTCCAGACTTAAATCCACCACGCGCAATATACTTTGAAGAGCTTTCTTTTCACCGCAGACTTTGATTTTGTTTTTTTTTCCAGGTTCTTCAACACTTAAAGGCCCTTTACCCCGCCATAGATTCAATGGTTCCATCAGATAGGATCTAAATTACTATGGCTATGTACATTTGAGATTAAAGGGGTGTCTGGAGCCGGAAGCAATTCATGGGAACGGTGATAGATAGGTAGTTAGATAGATATATCTGTGCTGACATGACGTAAGTGCCTCTTACTTTTTTTAGAATTCACGTGACTAAAGGTGAGACAAGGTGAGTTTTCCGGTCATATTATCATAGCTGTATTTTTGATTTTCAGTCTTATTGTAACAATGTACGTACATTGATAATTTTAGGGTAAATATTGAAGGTATTATTAGAAAATTCATTGGCAACAGGTTGCTGTCCGTCATGAATTAGATTAAGAAGTAGAAGCACTTGAAAATCTTAATCATTTCAAAAACATTAACCGAGGAAAGTTGTCATTCGGTAATAATTTTAATTTATTAACATCAGTCCTGCATTCAAATAAAATGAAATTTTCTTAAAACGTATTAAAGACGTTTTCAGAACATAAATTAATAAAGTTTTAAAAGAAACTTAGTGGACTGTGTGTTGTTTGGTGTAATTGCTTCGAGTAGTCGCAGTTACCAGTTCAAGGAGGCATGAGAAGTTGGAGGCGAACAACTTGGAGGACCGCCGGGAAGCAGACTTATTACTGTCAAACGTGCGGGGTGAGGCCTTATTGAGAGAGGGAAGAGAGTCTACATATTTTATTCCAGGTAGTGCAATTAAATTAATTAATTAATTTTTTTTAAAGTTGTATTTAATTAAAAATATCCTACACTTTAAAATTTTGTAAGTCTAATTTTAAATAGTATAATATTCTTATTCTTTATTGTACACACAAATGTACATTTATATTACAGTATAATAATTATAATAATAATTAATTGTTAGTATTTATAATTTTTTTAATGTTAACAAGCATGTTTATCTGATTAAACCTTTGGTTTTGTAACACGTTTATAGCTTAGGAAAGGCTATATAAAATCGTGATTTTAATGATATTCATAATTTCCGCTAATTCCTACAACATGTAATTTGATACAGCTGTATGTAAATTTCTTTGATAACAGTGACTGTGTTATAAAAGGTGGTTATTTTCATTAATATTGGTAAAAAAACCTAACTCAAAATCTCTCTGTCTATACTGTAATATCTATACGATCTGTCTGTAAAACTGTAATTGTTTGTTTGTTTGTTTGTTCGAGCACCACAAAAAGCTATTGGAAAATTTGAATGAAATTTAATACACAGATAGACCATGTCCTGTATTACATAGAATACTTTTTATGCGTACGAAGTGCATGGAAGCAAAGCCGTGGCCATCAGCTAGTCTATACAATAATAATAAATAGTTGGGCCTTTCTTTTCCCCATCTTATCCCCGCTACACATCCCGCTATCACTATAGCCCCACCATTATTACTGTCAAACATACAAGTTCGCGTTGAGACGTAGCTCGCTCACTGACGCTGCTGAATTTAGATAGTATTATCGTCTGCCCGCATTTCAGTTATGGCTTTATGCATGTAAACTATCTAAGAAAGTTTCTCTCAGTCATGTTTGAATGCATAAATTTATGTATGTTTTGTTAAGCTGTTTGAGCAATTAATATAAAATATAGTTTCTCTAAAAGTTGTACAAGAAATTAATTATTTTTAACGCATTTACGTATGCCAAGCGAAATCTAACGATTTAAATTGTGGAAAGAAAAAAAATCAAGTAATCAAAAAAAAAAACTAAACTAACTAACTAATACTTTTCCTTACTTATTTAAATTTCATTTTTGAATTAACTGCAAAGTTAGTCGAATCGGTTAAGAAACACTGTTTCTTAATAAGATATTGCTGAAGTCCCCAAAGACGTAACCAAGATTTTTTTTTATAACATAGACCCCCAAAATGAGCAAGCGGGTCACCATCAGGTAAGCAATCTCCGACACCCATGGACATCCACAACACCAGGGCGTCGCCAATGCGTGCCCGACCTTTTAAAAAGACAGTATAAGTGGAGGTTACATTCGATACCATGGGGAGTGTTCACGGTAGCTTAGTGGCTAAAGCACTGGCGTACTGAGCCAGGAGTCGAAAGAAATTAAATTTAAATCCTGTGGATTTCAGTTTTTTTATGACAGGTTGAGAGGATTGTGAATTTTTAATATTACAGTATTATCTACAAATTGATATTTAATATTATGTAAGCTGATAGTTTGTTAGTTTTCCATTTGAAAACTACTTGCTTATCAAACGAGTATTTGCTATATACTTTAAAAAATTTGTTATGTAGAAAACGCTGAATGGAAAATTGGCCTTGTACCTAGGTATATTTTTACAACATACGAAATGAACAAGATAACTCCTCCGGATACTAAAAATTTGATGGATGTTTCATTATCATCAATGAATTTAACATGTTTTGTGTAATATGTAGGTAATACTTATTCAATTTTCAATCGAAAACCTGAAATTACCTAGCCAAAATTGTAATTATTTGTATTATCAGTTACAATATTATGTTTGATGTGTATTATAATTTATTTTACAAAGAAATTTTCATTCAATTTAAGAACCTTTGAAGTGTCTTTACAGTACAATATGAACATAAAGACAGAATAGACACAATCTTGAAATAAATTGATACGAAAGTCACTGATCTCCTCGTAATTGTATTTTCTTTTTCAATCCCAGAAAAATGCCATTTATAAAACGTTATCACGCTCCTTTGTAGCGTCGAAAAGTTTAATTCCAAATTGTTAATGTTCATTGAACAAAATAAATTGGGCAAAGTTTCAGCTGAAGATAAAAGAGATTCACTTATGAAGTAACATCAAATACACACTCTATGTACACACTTGTGTCGAGATTGATTTTTGCGCTTTTACTGTAAGGACAATTTTACATTGACAACGCCATATTTTGTGACTTTACTGACTTTATGATTTCACAGCCGGTTGGTGACCATTATCTACGGAACGTGGTTGAAACGTCAAGTAATTCAAATGTGAATTGGCGTTAAACACTGTATTTGTATTTTATTCTTTATTTATCTATATTCCGGTAGCCCGTACGAACATTTTAAAATTTGCACCGGTTGTTCGAGAAACACGAATCGCAACGGCTTGATATTTTTACATACTCTTTAGCGGTCTTCGAGAGGTAACTCGTAACTACACTGTTGAATTGGGTTGAAACGTGAACAATTTATAAATATTATCGCTACGACTGACTACAAATTCATTTACACTGCGACACAACATATTATCGTAAAAAATACACCTAGTTGATTTACATAGAATATTTTAATATCAATTTAGAATAATCTTTAATTAATAAGGCACTAAAGATACAAGGAAAAATATAAAATGAAATACATATATCATAAAACTAATACTTACTTCCATGAAATTCATTTACGGAACTTTTCTTTAAGTCCTTTAAAGGATTGGCCACAAATTGCCATAGACCGCGAAAAGTGGAAGAAAGGAAGGGAGGCCTTTGTCCTGCAGTGGGACAAAACAGGGTCGTAAAAAAAATAAAAACTTTGTAATATCAACTCCACATTAAAATACGTTTGTAATGTTCTGATAACCAATCTTTCAAAAACCCTATGACGATATAACAAACCTGTCGCAACCATTTGTTTTCTTAAATCAAAATATAATAAAGAGCAGGATCTGAGTAAAGAAAATAACTCTGAGCCCGCGGCAAATGAGATCTGCAGACAGTCACTTTCACAGACAGTCAATTATGTGGACCTTATACCTATGCTTTATTCTCTAGTTTCCCCGCAAATTCAAGAATAATTGCAAATTTTGCCACCGTCACACCTCGTAAAGTTTCGTTCTGTACGTAATTTAGTATCGTATAAGTTGGGAACTAGGAAAATTTAATTGTTACCTGTGTTACGTCAAACTGCAATTTCAGTACTGTAGTTTTAAATGAAAACTTTTATCTGGATCTGTTATTTAAATGGAACATCTTAAGTTTTAATTTAGCTTTTCATCATATTGCATAGTTTTTGTTTGTTGCTGCGTTGCTGCTTGGATTTTGATTATTTGTCTTTTGCCTCGCAATAAACCCCAGAATTTATTTGTTGTAATATAATTATTAGACATTTATCAAAAGACATAAATTGTGGATTCGAACCTGCGACTCCTGGGTTCGGTACACCATTCCTATATCCGCTAAGCTTCCATGAACTCTGCTCTTGGTATAAAATTTATCCTCCACATTGTGTCCGTCTTTGAGTAACTGCAGCTACATTTTAATAAATAACATATTTATTCCTGAAAAAAATCTAAAAGAACTATAGCTCTATCGTTCTTTATAAAAAGGATATATAGATTGTTGTTATGGAAAAATAATTTTCCTTTACTTCAGTTACAACATCTGTCTTATGAAGGGAACATCGTCATCGTCGTACATCCGGAGTTATATTCCTCAATTTCCTTTGTAACTTTATTAACCTATCATATAATGTACATATATATCTACTAAGAAAACAATGACAAAAATACTCATTTTATGTGAGAGACGAGAGTTTTTTTTTTTTTTTTTTTGCCAATGTAAAATTAAAGATTCGTGGGTTCGATTCCCACAGGACACAAATATTTGTGTGATGAACATGAGTGTTTGTGTTGTTCTGGGTGTTTCTTATGTATTCATCATCATCATCATCATTTCAGCCGAAACACGTCCACTGCTGGACATAGGCCTCCCCCAAGCATCGCCACAACGACCGGTCCTGTGCCTTCCTTCGTCTTATGTATTATAAGTATGTATTTACAACAAAAAGTATTATATCCATTGTCTAGTACCCATATTACAAGCTCTGCTTAGTTTGGGACTAGATGGTGATGTGTAAAATGTCCCAAAAAAAATATGTGCGAACGTAGCGTGTGCTGACTTATGCATAGGTATGACCCTTTCTTTGGAGCAAAAGACTACTTTAGTAATAAACTGGGACACCTCTTCGTAGATGAGAAAATAATACTTTTATTGTTGCTATATTATTAAAATGAGACCTTTGTATTTTTAGCGGTAGAAACCGTGCCCTTAGTCGTTAAAAACCAAGTACAAAAACGACCTTTAGAAAGTCTGAGAAATGAGAATGCGAATATATAAATTTTAAGTATGCTCACACTTCCAGCTTATATTATCTAGTATACCTCGGTTATATATTTCTGTGTCACTGAAAAAAAATTCGCGTTTACGTTTTAAATCTGGCGCGTTTATCCTCGAGACGGCTCCCACGGGGCAGTTCATACAATATTCATACACTTCTATATAAGGCTGATTGCACACTTAAACGCTAGTTCATATCAAAGCGAGGCAAGAGGCGTTCTGGGACTATGTGCGGATAAATGTAATGTTGTGATACCGATTGCATGATGGTATCATTTTGTACTAAAAATGTTTAATTAAACTTTTAGGAATTTAGTTTAATAGTTAAACAATTTAATGCTATTCATATTCAACATAACCAGCCCATTACTGTCCCACTACTGGGCACGGGCCTCTTCTCAGTACGAGAAGGCTAAGGTTTTAGTCAACCACGCTGGACTTTTTTTTTGAGACGTAGATAAATAAAGAAAGAAAAGAAAGAATGAAATATTTTAGTTAAAAAAAAAACTAAAAATAACATATTACAAATAAACTTAAAATTGACATGCTTGCATAAGACTAAAAAGGCCCCCCATCTCAGCATAATGCCTGCCGCATGCCACACCACCCGGGGAGGCAGCGTGGTTATGTGGGGCTCGCACCCACTAAAAACTCCGCCGTGTCCCTACTCTCGCCTTGGAGGATGAGCTACAAGAACTGCAATGCATGGCATTCGCGACCCATCCAGCGTCACCCGTTTCCGGCTCCCTCTTCCTGTACAGACTCTTCTTCGGCGAAGTCCACGATGTACCACGCTAGCCTAGTGCGGGTTGGCGGAGTACACACACTATTGAGAACTGTATGGAGCAATTTCTGGTGTGCACGTTTGTTTCCTCATGATGTTTTCCTTCAGCGATAAGTGTTAAAAGTCAGACTTTCAAACTCACCCATTCCTACATGGAGGCAAGCGTTCAACCACTAGGCTATCACTGCTACTGCTATAGCTATTCACATAATTAATAATATGTTAATCACCACCTCATCACCTCGGCCAAAATACGTCCGCTGCTGGCCTCCCCCAAAAGGGTATGCCAATCGCCACGCTTGGCAGGCGGGTTGGCAATCGCAGTTAGTTGGTTAAATACTCAGAGAACGCTGCTGCAGATCCTCTGGCGAATCCTTTAGTCGCCTTTTACGACACCCATGGGAAGATACGTGGGACACTCAGAAAGTTTTGCGAAACTAAAAAAAATTGTTCTATACGTACATATATTTTTATCAAATCTTTTCAAAGTACTTTCCACCAGCCTCTATACAAAGATTCATGCGCCTAAACCAGTTTTCAAAACACTTTTTCCAGTCCGCCGCAGACACCTCGTTTACAGCCTGCTCGAACGCAGCCAGCGCATCTTCCGGCGACGAAAATTGTATCCCTTTGAGCAGATTTTTTATTTTTGGGAATAAAAAGAAGTCACACGGTGCTAGATCAGGGCTGTAAGGAGGGTGACCCAGGAGTTTGACTGGCGTGCTGTCCAGGAAGTCCCTCGTTTTGAGTGCGGTGTGCGCAGGTGCATTGTCGTGGTGGAGCAGTAGCCCGCGGAGCCCTGTGTTTGGTCGCTTGTTGCTTATAACAGAGAAAACTTCTGGCAAACATTTGGTAGTATACCATTCGGCATTAATGTTTCTTTGATCCCGTAAGGGAATTGATACCAAGTGGCCAGTCAAATTAAAAAAGCTAGCGATCAAAATCTTACCCCCGCTTCTAGATCGCTTCACTTTGGTAGGCGTTGGCTCATTTTGAAACACCCAAACAGTCGACTGGCGCTTGGTTTCTGGGTCGTATTGATAAATCCAGGACTCATCACCTGTAACGATGTCGTAAACACGCCGAGACGAGCCTGCTTCAAATTTGTTAAGCATATCACGGCACCATTCCACCCGGGCCTGCTTCTGAGCATCGGTGAGGTTGTGCGGCACCCAGCGTGATACTATCCTCCTCACGCGAAGATGGCTGTGTAGAATCTCGTGAACGCTTCCCGATCCAATCTTCAATATGTGTTGAATCTCCTGATATGTAATTCGCCTATTGTCTTGGATTAAATTTTTCACTGCTAGTACGTTTTCTTCGGTAACAGCCGTCAAAGGGCGACCGCTTCTTTCGTCATCCCCCAAAGTTGGTCGACCGCGCTTGAATTCGTTATACCAACGATACACGGTTGCCTTGGAAGGGCCTTCATCCATGAATACCATTTGAAGTCTATCGTACGATTCATCCGGTTTCAGGCGACACTTGAAATCGTATAAAATCATAGCTCTAAAATGTTCCCGGCGCAGATCCATATTTCAGTGAGACACAATACTTTGAATTAACTCGCAAAAAATGTGGAGGGAAATTTTGAAATTGGAACTTACTTATTTTTACTTATAAATAATCATATTTTCGAAAAACATTATAACTGGCCAGTCTCCCATATATAAAAACTTTTTTTCGCAATACTTTCTGAGGGGCCTGGTATATGGTGGTGTAATTCTTTACGTCCGGCACCAGTACGGAACAATATGTGAATATTAAATAACTTTATCAATTTTTTTCAAGATACCCCATTACAGATAATGTCATAGAATCTGCAAATGTAAGGGTATTTTGAAAACTAGCCCAACCCGACCGATGCTAGTTTCGAAAATCCATGTGTTTGCGAAAAATACCCCCGTTATGTTTCCTTTTGCATATCAAACAGCTCTCACAATTCATACGAATCGATTCTGTCAAACAGAAAGTGATACTATGCGCGAAATAACCATTTTCAATTTGTGATTGTTGTTTTCTTCTTTATAAATAGTGTGAGCTAGGATTTTTTAGGCTTGTTCGTGACGATTACCGCTAGCCGATTTGGTCAAATAAGAATTCAAAAATGTTTTACTTACTGCTTTGATTTTCAAGTTTTACTGCCTGACGTTTCTAATTTCTCATACTTATCATTTGTTTGTTGTAATTATCATGAATAATGATGCTGTAACCCTCTTGACGTACTTAACCTTGATTTTATTTTGATTTACCTATTACAAAAAATAATAAAAAGATAATTATCTCTATAATGATATCGTTTTATAATCAAGCAATTCCACACACCGAATGAAGTTGTAATCTAGGCATAAAAATTAAAGAGTCACTATACCATCCCATCCAAGTAAACGACACATCATAATCAAACAACCATTAAGAAACCGATATTTCCCCCTTTAACACAATTCACACGTAATTAAGAACTAATAACGAGTCACTCGACAAAACAATTTCAGCTTTTTAGCCGTCACGCCAAAGATCATCAATCATCAAGGGAACACGTTTGAAAAACATGACTCAAACGATTCATCACGGTTGGTAATTATCCTAACTGCTGTTTTCAGTGTAAGACGTTTTGTGGTTCCGGTTAGCAGACCGTGGATGCGTTTGATGTTATCTAAGTTTGTTAATGTTCTGCTGTATTTTGACGTATTTAAGTATATCTGGTGATACGCCGATTTTAGAGCAAGATTAAAATGAATTAAGATTTCATGCCAGGATTTAAGTCTGGATCAAAGTATTTTGGTAAATAAGCCACGTTTTTAGACAGAATAATAGTGTTAATACACTAAAAATAGAACCAGAGTTGCAATCACAAAAGAAATCATTGTTATATAGTGATAAAAACATAAAACTATCTGAATTAAACAGCATTAAACTTCAACTGAAACTGTTTGATCCCATGGTTTTTAACTAAGAAAATCTTCGTAGCCACGCACTGCAATGCGACTAATTTCAAAATAACTTCGCTCCGAAAATTGTAGGCTTAAACGGACTTTAGGCATTCGTCGATTTACGTGACCATCTTAATTAGTCGGATAGACCTTCTTGCACCTGCGGAGGAAAGGGATTTACGGCTTAAAGAGGAGTCTTAGAACATTCGGGAGCGCCTACAGACTGTACATATAGCTTAACTCTATTTCTAAGCAAGACCTTGATTTTGTTTACGGTATACTTAAGGGGTAAAATTTATCGAGGCAATTTAATTTTGTTTGTTAACTAGGTAATAAATTAGGTTCTCAAGTACCAGCTGCTAATCTAAGAAGTTTGTCGTAAGATACGTTTCATTCTGTTTTTTATGCTTCTACAAGATTTTTCGTTTCTTTCATAAAGATTCAATCTAATAGTTTAAGTAGGCCGCTCATCACTTTTCTCGTCTGTTTTTTTTTTTTGTGTCAGAATATTATAACTTCTAATCTAAAATAAAAGAATTACTTTAAAATCTCACATAATACGTAAAATTTTAGGCCAAAGTCAAATATTATATATAAAAAAATAAAAATAAAATTGAGGGGGTCCACACATGCAGAGGGGGCAAAAAATTCTAACAGTTACGAGTAAAATCCTATCCTACTATAACATTATAAATGTGAAAGTTTGTGAAGATGTTTGGGTGTTTGTTACTCAATCACGCTGTAAGGGCTGAATGGATTTGGATGAGATTTGGCATATAGATAGAACATAATCCGGATTAACATATAGGCTACTGCTATAACTTTTTATCCCAGTATGATGAACTGTGGGGTAATTGTGTAATGCAGTGACATTAGCTTTCATTTTGAAATGATAACAATCTTCATTGCGTGGTACATAGTTGCCGATAAGACGAATTGTCAAAACACACGGAGCAATGAACATTGAAATCCTATTGATTGCGATCACGAGTGAGTTACCCAATTCGGCAGCAGTTCTCGAGGGATGCGCGATAAACGACATACACGCGGGCGAAGCCAAGGGCATATGCTAGTATCAGATAAATTAGGTTTGTGTGTGATAAATATGTATCAATTTTCACCTACTTTAAAATTAATAAAATTTTGATGAAATCAGTTCACTATCATTGCAATGTGTCTGGAAACAAAATGAGAGATTGGGACTTGGTCTTAAGACGTAAAATACGTTGCTTTACTAATTCTCTACAATGCAGAAGAATTCATCAGCATGCTTGCTTGCAGAGTGGTCGCCTACGACACGGTACACGGCTCGGGGAATTTATTTCTCGATGTATTTTGGAGAATATCCTTTGTAAGGTTCTCACCATACGTCTTTTACTGATTGGTAATGATTAATATTGATATTAAATAAAACTATATATTTTCACTTGATACGTGTATTGATTCCACTCCTTAACTATTGATAATGATAGGTGTTGCTATGACGCGGTCGGAACGTGAACTGATTGAATTATTATAATACAAAAATTATTGGAAGTTGATACAATATAGTTTTGATGACAGTGCACCGTACATCCTTATTTAACTAATTTGATAATCAACTCTGCGTAACATACGTCTGATTGGAAGATTTATTGTTTTTAATGAAAGAATCTGACACCTTATTAAAATTATGGTTTCTTACGGAAACGAAGGCTGAAGTAATGTAGGTAGCAAAATATTTTTTCGGAACACATACAACAAGTTGTTAAGTTGCTGTAAAGGTTTACTTGTCACAAGGAACCTTCAACTGAAATCAATAAACTGTGAATTTAAGACTATGTTACATGAATAAAAATCCATACAGAAGCCAAGCTCTCTAAAACACAACTGAGCCAGCGCACGTGAACATGTCGGTGAATGTCACGTACACATCACCGCAGTATTTGTGAGTTTACACAGCAGGCCGCTTGTATTCGCTTGGCTTCTGTATTTATTTTTATTCATGTGACCATGTTATCTAAATTTTAACCATTTACTGACCATCAATATAATATTTCCAAGAGGTTCTTCTACAATTGCACCCACGATTCCTCTTGTGATTTTCATCGTGTTATGAGAAAGGCTCCCCGGGCTAATGAGAATGAATTGCACTTGGCGTCGGCGAGGCCAGCATTACTTTAGAATTAGTGCATTTTTCACTCGCCCGCCTTAACGTGATCCGTCTTAGTTTAAACTCGGATTTATTAGCGCCTTAAATTGATTTAAGAATACTTGTAAGGATAGCTTGTTGTTTCTATTAAAGAATTAGATTTTGACGGTTATTGCGATTGATATTCTGCTTACAATGATAATATATCTAACAAAGATTTACAAGTTTAAAAGTTCTTATTAATAAATATAGCCACTAATCTGTCTTGAGGTTCATGACCATCGAGGTTATCAATTACAGATTAGAATAGTTGTATGGGATCTCTTCTTATAGGAGGCAATACTTAGCATCCTTTAACAAATCAATGTAACATACCTTTGTACTATTTAACATGAAAAGGGTATTTCCATGGAGTTTCTTGCCGGCTCTTCTCCATAGGACCAACATTTTTGGACAGTGCAACTAGATTATTAACTTTTTGGAAGTGCTTATTTCGAAATAAAAACTTTTGTTTTTAATTTTATTTTGAATAGGTTGGAAGTCTGTGGAAACTTACCTGCTACGACATAGTTGTGTAGGTAAAATTATATTCCACAATTATCCAAAATAATTCGTTTTCTACATTACAATTCCATGTAATTTAACACATAATTATAATGGAACTTAAATCGTACAGTTATAACAATAAACGCAATATTTAGAATTAACATAAGCCACGTTCATTTGAGAATACGGAAGGCCAAAAACACACGGCGCGTTTTAGCGACGTGTCTGCAATTGCCTTATTTAAATAGTGCGATACGGGCTATAATTTTGATTGTAAACGACTAAAAAGATTGATAAAAAAGACATGTGGTTCTAAAAAACAATGCGTAGTATATTACTATAAATTTAGTAAAAACTAGAGTAGGAAGTTGGACTGATATTGAAGAAAGAAGTGGCATATTTATAAGCTTACAATTAGTTAGAAAGAGTTTTTGTAATAAATTGAGCGTAGGCAAGAAGAAATGACCAACAACACGCTCAAAAATTGTAGTTGAGATGGGCGGGACACTTGGCGCGTTTAGAGGACGATAGATGGACCCAGAGAACAATTGCATAAATAGGCCCAAATGGAAAGAGGAAAAGAGGTAGGCCTGTAGAAAGATGGCAAGACGAAGTAGTGGACCTTATTCTTTTCATTCTGAGAAGCGGCCTATGTCCAGCACTGGGACAGTAATGGGCGGATGATGAAAGGCTTTTTTATTTTTATTTATTTATAGTTAAGAGAAAATGGATAAAGGAGAAACCTTGATTTTTTCGAGAGAATAATGTAAGTAGGACTGTAACATAACAGATAGGAAGACTTGAGTGAAATTATCATTTGACCGGAAAAAATGAACGACGCCTTTAGCTCGTAAGGAGTGAACAAAAGCTGATAACAATAATGAAATATTACGGAATTTCACGAGCCATTTAGTAAATTGCTGGATCGCTTGTAATAGATATTTATTTTGCTTAATTTTTTTATGTTCAAAACCATCCAGTAAAATATAAGTATGGATAGGTAAGTGTCTATATTTATCAGACGTTCATCATTATCAACTGATGAGCATGGACCTCCTATTTTATTTTTAATTAATGACAATGAATCGTCATTTGTTCGGCAACAACTCGGGGTATGAATCTTTCTCAGAATAAAACAATTACAGAGATATTTCGCTTATAGCGAAACATTTTTGATGAATACCTAAGCAGGATCTTCAGAAAAACGTGTTTGATAGGAATTCAAAACAGTCGCGGCCACGGGCATTCTTTTCTCTCGAATGTTCCTTCAGAGGGCCCCCGTTTCTCGCACATGTTTATCCAATTTGGCGTAGTCTGCAAAGTTGTGAGCTCGCAACACGTGTGACGCTCAAATTAGAGATTCATATTAATTTAGGGCTTATAGTGACAGCGCTTTGCGCGCCCGCACGCTGAGACGCTGAACGACAAACTTACATCGAATTAGCAACAATTTGGTATTGTTGTGTGTGGGAGTCTCGTTACCGTTTTTCTATGATATAAACAGAATAATAATAATATGAAGAATGTCCTTTTAAGATATTTACCATATTTATTGTTTCGGGGTAGGTACCTATGTTATTTTAGAAAGAAGAAAGAAAGAAAGAAAATTAATGTATTTGACACAACTGAGACACATACAAAAGAAAGCATCAACACCATTAAATAACAGAGATCATTAAATTACTTTAAAGAAATAATAAAAACAAATAACATGAAATACAACGTGAAATTTTCAATGATAAACAACAATTTTCCAAAAATGCGTTCTTCGCTTGACCACTTTCAACTCGCACGCACTTTGCTTGTTTGTGTTGCGCCGACTCACAATTAGTTTTTTACATTAGTTTAGTTAGAAGAATAGTTATTAAGACTAAAAAACTTCATTTTATTTTTCGCTTTTCAGTTTCTGTTTTCGTCGGTTAAATTTTTTGGTAAAAAGTTCATCATGTACCCAAAAGATAAAGACATTTATATTTATTCGCACGGATATGGTACAGAAGAAAGCAAAGTTTACTTTCATATCAATCATAAATCTATAATTAATTTATTGAACTACCCTGTAACTACCCTCATGGTTGTAAATCCTACATATTGAAGTATTTTGAATTAGGTTCCTTCACAATTTAGTCTGTATATAATTTGATAATTTGCAAACAACATTATGTGATATTCGATAAAAATAAAATTACTGCCAAATAACAAACCAATGAAAGATTGAAGACATAAATTAATAATAATTAATTAATATTAGAAGAACAAGGACATTTTTTTTGTCAAACTAGAGTTGTCAATTGCCTTTTTATTACCACAACTGTCTCTAAGCACACCCTTAATAAAGTAACGGTAACGTGGATCATATAGTTTTACTTCCAAATCCACAGTGCAAATTGAAAGTCTTCCACCGATAAGCACTGCACTAGGAAAACTATCTGCGGGATAAACCGTAAAAGCAGCTACAGCCCAATGATCCGCAGAATTTGCGCATTGCGAAATGGTATGAAAACTTATTCCTATAAAACTTTTTACTACACGTAGAGCTAAGTCGAATTTAATAGGTGGCATAATTTGCAATTTGCACCAAAAATTGTTGCAGATATGCCTTTTTAGGGTTTCGTACCCGAAGGATGCCAAACGGGACCCTATTACTCTCGCTACGCTGTCCGTCTGTCTGTCTGTCACAGGGCTGTATCTTTTGAACGGTAATAGGTAACCGGTTGGAAATTTTCTCAGAATATGTGTTGCTATGAGGTGTATCACGACAAATACGAAAAACAAAAAAAAGTCTAAAATCAATGGGGGTCCCCACACAACCTCAAAAAACATGCATTTTTTTCAACGTTTTTTTCCTGCTCTATCTTCAAAACGGTAATATAGAACGGCGTCAAACTTGGTCAGATTATAGTGCATATTATGTAGTTTAGCAACAAATACTAAAAACAAGACAAACATAGACATATGTGGTGTTACCATCGTAAGAAAGAGATGCAAAAATTCATATTTCGCGCACTGTACGTTGATGTCTTTTGAAAAACTCTCGTAAATTAAATCAGATTTTATGGGGTATCAGGTCATTGAGACTGGACAGGGTATCAACGTTAACGGCGAGAACATCTCACATCTCCGTTTTGCCGATGACATCGTTGTAATGGCTGAGTCGCTGGAACAACTGGGCGAAATGCTGCACAGCTTAAACGGAGCCTCTCGACGTGTCGGACTTGGCATGAATCTGGACAAGACTAAAGTCATGTTCAATATGCATGTCATGACAAGGCCAATATTCGTCGAAGGGTCGGCACTCGAAGTTGTAACGGAATACGTCTACCTAGGGCAGGCAATTCAGCTTGGTAGACACAACTTCGAGAAAGAAGCCGACAGAAGGATCCGTCTTGGCTAGGCAGCATTTGGCAAACTTCGCCGAGTCTTCTCGTCGCCTATACCGCAAAGTTTGAAGACAAAGGTCTGAGACGTGGACACTGACAGTTGGCCTAGTCCACAAATTCAAAGTCGCTCAGCGAGCTATGGAGCGAGCTATGCTTGGAGTTTCTTTGAAGGATAAAATCCGTAACGAGATTATCCGGAGAAGAACCGGAGTGACCGACATAGCTTGTAGGATCAGTAAGCTGCAGTGGCAGTGGGCTGGCCATGTCTGTCGTAGGACCGATGGCCGTTGGAGCAGACGAGTCCTTGAGTGGAGACCGCGAATCGGCAAACGCAGCGTAACCGACGACCTAAAGAACGTGGCTGGGGGGGGACTGGATGCGGAAGGCAGAGGACCGAGCGTTGTGGCGCAACTTGGGAGAGGCCTATGTCCAGCAGTGGACTGCGATAGGCTGAGTTGATGATTGATTGAGGTCATTGAGAGGTACGGAACCCTTACTGCGCGAGTCCGACTCGCACTTGTCCGGTTTTTAATACTACACATCTGTATGGTAGGTACTCTATTTATTATCTCTTGTCGTCGTTTCCCCTACGAACCATAACTACGTATATTGTTGAACAAACTCAATAAAGTTTCGTGCTGAGTTATCTGCATTGATATGCTGCGCAGTAACTCATTTTGAATGCAAGGCACAAAATTAGCCGAAATAAGTAATTCTTGGACTGCACAGTATGAAGCGTTAGCGAATTTGCAAGATGGTCGCAAAAGTATTTTGTGATGATTGTATTTAAATCGTTCTTATATTTTAAATATAGGTCCGTGTGGTGCCGGACTTAAAGAATAGCACCACCCTTATCTCTTCTCATGGGTATCGTAAAAGGCGACTAAGGGATTCACCAGAGGATGGGCAGCAGCGTTCTCTGAGTATTTAACCAACCAACTGCGATCGCCAACCCGCCTGCCAAGCGTGGCGATTATGGCATATCCCCCCCCCTTATTGGGGGAGGCCTATGTCCAGTAGTGGACGTCTTTCGGCTGGAATGATTATATTTTAAGACGAAATTTAATGTTAAAAATGATAAACGTCGAGTATAGATATGTGGGTCTTGCAATGTTCTCAGCTCAGTGGTCGCGCAGACAGCAGACGGAAAAATCTTAGCAAGTACTTGAGTTGTTAACCTGCTAACTCCATTTGTACGAATATACGTTCCTTGAATTTATACTATATTTTCTTATTGTTATTTTAAAATTTATTCCATGTTTTCATGTAGCATGGTAATTAGATTTTAAAGTCGGTTTTTTTTTTTTTTGAAAATCTTCATGTAATGCAAAAACTACACAGTTTTATTTATTACATGTAAAATCTTACGAATAAAGTTGGAAATTTAACACCATACGAGAAACAGTCTCGCATGATTGAGTTAGAATACTTTACAAAATTTACCAATAATTAATTCATTTCAAACTCAATTCACTCATGAGAATTTCCACACTTCCACACACTCACATCTAACCATGGACCATGTTGACATTTTATATGCTCATAAAAAGGCCATCGATCACTCAACCAATCTACAGGATTCTCAGTTGACAGCCGAGTGCGTTGAGTGTAGATTCAATCTCTCTGTGGAATCTCAAAGTGCCTATAATGCCAGATTTGAGAAGCGTTTTTAACCCTACCAAATTTTGTGTCATATGAAGATGTCAGTTTTCATACTTTAAACATAAGTCAAATCCGAGAAAATCTGACAATGTTATTCTTAATTGGTTACCGAAACTATGAGAGAAATATTAATAACTAGTCATACCTAAAACAGACAAAACAAAATGCAGGAAACTCATTTAAAAATCCAAGCCACATTCGAAACACTCGTTACATCTAACGCCTCTGGAAAATCACAAAAAATATATGAAATAATTTTAATAAATTCTTCATGGCTCGTACGCTCAATATTTTAAGTTGGGCTTAATTAATACGCGGCGACACTCCATTCGTTGAAATTAAGTACCAGCAAAATTTTATTAAATGTGCCATGCGTTTGGTAGTCTGACAAAAATCACGTTACAGATATTATGGATGAAGAGTTACTGGATGAGCTTTCAATGACTTTCAATTTTCGCAAAGCTTGTGATCATTATGAAAATGAAAATGTTTCAGTTTCAACGTAACTATATACCTTTTCTGACAAAGTTAACTATAGTATCTGTCAACTACAAAAATGCCCATACCTTTTTGTGATCTAAAAGTATATATTAAAAATAATAATTTGATTGAAATTTAATTTTCATGTCATCTACTGGTCACCCGGTCAATTCTTCCGAGAAACTCAATTCAACGAATAACTGTGTGAGAGTTGTTTCTTCTTACCGTGTCAATGCTTCAAATAAGTACTTATAATGTGTTTAAATATTTTTCGAGTAAAACATGGCTACTTCAATGGCGTTTTCAGTGGCAGCGTTACACGCTAGCAAGTGTGATATGGATTGTTCTGGTCACCGCAGTCACAATGAGCAAGATTGGGGTCCCTAAACCCCCATTCACATATATTAAGTCTACAGCAACGAATCTGTGTGCGAAGACGATTAAGACCTCTGTAGATCGTGTCCTGATGGTAACTTATCTTGTGGTGTAATAAAGTCTGGGGTGCTTTTAGGTCCACAATTTGATGAGAGTCAACACTACATTACGTTACCGTTTAACATAAAAAAATGTATTTTCTTGTATGATCTGAAAAAAAAAATTCATCATAATATAATTGATTACAGATCAGCAATTATAGAGCTTCTTCTGAAAGTGAACGGCCGAGGAAGTACTACCACCGCACCGTACTAATTTTTGCTGCCAGTAATGATTGAATTTCTGTGTCCCGGTGCGAAGAGTACGGTTGCCGGTAAACTTTAAAGACTTTCCATCTTCATCATCACAGTTTTGCCAACGCGGCTTGCATTATGTAACACTCTCGCATATGCCTAGGTGGTATTGCAGTTATTATGGATAAAGGTTTAACATGAGGTGAACCTTTAGTACGTTTCGTCATCCCATACCATTTAAAAAACTTCACATAATTCTCGACTTTTTCCAATCTCATGGATCTACACAATAGATCTAACGAAAAAGAAAGTTCTCAATAGATCCACTTTTTCAAAATTGGTTCTAATCAGAAAAATAATTCTCAATAAAAAAAAAACCGGTTTAACCCATATCATAAAAGCATCATGTCATACAAAATTAAACTAACAATTACGAGTATAAAATAAAATCAAATCATTTCAAAATAAAATTGGAATAAAAGGGCATTAAATTATATTTGACATAGTAAGAAGTACATACTCATAGTAAGAAATTATCAATAAAATAAAATAATAAAATAAAATCACAAAAAAAATCCATAAAACCATTCAAACAAGACGAAGTAAATTACAAGACTACAATTTTCAATCATCATACTTCAAAGACTAACTGACCGTTTATGCAAATTCCCTTAATTTGTGACACATCCAGTACAGTTTCAAGGGAGGCATATAGACGGGTGGTGGGGGTTAGCAGTCTCGAGGGCCGTCTGCCGTAAAGTATCGTTTAATGACGTGTAACGAGCGTGGTCTCCGCACAGCAGTTGCATGTACGTGAAAAAAAAAACGGATAAGTGTAAGTCTCGTTCCAGTTTGGGGCACCGTAGGTTTTTTCCATTCCAAGTCGTGTCAAATTCAAATTCAAAAGTTTTTATTTCGAATAAGCATTTACCATGCACTTTCAAAATGTTAAGAATCTAGTTGCAGGGATCCAAAATGTTGGTCCTATGTAGAAGAGCCGGCAAGAAACTCCAACTGTACTGCAAGACAGCAAGTGCAATACAAGTTTTCTGCTGAATAAAGTAGTTGTGTTGTGTATCGATTTCGATTCTGTGAATTAGAAGTAAAAATAATAATTATATTATTATTATTTCCTTTATTTAGTTCTTAACTTATTCAATACATTTTTAAATATTTTCTATAAAAAAATAAAAAAAACATTAAAAAATATAAAAAATAGTGTTCCACCGGCATCGGGAGCAGGTTATTATTATTATTATAATATTATTTAGTAGTAATTTGTATTTTTTTTATAAATAATAAATAAATCTTTATTTAAGTAACCATGGACTCAAAAATAGTAACACCTTAAAACTATGTTAGTAATATTTATTTTTATTTTACAAATAATGAGTATGTGACTCCCCGGTACCACATCCCATGCGAGATAGCGCAACAACTACCCACATATGCGCAGTCCAGTCTGCCAACAATCATGTCCAGGATACTGTTCGAGCTGGCTGGAGAAGTGACAACATAGCGTCAATGTTTTTGTATGTTATATACGAGAAATAAACATTATCTTATCTTATCTTATCTTATATAATAATTGTCTTTTCCCCATGTATTTTGTGTAGGTATTTTATAATTCACTATCTGTATCCTCCTGCTTATTTTACCATTTGTTTAATTAATTCAATTTTATATGATTACGAAATAGTGGAACTTAAAATCTGCGATCAAACTCACGTTGTTTCCTGCAAGCACTTGGTTCATGGAACCCTAAAAAGTCCTGACTGGTACCAAAATGAAAGGAATCTAAAGCGGCGATTTGTTTGCGACATTTTTAAGAACAACTTTACGTATATCATGATGATGGACGACGTTATCCATGTGGGTTTTATAACTATACAAATACTAATACATAAAATATATACATTTGGCAGATACAGTGAGTAAATAAACCAGTTTTGGGTTTTGCAGTACACCGCTTGGTACCAACATAACATTTCGAAGACGATCGAGCTTACTCTAGCGCCTCCGTCCGTAAATCTCATGGTGCAAGCACTGTCGAAATCTATTTGAACCACGTTAACACGCTAGCGAGTTTGACGTTAGCGAGTAATTTTTCGATAACAACTCATGGTAGACGTACTGAGGGCTCCTGTAATGTAATTATCCTGTAATTCACTTATATTCAATGAGCGACTACAGCAGCAGCTGGTAGGTACATCGTTTATGATGACTTTTGCTAAGCTGATTTCAGGACATATCAGATGAGAATACTTTTAATCAGCAAGATTATAAGAAGATATAATAATTAGTAAGGGTAGGCATATCTATACGACTTTGATTTAACTGCAAAGTTAGTCGAGTCGGTTAAGAAACAATGTTTCTTAATAAGATATCGCTGACGTCACCCAAAGACGTATAGTGGAGGATAATTTCGATACCACGAGCAGTGTTCACGGTAGCTTAGTGGCTAAAGCACTGGCGTACTGAGCCAGGAGTCGCAGGTTCGAATCCTGCTCGTGAGCGATTTTTTCTTTCCACAATTTAAATCTTTATTATAAGAAGAATTGGAATAACAGAAAAAGTAAAAAACCGGCCAAGTGCGAGTTAGACTCACACAGTAAGGATTCCGTACCACCCATCGACCTGATACCCCATATAGACTTATTTAATTTACGAGAATTACCGGTGGAATTACAATAGACTTTCCATCTTCATATCTCAGTTTGGCGAACAGACTTGCGGTACCATTTAGGCAACAGCCTAGGTGGTATTGCAGTTGTTATGGACATAGGTAACCACTTAACATCAGCTGGGCCTTTAGCTCGTTTCGCCATGCTATAAAATAAAAAAAACAAAAAAAAACATCATAATACATCAACGTACCGTGCGCGAAATATGAATTTTTGCATCTCTTCCTTACGTAGGTACCACCACATATGTCTATGTTTGCCCTATTTTCAGTATTTTTTGCTGAACTACATAGTATGCACTATAATAAGACAAAGTTTGCCGCTGGTACCAACACATATTCTGTGAAAATTTCAACGACCTATTGCCGTTCATAAGATACAATCTTGTGAAAGAGAGACGGACGGACGGACAGCGTAGCGAGAGTAATAGGGTGCCGTTTGTACTCTGGGTATAGATTCCTAAAAAAGAAACTCTAAAATACTTAACTAAAAGAGAATAACCAAAATATTAATTATATTTGGACAGCAAATATGTACTTAAGCAGTGAGATAGCCTAGCCACTGAATAGAAAATAGTACTACGGCCTAGCGGTTGAATGCCCGCTGCTCTTCCATGCCGACGGTCGGACAGGTCTGAGTTCGAATTCGGTTGAACGCCTGTTTTCCATGCAGGAAGGTCCGCCCCCCTAGCCAAGTTGACAATCTACAATCGTCAACGCTTAGAAAACAATCAAAATGTATGGGAATGACATATCTCAACGAATGACTTTTTCGAGCTGAGTTCGAATCACCTCTCACTTTTCGGATTCATGTGTGGATCAGAATTCGATTATCACTGGCTTTAATGGTTAAGGAAAACATCGCGAGGAAACCTGTACCCCTACGAGTACTCCATGAAGCTCTTGATGGGGTGTGTAGTCCACTTATCCGCAGTAGGTCAGCGTGGCAGACTAAGACGTCATTCATCATCATTTCAGCCGAAAGACGTCCACTGCTGGACATAGGCCTCCCCCAAGCATCGCCACAACGACCGGTCCTGTGCCTTCCGCATCCAGCGGATTCCCGCGACCTTCACCAGGTCGTCGGTCCACCTTGTGGGAGGCCTACCCACGCTGCGCCTTCCAGTACACGGTCGCCACTCCAGAACTTTTCTGCCCCATCGGCCATCCGTTCTGCGAGCAATGTGCCCCGCCCACTGCCACTTAAGTTTGGCAATTCTTCGGGCTATGTCGGTTACTTTCGTTCTCCTGCGAATCTCCTCATTTCTGATTCGATCACGTCGATCGACTAAGACGTGAATCCTTCTTATTCTGAGAAGAGGCCCATGCCCAGCAGTGGGACGATAATGGGTTGGTTATGTATGTATATTGGGACACTGGTAATGCAGTCCAGGAGGACATCGCTTCGCTCAGAACAAAAATGTTCACACTATCATGAATGTAAGACTACTCGTGTGTTTGTTAATTAATAAATACATGACTCATAAACTTAACGAACAAGAAAAAGTTCAAGCTTTATTTATGTTTAATTCTTGCAATGTCTGCAGCTCAACCACGTTAAATATTCTATTTTCTGGAAATAAACGTACTGTCGACTGCATGACAGTGGTAACACTTGTATAAGAAAACCGCCCTTACTCTTTACGAAATAATGGCGCTGTCAATGTCAAACTGTTACCACTGACGTCCTGTCGACCGTAATCCCATGCTGCATGTAGTCGCCATTTATCCCCGCCTGGTATTTTATAAATGATCAAAGTAATTTGTTGTCAAATCTGACGTTGACGAGGTAAACAAGAGCCATTGTGGCTTTAGTTTGAATGTCCATTTATGTGTCTTATCGAATGCACATTTACGCAACGCAATAAAATATTCATAGCGTGGTGAAATGTTGTCAAAATGAAAGATAAAGTCACTGTATGTGTGTTATGCTATGCAATACTACCTGTAATGGATATAAGGTTGACTTTTGATTGTGGGATTTGACGCAACAGAAATGAGGTGTTTTCTTGGTAATTATTTATTAGCGACTGGTTCGGATTTTGTTCTAAGCGGCTACTACGCAGACACACACACATTCATACGTAAGTATTACACATTAGCTAGATTCACGCATACTAAGAGGATTCTAACTGAACATACCGCCCACCAAAGGGCCTATTAGCCCTTTAACAATTTATGCTAAAACATTATTAAAGAGCCAGTACAAGGATGCTTAAATATTTTAACTTAAGTTTGACTAACATAGAGGAATTTAAAATTGCATAATACAAAACTAAATCAAGTTTGGATGTCTATTGGTAAGTAACATAACTTATTGAATGATCTTTGTATAATGCTATTACCACTCTTCACACTGTACACGCGTGTCACACCGTCAGCACCCGGATGCTTGTCGACAACACGACCCATCATCCATTTGCCTGGAGGCAAATTATCAGTTTTAATGACAACAATGTGGCCTATATCAAATTCTGTTATCTTGTGGTGCCATTTCGGACGTTGTTGCATCCTTGATAAGTACTCCTGTTGCCATCTGCGCCAGAAATCTGTTAGCAACTTTTGCTGGTGCTGCCATCGAGTTAGGTGACTCGTGGAGACGTCTTGCAGGTGTGGTGACGGTATAGTAATGGGTGTTTCGCCAACAAGGAAGTGGCCTGGTGTTAATGGTTGAATACTGTCCGAGTCGGTGTCGTCTAATATGTTCAGAGGCCTTGAGTTGAGGCAAGCCTCAATTTGACATAGCAAGGTGCTCATTTCTTCGTAGGTCACATGAGAGGTCAAGATCCGTTTTAAGTGATATTTCATGGACTTGACTCCTGCCTCCCATAGTCCACCCATGTGTGGACTATAGGCTGGGATAAAATGCCACTCAGTTCCGTCCATTGCCAGCATCTCAGTGATTGGACCTTGTAATTGTAACTTAGCTTCAGCCCAATCTGCAGCCAGTGCTTTGTTTGCTCCAACAAAGTTACGACCTTGGTCGCTCCAAATATGAGCACATCTTCCGCGTCTTGCTACAAATCTTCGGAAGGCTCCGATGAATGCTTCAGAAGTGAGGTCTCCCACCAGTTCTAAGTGAATCGCCTTTGTCGACATACAAACAAAGAGGGCGATGTATGCTTTGTTCGTCTTTGCTCCTCTTCCTCTGGACATCAAGATCTGATACGGTCCAGCGTAGTCTATGCCAGTGTTCAAGAAGGGTTTAGCCGGTGTGACTCGTACTCGAGGTAAGTCTCCCATTAATTGTGACTTTGCTGTAGCCTTTAATTTTGCACAAATTAAACATTTACTGATCTTTGATTTAACCAATGTCTTTACTTTCAGGATCCAGAATCTAGTTCGTAGGTAGCAGAGCATTAATTGGATTCCACCGTGCAGCGTCTTCAGGTGTGCTTCAGCGACAAGGAAAGCGGTAAGATTGTTGTCACGATCAAGAATGATTGGGTGTTTGCCTTCTTCATTTAGATCAGAGTGACATAGTCTGCCGCCCACCCTGAGGATACCATCATCGCCATGGTAAGGTTTTAGGTTGATAATTTTACTCTTTCTTTTAATTTGTTGTTTTGTTTTCAGGTGCTGTAGTTCTTCTTCGAAGCTGTTCTTCTGTACGATTTTAACACAGGTTTTAAGCGCCTCGTCCATTTCTTTCGTGGTCACAGGTAAGTCTTTTTCTTCTAATTTCCTTCCCTTCAAGAATCTTTTGCAGTATACAATCACCTTAAGCAGTTCTTTCAAAGTATCACAAATTTCAAATTTCTCGGCAATTCCTTTCTTGTTGTCTATTTTTAGGTTGACTTGTAGTTTTTCTCTTTTTTCTAGATCTGTCATCATCGTCTTTGGTCTGCTGTATTGAATTTCTCCTTCTCTTAGCCACTCTGGGCCATTCCACCATAGTTCATCATTCTTTAGGTCTAGTAGTGTTTGTCCACGTGAAGCAGTATCAGCAGGGTTTTCTGCGGATTTGACATGGTACCAATTATGATTGCCTATGCTGTCAAGTATGTCCACTACTCTGTTTCTGACGTATGTGTTCCATCTTGCAGGATCACCGAACAACCATGAAAGTACAATAGTAGAATCAGTCCATGCAAATATCTGATCTATGGGTATGTCCATTGCTTCCCTTATCTGTTTCAGGAGTCCCGCTAACAGGACTGCTCCACTGAGTTCCAAACGAGGTAAGGATTGTGGTTTGGTTGGGGCTACCTTTGTTTTGGCAGCAATGATTGATGTCTTCACTACACCTTGGGCTGATCTGACTCTTACATAGGCAACTGCAGCGTAAGCTCGACAGGACGCATCACAGAAGCCGTGTATAGTAACGTTGTTCGTTGTGCTTTCAGTAGTATATAGCCATCTGTCTACTTCGATATCAGGCAAGTACTGAACTAAGGATTCTTTAAACTTCGTCCACTCGCCAGTAATTGTTTCGTCTACTTCTTCATCCCATGTTACTCCTTGCAACCATAATCTTTGGATGAGAAGTTTTGCAGGTAATACAGAAGGCGCCAACCAGCCTAGTGGGTCAAACAATCTCTGAAGGTCAGCCAGGATTGTTCTCTTCGTAATAATCTTAGAGGTGGCAGGTAAGTTTAGGCTGTATTGAAATAGATCCTTGCCCATGTTCCAGCGTAAGCCTAATGCTTGTGTTATTCCGTCTAATGTTATGTCTAGGTTTACGTGAGCGCTTCTTTCAGACTCTTCAAATTCCTTTAGAAAGTCAGCATCATTAGAACACCATTTTTTCAGTTTGAAACCTCCTTTCTGGAGTATGGCGTCTATTTCTTTGGCTACTCTGACTGCATCGTTTACGTTGTCTTTACCAGACATCATATCATCCATGAAGTAATCTCGGTTTATTATTTCCACAGCTTCAGGATAGTTTTGTCCTTCATCTTTGGCCACTTGGTGCAAGGTCCTTACTGCCAAGTAAGGAGCAGAAGCAGTCCCAAACGTGACTCTGGTCAGACGGTAATCTTTGACAGGTTCTTGCTCATCATTTCTCCAAAGTATTCGTTGTAAATCTCTGTCTTCCTTAGTGACCATGACTTGCAGATACATTTTTTGGATGTCAGCTACAAAGCAAACTCTCCGTAAACGCCATCTCATTATTAGACTTCTCATGTCACCTTGCAGTTGGGGTCCTACTAGTAGTTCATCGTTAAGTGATATATTGTTGGTTCCCTTTTGTGATGCATTGAAAACAGTTCTTAGCTTGGTTGTCTCTTTCTCTTCCTTAACGATGGCGTGGTGTGGGAGGTACACCGATGGATTGGGCATTTCTTGTATTGGTACTTCTTCCATATAATTTATTTCGTAATCTTTCATAACTGTAGCATAATCGGTTTTATGTTTTGGGTTTTTGTTGAATCTTTGTTCCAATTGATATAATCTTTTTAGTGCTATCGTTCTCGTATCTCCTTGTGTTGATAATAGCATGTTAGTGTTCTTGGGTAACGTCACAGTATAGCGTCCATCATTGTTTCTGGTAGTTGTGGTCTCGTAGATTTCTTCACACTTTCTTTCGTCAGCTGTAGGAACTCGCTTTTCATATGGGTCTTGTTCCCACATTCGTTTGAGCATTTCATTTAGGTCAAGATTGTGATGCATGACCATGATTTCTTCTCTGTCTGGTTTGGATTCTACGTTTCCAAACAGAATCCAACCCAGGGTGGTGTTTTGGGCGCATGGTGTTCCTGGTGGACCCTTGATAACTTCTCCTTTCATGATTTGGGCACACACATCAACTCCTAGTAATAGATCTACTCGTCCTGGCTGGTTGAAACTTGGATCAGCCAGAACAAGTCCTTGCAGGTGCGGCCAGTCGCTGGTGGAGACAGTTTGTGACGGTAACTTAGCAGTGAGTTGCGTAGACATGATGTACGTTTTGATCTTCAGGTTGAAACTTGCGTCGTGTCTTGATAAAAGTTCGATTTCTGCAGCATATTTTACGTTTGTTTTAGTTGAGCCGACTCCAGTGATGGTTCCATTGACAGGCGTTCTCTTCAAACGTAACATCTGGGCCGCTCTTTCGCTCATGAACGTAGCTTGAGAGCCGTGGTCAATCAAAGCACGTAGCACTGTCGATTGTCCCGATTCGTACTCCCGTACTAGTACTAAGGCTGTAGCTAGTAATGCTGTGGACACATTGGCAGCGACATGCGATGAAAGTTTAACGTTGGGTTCTGGGGCTTGTGCAGAATCTTGATGTTTTTCAACCTCGTTAGAATGGGCTTGGTTCTTATTGTCTGGTTGATTTGATGTCGTCGTCGTCGTTGGCGTGGATTGGTGCGTAAGCGTGTGATGTCGTTTGTGACATATACGACAGAACATCTTCAGGCGACATACTCTTGCTGAGTGTCCAGGGGCCAGACAATTGTAACATAGGTTGCGTTGTTTAACGTACTCACACCTCTCTGTTGGGCTTAATTTGATAAAATCCTCACAATGACATAAAGTGTGGTTTTCCTTGCACATTGCGCAACTTCTTGGTTTTGAAGGACTCGTATTATTAGTAGTAGATAAGTGAACAGCATATTCTTTTCCTCTCGGTGTAGATTTTTCTCTGGTTGGTGGCGTGACAAGCTCGAGCGTGCGGAACTTTGACTGCAAGAATTTATTGAGTGTTTCCCATTTAGGTAAGTCTTCGGTATCATCTTTGTATGCAACTTCTTCCCAATCTTTGTGCGTCACTGGGTCCAATTTTTGAACAACCAAAAATATTATAAGTGGATCCCAGGAGTCTGTTGATAGTTTGAGGTTTTTTAGTGCATTGAGACATTCTGTTGTTGTATCTAACAATAACTTTATGTTGTGTGCAGTCTGTATTGTAATAGTCTTTTGCGAAAATAATCGTTTCAGTAACGAATTTATAATAATCCTCTTGTTACCGAATCGCGCTCTGAGCATGCTCCATGCCTCGTCATAGTTGACCTCCGTAACTTGCACGTGTTTCAAGAGTGACAACGCTTCTCCAGTAAGGCTACTTTTCAAATAGTGTAACTTTTGTACTTTACTTAAAGTTGTGTTGTCGTGCACTAATGATGTAAACAAATCTTGATATGCAGGCCACTCATCATAAATACCTGAGAAGGTTGGAAGTTGAATCCTGGGTAACTTCACATGCACTTCGTTAGATGAACTAGAACTGTTACTGATATCTTGCGCAGGCACCGATGACGACGACTTGTCGAACGCAAACAATAAATCCTTTAGATCGGCTAATAAACACAAATACAAATCTTCCTGGATATAATAATCTTCATTTACAAAGTACGAAATTTCTTGACGTTTCGCTTTCGGAATACATTTCAACAATTCTTGATGTGCATTTCTGAAGATAGACCAATATTCTTCTAGGCTTTTAACACGTGCTTCAACGTATCCCTTTGTTAAACGAGCTTTCGAACATTTCTTTAGATTTGATTGTGTTTTTTGTAGCAATAAAGCTGTATCTTCTAACACACTTAATATTTGTTCCGGTGTATTAGCCATCTCTTAAAACTCCGCGTACAATTCTTCTTAACTTCGTAGTTCTAATGTTGTTCGCATTCAATCCAGTAGTTTTAACGCACAAAATGTTACAATAGATTCACTTATTACAACTTGTTTATTTCACTAATGATTCCGAGAATTCGCTGCTCGACCCGTCCTTTGTGTTAGCGCTCCGTGTATGAATGTCGTAAGTCACACAGGTATCCGGCTCGATGTGGACCAAAATGTAATGGATATAAGGTTGACTTTTGATTGTGGGATTTGACGCAACAGAAATGAGGTGTTTTCTTGGTAATTATTTATTAGCGACTGGTTCGGATTTTGTTCTAAGCGGCTACTACGCAGACACACACACATTCATACGTAAGTATTACACATTAGCTAGATTCACGCATACTAAGAGGATTCTAACTGAACACTACCACTGACAGATCGCACGTTTAATAATAAACTCAAAAAAATAACTATTCTTATTCTTATTCTTTATTGTACACACAAATATACATTTGTATTACAGTAGGAAAGTTTATGTACATCGGCGAGCTTAACTCAGAACTGAGTTTTCTAACAGCAAACCTTAGAGCGATAGAGAGATGTTGAGACTTTAAAAAAATAATTTTAACAACAATAGTTACATTTTATTAAATTAAAATAGTTATACAATTTTCTAAAATAAAATCTATCTATTTTATTATTTTTAACGCATTTACGCATGCAAAAATAAAATAATTAGTAAGAGTAGGCATATCTATACGGTTACGTTCAAAATTAATATCCAATCTATCCACGATTTGCCCTACTGGCGATAGAAATTTGACATAAGCTCCATACAAAATACGTCAAATTTCTATCTCTGGTAGGGCAAATCGTGAATAGATTGGATATTAATCTTGGCCGTTAGTCGAGTCGGTTAAGAAACCCTGTTCTTAATAAGATATCGCTGACGTCCCCCAATGACGTACTGAAGTGGAGGTTAAATTCGATACCACGAGCAGTGTTCACGGTAGCTTAGTGGCTAAAGAACTGGCGTACTGAGTCAGGAGTCGCAGGTTCAAATCCTGCTCGTGAGAAATTTTTGCTATCCACAATTTAAATAGTTAAAATCTATCTATTGATGATATAGTTGACTTTCGGAAATCTCACTCTTCGAATTAGGTCAGTTTATTATTAAGCGTGCGAGGTTTTCAATTAGTTTTAAAGCAAAGCTTCGATAACGTCGCGTCGTTGTATGCTCGGCCGGGAAGTAAACCGAGAAAAACGTCACCGTTAACTTCCCTCTCAGTTAACGCGCGAATTCACTACTGTCTCGAACACACACTTTATCATGCGTACCGCCAAAGAGTGGAATTCCTTGCCGGCGTCAGTGGTTCCCGAGAAGCATAATCTGGTGGTCTTCAAGACTCGAGTGAATAGGTTTTTGCTGGGCAAGCGTGCACCATCGCTTAACATCAGGTGAGGTGGCGGTCAAACGCAAGCCCGTTAAGAATAAAAAAAAACACGCTCAGCTCTGCGCGCACGTTCTATCCACGTTTGCAAATGCGTAGAAGCTTTGCTTCTGTGGGCGGCCCCCGACGCCACCCGTTTTTGCGTTGATCAGCCTTTCAAAGTCTATATGGTAAATCTTTCGATCCTACGAAAAAAAAGCCTTAAAGGTTGCAACCTTTAAGGCTTTTTTTTCGTCATCATCATCATCATCATTCTAGCCCGGTATCACCCACTGCTGAGTATAGGCCTCCTTTCTTTTTTACCAGCCTCTTCGATCTTGTGCGTCCCTCATCCAGGTGTTTCCTGCGGCTTTGGCGATATCATCAACCCAGCGCGCTTTTTCGTCATAATTTTATTAATACACTTGTTTGTTTTTTTTGTTGCTATTGTTATTGTGTGTGTGTTTGTCGGTTTTGTGTCCAATAAATGTGTTTCTTTCTTTCTTTCAAGATAGTGTGGTACACATCTAGTTTTTCACAGTTATAATGTTAGTTAGATTAATCTACTTAACGAAGTTAAACGTATCTCGTACCTATGTTTTCATGATTACTGGTAAAATACATCCATCTTCCGTTAGTTGAAGAGTTTGAGTAAAGTATGCAGATTGAATCGAAAAAAAACTGCTATTTTACTTCGTGAAATAAAATAGTATGTGTTATTATTCATATTATAAATGATGATTGGTCGCTCGCCCACCAAAACTCCTTCCTCGCCCCTACACAAGTCGGAGCCGAACTTAACCTCGAGTTCAGACAAAAATGATAACATCACTCAGAGGAAACGGAAGCGTGGAGAGGATGCTGATCTCCAACGCATGGAAAATATGATGCACGAAATGAAGAATATGTTTTCAGAGCTGGTGTCTCAACAAACCCAGCAAAATCTCAAAATTGATTCGCTACACTTAGCCCTCGATAACATTAAATCTCAGAACACTTTGATTAGTACCCAGAACTCAGAGATTCGAACACAGATGGATGAAATTCAGAACTCTGTTCAATTATTATGATACTTTATTGTACACACAAATACACATTAATATTACAATAGGAAAGCTAAAAAAAATTTCAATTCTTATCTAATAAATATGACGATGCCATGATTGAATTAAACCACCTTAAGTCAGAGTGTACTAATAGCCAAAAAACCATCAAGACACTGGAGCTTAAAATAGACTACCTAGAAAGAAATTCGTAATCAGCATCTCTTGAAATAAGAAACATCCCTACCGCAAACCCTGAATCCCGAGAAACGCTCACATGCGCAGTACAAAAATTGGGAGATGTCATCAATAAACCGGTAGAAAATGCAGATATTAAAAATATTTTTCGCTCAATGGGTAAAAAAGATTCTCTGGGCACTGTCTTCGTCGAATTCTCGTCGCCTACAATTAGAGAACAGTTCCTGAAATCGACTAAAACCTACAATAAGCTCAATAAAACCAATCGTCTCAATACTACACACCTGCAAGCAAAAGGACCTGAGAAGCCTATATACGTATCAGAAGCGCTTACTACTATGGCTAAACGCCTACACTATCTCTCCCGGGAGTTCATCAAAAGCAGCACGTACGAACAATGTTGGATTGCAAATGGAAAAGTATATGTACGGGAAAAGGAAGGGATGCCTAGTCGGTTTATAAAGACTGAAGAAGACATTATGAAACTACGAAAAGATAAATGACTAGTATACTTCATCCGATTCCTCAACTCATTGTTTGCCTACCTACTCACTGTCGATGCCTTTTTTTATTTTTTGCAATGTATTAAAATATTTTTACTAATACTTGATACTAACATTTCTCTCACACCATTACACTTTTGTCACATAATAAGAATACATTATCTCTTACTTATTAATACCCTTCTAAAAATTACACACACATACACATTAAGATACCGACAATATATTATGTACATTACATATTATAATATAATTTATTTAAGCAACAGTGCACATATACAAATACCACTATTAAATATGATGCATCCTTATTATTTATATTTTATTTGTATCGTGAATGCTGAAACATGTTCATTATTAATTGTAAGAATCCAATATAATATCTCTATGGAAATAATAATAAATTAAAATCGTAAAAATGTAAGCAATAGAATTTACGTTAAATAAAATTCGATAACACACAGAATAATACAAAAAACATAGACTCCGTCTCCGTGTCTGACTCAGCTACCTGTGACCTTGACAACTGCATTCCGAACAATTTCACGCCCAACCAATCACTCAAAATATTGAACCAAAACATTAGAAGTATAACCAAAAACATGACAGGGTTTCACACCATCCTCGCTAGAACAAAGGTTCAATGGGATATTATCACTTTGACAGAATGTTGGCTCCCTAGCACGCACTTCATCCCAAACCTAGAAAGCTACAATTACTTTAAGACAGATAAAAATCTTACTCAAAATGAAGATGTAGTCGTTTATGTGCACGAAGACCTTAAAGTTACAGTTGAAGAGCCCGCACTGCTGGAAGCGAATTGTCTCCAAATAAAGATCGACCACAGTACTATCCTATTGGCTATTTATCGTCCACCAGGCTATAAAGATGTCAATATTTTCCTAAATTGTTTAGAATCTATTCTTAACACTATCGCTAATTATAGAAATATCATAATCACTGGAGACATAAATATAAATATCCATCACCAATTTCACGACTCAGTCAAAAACAGTTACTTAAACTTACTAGCCTCTCATGGTCTTTTGCCTGCACATGTTCTACCCACACGACAGAAAGCGTGCTATGATCACTTTGTCCTTAAAACCAATCTTCCAGCTTCCACATTAGTATCACACTCCGCACTCACTGACCATGAAACAGTTTTGCTATTCCTTGCAAAGAAAAAACCTAAAATGACTACCAAGAAAACAGTTGTTCGTATTAATCACGACCAGTTGGAAGTGGATCTAAAACTTCTTGACTTTGGTACGATATACATGACAGAAGACCCACACTTGGCGGCAGAGTTAATGATCAGTCATATTACACGGGCAATTGAGTCAAATTCGAAAATAGTAAAAGTTTCTAACCGTAAAAATATATTAAAGCCATGGATTACTCCTGGCCTCCTCCGTTGCATTCGGCATAGAGATCAACTACATAAAAATTCAAAAAACGATCCAGAAAACGTGACGTTAAAAATAACATTTACAAGATACAGAAACTACTGCAATAAGTTACTTAAAAAAGCTAAAACTGAACATGATAAAACAGAAATCCGTGATGCTGGTAACAATTCTAAGCAGCTGTGGGCAGCCATAAATAATATAACAGGCAGGGTCAAAAAGAAAGATAACACACCAGAATTATTATCATTGTCAGCAACACCAAAACAATCTGTTAACAAAATCAATAACTTTTTCGCGGACATAGGTAGAAACCTTGCAGAAAAATTTGATAAACAAACAGCTGTATCTTATTGCCCTAGCACTTGCACTAGCTTGCAATCTATGGTTCTATTACCTACCGACGAAGCTGAAGTTGCAAAATTAATACTGTCCTTACGTAACGAATGTGCTGTGGGTTGGGACTGAATATCTAGCAGTTTTCTCAAAAAACACATAGCCATAATAGTACCACCACTAGCTTATATTTGTAATCTCGCCCTTAGTACAGGCCAATTCCCAAAAGTCTTTAAAAAAGCTATAATTCATCCAATTTTCAAGGGTGGGGACAGAAGCCGTGTCAACAATTACAGACCCATAGCTATACTGCCAGCTCTATCCAAGATACTAGAACGCATCATGAACAATAGACTTTCTGATTATTTGGAAAGCCACAACCTTCTCTCTCCGTCGCAATATGGATTTAGGGCGGGTAAATCAACATCCGATGCGGTTCATGACCTAACCAACTACATTGTCACAAATTTGGATGGTGGCCAGAAGGTTCTGGGGATCTTTCTAGATCTTGCGAAAGCATTTGACACGGTTTCTGTACCCATGCTTATTCGTAAGATGGAGCGACTTGGAATAAGAGGGGTTCAACTTGAACTTTTTAAAGACTATCTGAGTGAGCGTACTCAGAGCGCCAAAATAGATGAGCACATCAGTGATGTGCGCCTAGTCACCTACGGCGTGCCCCAGGGCAGTGTACTTGGTCCGACGCTTTTTCTCATTTATATAAACGATCTGGGTAGGCTTAATCTCCCTAAGGGAAAAATCATAACCTTTGCGGACGATACTGCCATCTTATACAGTGCGGATACGTGGACTGAAGTATATTATCATGCTCAGACTGGTTTTGATACAGTTTCAGAATGGTTGCGAAATAACGTTCTCACTCTAAATGCGGAAAAAACAAACTATGTGTCTTTCTCCATAAAAAAAAATACGCCACCCCCGTCAACGACCCCAAACTCTATCATAGTTCACGAATGTCAGATGCCACACTCTAACTCGTGTGTCTGCTCCCACCTCCAGAAAGTTACCAAGGTTAAATATCTGGGCATCGTAATAGATAGCACCCTTAAATTTCATGAACACATACACTTACTAAGTAACAGATTGCGCAAATTAATATACGTCTTTAAGACCCTGAGACACGTGGCTGACAAGAAACTGCAGAAATAAGTGTACTTCGCCCTCGCCCAATCTTTACTGACCTCTGTCACCTCTTGGGGTGGTGCTCCAAAATCCACTCTTCTTGAATTGGAAAGAGCACAGAGAGCCATTCTGAAGGTGTCCCTGTTCTTACCCTTTCGCTATCCGACAAAGCTTTTGTATAGAGAGGCGAAAGTTTTGACGGTGCGCCAGCTGTTTGTACAGCAAACTATTCTAAAGCAGCATGGACTTCTAACATACAACCCCTCCTTATCTCGTGGTAAGAGGCGTTTTTACCCTGTGGATATCAATCACTCTCGGATTTCGACAGCGTTTTGTCAGCGGTTCTTTTGTCATCTCGGTAGATACCTTTATAATAAAGTTAATAGGTTCCTGTCCATTTTTGAATTTAACAAGATTAAGTGTAAAATGAAATTATACAGTTGGCTTCAAGAGTTAAACTACCTTGATACCGAAAAGCTACTTTTTATCCCGGTATAGATTATATATTTATATGTATAGTTTTACTACTGATATGGGAAAAATACCTGATTACTTACAACATTATTAACTCACACTCAGGAATCTAATTAACAGTACCCTCACTTATTGCACACACTAACACACCCCCACCTCACTCACACCTACACACCATTATACTAATCTTACTAACACTATATAGAAATAAAATGTACCAAATTTTGAATGGTGGAGACCTGGTGTCCTGAAATACAGGCCTCGAGCCTAGTTTAGGCACCAGTCTCCCACAATATATGACCTAAATATGTACTTATATAAGAAATGTTATTTTAAATGTAATATTGTGGCGAGAAAATAAATATTTATCTTATCTTATCTTATCTTATATTATGGATCGAATTGAGGTTGTAAGAACCCTAATTATTACCACGTTTTTATCAACTCGCTTTCCTTCCTATTTGTCTGTTTGGTACAAATTTTGCAATCTATTTTTAACTAACTTCCCGATGAGCTAGAGACTTGAAACTAACCATAGCTCAGAACTAGATAATTAATCAATTCAGCCTATCGCAGTCCACTGCTGGACGTTCGCCTCCCCCAAGTTGCGCCACAACACCCGGTCCTCTGCCTTCCACATCCAGTCCCCCCCAGCCACCTTCTTCAGGTCATTGGTCCACCTGGCGGGGGGATTACGGATTTTATCCTTCAAAGAAACTCCAAGGATAGCTCACTCCATTGAATTTGTGGACTAGCCCGTCAGTGTCGACGTCTTGGCACCGTAAGTCATGACAGGCAGAACGCACTGGTTGAAGACCTTCGTCTTCAAATTTTGCGGTGTAAGCGACGCGAAGACTCGGTAAAGATTGCCAAATGTTGCCCAGTCCAACTGAATCCTTCTCCTTATCCTGAAACTGAACTGAACTGAACTAGGTAACACTTCAATATTAACTCACTTTCGTTTTAAGAACGTTGTATGTAAAAAAATCTTTTTCATCCAGTTATTTTCCTTTTGTGAATACTGCTACCTTTTTTTTTTTTTTTTAATTTTTTTTTTTTTTCGTGGGGAAATCCTCATGGACGCACTCCGCCCGGGGTAGGTGGAGCCAGTGTCGGACTCCGCCAGTACCAACTAAAACCACCAAGGTGTTCCTTCAACTACCTTAGCCGGGGGCGTGGGAACCCGTGAGTATTCACACAACCACCCCCGACAGGTCCCGGCCCGCCACAATCAGGCGAGCCCCTTCTTCCCGTGCGGCCTAACGTTGGCCGCACCCTCCTCAGTGGCGCACACGGAACACTGCACGCCACCTCACCTCATGGGCCTTTACCAGCTGCGCCAACTACGCCGGCTGTGCCAGCTACGCCAGCTGCTGGTCAGGCAGCAGACTACCCCGAGTCTGCTGCTCGCAGGCCCAACCTCCCGTAATTTTTTATAGAGGTTTTCTTCCTCGCGGTCCGGGCGGTGAAGCCAAGACCCTCGGTCCCAAGAGGCGCGAGAACACTACTCAGCAGGCACTCCTGGGATTACGAGACCGACGGGGGCAGGGAAGGACAGTCCCCCCGCTGCTATTTTACTTCGTGAAATAAAATAGTATGTGTTATTATTCATATTATAAATGATGATTGGTCGCTCGCCCACCAAAACTCCTTCCTCGCCCCTACACAAGTCGGAGCCGAACTTAACCTCGAGTTCAGACAAAAATGATAACATCACTCAGAGGAAACGGAAGCGTGGAGAGGATGCTGATCTCCAACGCATGGAAAATATGATGCACGAAATGAAGAATATGTTTTCAGAGCTGGTGTCGCAACAAACCCAGCAAAATCTCAAAATTGATTCGCTACACTTAGCCCTCGATAACATTAAATCTCAGAACACTTTGATTAGTACCCAGAACTCAGAGATTCGAACACAGATGGATGAAATTCAGAACTCTGTTCAATTATTATGATACTTTATTGTACACACAAATACACATTAATATTACAATAGGAAAGCTAAAAAAAATTTCAATTCTTATCTAATAAATATGACGATGCCATGATTGAATTAAACCACCTTAAGTCAGAGTGTACTAATAGCCAAAAAACCATCAAGACACTGGAGCTTAAAATAGACTACCTAGAAAGAAATTCGTAATCAGCATCTCTTGAAATAAGAAACATCCCTACCGCAAACCCTGAATCCCGAGAAACGCTCACATGCGCAGTACAAAAATTGGGAGATGTCATCAATAAACCGGTAGAAAATGCAGATATTAAAAATATTTTTCGCTCAATGGGTAAAAAAGATTCTCTGGGCACTGTCTTCGTCGAATTCTCGTCGCCTACAATTAGAGAACAGTTCCTGAAATCGACTAAAACCTACAATAAGCTCAATAAAACCAATCGTCTCAATACTACACACCTGCAAGCAAAAGGACCTGAGAAGCCTATATACGTATCAGAAGCGCTTACTACTATGGCTAAACGCCTACACTATCTCTCCCGGGAGTTCATCAAAAGCAGCACGTACGAACAATGTTGGATTGCAAATGGAAAAGTATATGTACGGGAAAAGGAAGGGATGCCTAGTCGGTTTATAAAGACTGAAGAAGACATTATGAAACTACGAAAAGATAAATGACTAGTATACTTCATCCGATTCCTCAACTCATTGTTTGCCTACCTACTCACTGTCGATGCCTTTTTTTATTTTTTGCAATGTATTAAAATATTTTTACTAATACTTGATACTAACATTTCTCTCACACCATTACACTTTTGTCACATAATAAGAATACATTATCTCTTACTTATTAATACCCTTCTAAAAATTACACACACATACACATTAAGATACCGACAATATATTATGTACATTACATATTATAATATAATTTATTTAAGCAACAGTGCACATATACAAATACCACTATTAAATATGATGCATCCTTATTATTTATATTTTATTTGTATCGTGAATGCTGAAACATGTTCATTATTAATTGTAAGAATCCAATATAATATCTCTATGGAAATAATAATAAATTATCATCGTAAAAATGTAAGCAATAGAATTTACGTTAAATAAAATTCGATAACACACAGAATAATACAAAAAACATAGACTCCGTCTCCGTGTCTGACTCAGCTACCTGTGACCTTGACAACTGCATTCCGAACAATTTCACGCCCAACCAATCACTCAAAATATTGAACCAAAACATTAGAAGTATAACCAAAAACATGACAGGGTTTCACACCATCCTCGCTAGAACAAAGGTTCAATGGGATATTATCACTTTGACAGAATGTTGGCTCCCTAGCACGCACTTCATCCCAAACCTAGAAAGCTACAATTACTTTAAGACAGATAAAAATCTTACTCAAAATGAAGATGTAGTCGTTTATGTGCACGAAGACCTTAAAGTTACAGTTGAAGAGCCCGCACTGCTGGAAGCGAATTGTCTCCAAATAAAGATCGACCACAGTACTATCCTATTGGCTATTTATCGTCCACCAGGCTATAAAGATGTCAATATTTTCCTAAATTGTTTAGAATCTATTCTTAACACTATCGCTAATTATAGAAATATCATAATCACTGGAGACATAAATATAAATATCCATCACCAATTTCACGACTCAGTCAAAAACAGTTACTTAAACTTACTAGCCTCTCATGGTCTTTTGCCTGCACATGTTCTACCCACACGACAGAAAGCGTGCTATGATCACTTTGTCCTTAAAACCAATCTTCCAGCTTCCACATTAGTATCACACTCCGCACTCACTGACCATGAAACAGTTTTGCTATTCCTTGCAAAGAAAAAACCTAAAATGACTACCAAGAAAACAGTTGTTCGTATTAATCACGACCAGTTGGAAGTGGATCTAAAACTTCTTGACTTTGGTACGATATACATGACAGAAGACCCACACTTGGCGGCAGAGTTAATGATCAGTCATATTACACGGGCAATTGAGTCAAATTCGAAAATAGTAAAAGTTTCTAACCGTAAAAATATATTAAAGCCATGGATTACTCCTGGCCTCCTCCGTTGCATTCGGCATAGAGATCAACTACATAAAAATTCAAAAAACGATCCAGAAAACGTGACGTTAAAAATAACATTTACAAGATACAGAAACTACTGCAATAAGTTACTTAAAAAAGCTAAAACTGAACATGATAAAACAGAAATCCGTGATGCTGGTAACAATTCTAAGCAGCTGTGGGCAGCCATAAATAATATAACAGGCAGGGTCAAAAAGAAAGATAACACACCAGAATTATTATCATTGTCAGCAACACCAAAACAATCTGTTAACAAAATCAATAACTTTTTCGCGGACATAGGTAGAAACCTTGCAGAAAAATTTGATAAACAAACAGCTGTATCTTATTGCCCTAGCACTTGCACTAGCTTGCAATCTATGGTTCTATTACCTACCGACGAAGCTGAAGTTGCAAAATTAATACTGTCCTTACGTAACGAATGTGCTGTGGGTTGGGACTGAATATCTAGCAGTTTTCTCAAAAAACACATAGCCATAATAGTACCACCACTAGCTTATATTTGTAATCTCGCCCTTAGTACAGGCCAATTCCCAAAAGTCTTTAAAAAAGCTATAATTCATCCAATTTTCAAGGGTGGGGACAGAAGCCGTGTCAACAATTACAGACCCATAGCTATACTGCCAGCTCTATCCAAGATACTAGAACGCATCATGAACAATAGACTTTCTGATTATTTGGAAAGCCACAACCTTCTCTCTCCGTCGCAATATGGATTTAGGGCGGGTAAATCAACATCCGATGCGGTTCATGACCTAACCAACTACATTGTCACAAATTTGGATGGTGGCCAGAAGGTTCTGGGGATCTTTCTAGATCTTGCGAAAGCATTTGACACGGTTTCTGTACCCATGCTTATTCGTAAGATGGAGCGACTTGGAATAAGAGGGGTTCAACTTGAACTTTTTAAAGACTATCTGAGTGAGCGTACTCAGAGCGCCAAAATAGATGAGCACATCAGTGATGTGCGCCTAGTCACCTACGGCGTGCCCCAGGGCAGTGTACTTGGTCCGACGCTTTTTCTCATTTATATAAACGATCTGGGTAGGCTTAATCTCCCTAAGGGAAAAATCATAACCTTTGCGGACGATACTGCCATCTTATACAGTGCGGATACGTGGACTGAAGTATATTATCATGCTCAGACTGGTTTTGATACAGTTTCAGAATGGTTGCGAAATAACGTTCTCACTCTAAATGCGGAAAAAACAAACTATGTGTCTTTCTCCATAAAAAAAAATACGCCACCCCCGTCAACGACCCCAAACTCTATCATAGTTCACGAATGTCAGATGCCACACTCTAACTCGTGTGTCTGCTCCCACCTCCAGAAAGTTACCAAGGTTAAATATCTGGGCATCGTAATAGATAGCACCCTTAAATTTCATGAACACATACACTTACTAAGTAACAGATTGCGCAAATTAATATACGTCTTTAAGACCCTGAGACACGTGGCTGACAAGAAACTGCAGAAATAAGTGTACTTCGCCCTCGCCCAATCTTTACTGACCTACTGTGTCACCTCTTGGGGTGGTGCTCCAAAATCCACTCTTCTTGAATTGGAAAGAGCACAGAGAGCCATTCTGAAGGTGTCCCTGTTCTTACCCTTTCGCTATCCGACAAAGCTTTTGTATAGAGAGGCGAAAGTTTTGACGGTGCGCCAGCTGTTTGTACAGCAAACTATTCTAAAGCAGCATGGACTTCTAACATACAACCCCTCCTTATCTCGTGGTAAGAGGCGTTTTTACCCTGTGGATATCAATCACTCTCGGATTTCGACAGCGTTTTGTCAGCGGTTCTTTTGTCATCTCGGTAGATACCTTTATAATAAAGTTAATAGGTTCCTGTCCATTTTTGAATTTAACAAGATTAAGTGTAAAATGAAATTATACAGTTGGCTTCAAGAGTTAAACTACCTTGATACCGAAAAGCTACTTTTTATCCCGGTATAGATTATATATTTATATGTATAGTTTTACTACTGATATGGGAAAAATACCTGATTACTTACAACATTATTAACTCACACTCAGGAATCTAATTAACAGTACCCTCACTTATTGCACACACTAACACACCCCCACCTCACTCACACCTACACACCATTATACTAATCTTACTAACACTATATAGAAATAAAATGTACCAAATTTTGAATGGTGGAGACCTGGTGTCCTGAAATACAGGCCTCGAGCCTAGTTTAGGCACCAGTCTCCCACAATATATGACCTAAATATGTACTTATATAAGAAATGTTATTTTAAATGTAATATTGTGGCGAGAAAATAAATATTTATCTTATCTTATCTTATCTTATATTATGGATCGAATTGAGGTTGTAAGAACCCTAATTATTACCACGTTTTTATCAACTCGCTTTCCTTCCTATTTGTCTGTTTGGTACAAATTTTGCAATCTATTTTTAACTAACTTCCCGATGAGCTAGAGACTTGAAACTAACCATAGCTCAGAACTAGATAATTAATCAATTCAGCCTATCGCAGTCCACTGCTGGACGTTCGCCTCCCCCAAGTTGCGCCACAACACCCGGTCCTCTGCCTTCCACATCCAGTCCCCCCCAGCCACCTTCTTCAGGTCATTGGTCCACCTGGCGGGGGGATTACGGATTTTATCCTTCAAAGAAACTCCAAGGATAGCTCACTCCATTGAATTTGTGGACTAGCCCGTCAGTGTCGACGTCTTGGCACCGTAAGTCATGACAGGCAGAACGCACTGGTTGAAGACCTTCGTCTTCAAATTTTGCGGTGTAAGCGACGCGAAGACTCGGTAAAGATTGCCAAATGTTGCCCAGTCCAACTGAATCCTTCTCCTTATCCTGAAACTGAACTGAACTGAACTAGGTAACACTTCAATATTAACTCACTTTCGTTTTAAGAACGTTGTATGTAAAAAAATCTTTTTCATCCAGTTATTTTCCTTTTGTGAATACTGCTACCTTTTTTTTTTTTTTTTTAATTTTTTTTTTTTTTCGTGGGGAAATCCTCATGGACGCACTCCGCCCGGGGTAGGTGGAGCCAGTGTCGGACTCCGCCAGTACCAACTAAAACCACCAAGGTGTTCCTTCAACTACCTTAGCCGGGGGCGTGGGAACCCGTGAGTATTCACACAACCACCCCCGACAGGTCCCGGCCCGCCACAATCAGGCGAGCCCCTTCTTCCCGTGCGGCCTAACGTTGGCCGCACCCTCCTCAGTGGCGCACACGGAACACTGCACGCCACCTCACCTCATGGGCCTTTACCAGCTGCGCCAACTACGCCGGCTGTGCCAGCTACGCCAGCTGCTGGTCAGGCAGCAGACTACCCCGAGTCTGCTGCTCGCAGGCCCAACCTCCCGTAATTTTTTATAGAGGTTTTCTTCCTCGCGGTCCGGGCGGTGAAGCCAAGACCCTCGGTCCCAAGAGGCGCGAGAACACTACTCAGCAGGCACTCCTGGGATTACGAGACCGACGGGGGCAGGGAAGGACAGTCCCCCCGCTGCCTGCCCAGTGGCAGGGTAAGTGCACACCGGGCCCGCCCCTGCTCCTCCACAGTGCCCTCTGCTTTCTCAGAGGAACACGTGGAGCAACTTCCCATTGGCCCACATCGGACCCCTCCCGTGCCAGAATATTCGCCACAGGCAATAAGGTCCCGCGGTCCAAAGGAGACTTATTGCCCGTGCCCAGGGTACAGAAGGACAAGCAGCTGTCAGACATACGTGGAGGTTTCCTGGCCAGCATCAATACTGCTACCTACTGCTACTGCTTTAGGGCCTATATTATGCTTTTGTGAGCTACACAATAATAGCTCATGCTGTGGTTCAGTTTTAATCTGTATTTAATTTCAAAGACCTTTTCTTGAAAAAAAAAATACGTCCAGTGTAACCAGTCTAGTTAACTTTTGTAGGCACTATGGGACAAATTCTTATTTTTAGCCCTTGGTGCCCTTTATAAAAGGTTTTCGTTTGGACCACAAGAAATTTGACACCGTGTATATCCTCCTTCTGCTACCAGGTTAATTTATGATCCCATAATCTGCCACAAGGGCTTCAAATTCAGGAAGCCATAAAAATAACGCATCACCACCGATTTTCATGCAGGCGCTAATCAGAATCATTAGAAATTCAACGTTTTCCAGCGCAATGATTTAATCACGAGACTCAGGTCTGCACAATCTCATTATCTCGTCTCGCTCGCCACTCAGCACGAGACGACTTTTTAGTCAATTTGCATACGTAATTAATTAACTTTTTTTTGAGAATGTTTTTCTTTTCGGTCCCCACAGCAGGTGAACGAGATAAAAGTATTCTCCTAAATACGGGTACAGATGTTTAATTTATTTCATACAGTTGGCATGTTTATAAAGGTTTGAGTGAAATAGTGGCTGTAATTAATGAAATATTCTGTCTTGTTTTCGTAAGCATATTTGATTTATTTCATCACTAGCCTATGCGCGTGACTTCGCCTGCGTTAATGTCGTTTGTCGCACATCCCTCGGGAATTGTTCTTCTTCCCGAAATAAAAAGCTTATATATTAATTTAGGTTATGTTCTATCTGTATGCCAAATTTAATTAAAATCCACATAGTAGTTTTTGGGTGAAAGAGTAACAAACATACATCCATCCATCCATTACATACATCCTCACAAACTTTCACGTTTATAGTATGAATAGGATTAAGTAGGAAGTAGGATAGCGGGATTATCATCAAAAAGCAGCATTTTTAATCAATCCATTGTTAAACATAGAGATCTCCACTAACACACCATTATAATAAAATAAATTAACTTAGGTAGTATGTGAATAAGATTAAAAACGCATGGAGAAGTATACATGTTACCGGTAAAGCAAGGAGGACCCCACTGGGCAGGCAGCGGGGGGAGCCTGCCGAGTAGTGTTCTCGCGCCTCTTGGGACCGAGGGTCATGGCTTCACCACCCGGACCGTGAGGAAGAAACCCTCTATAAAAAAATACGGGAGGTAGGGCCTGCGAGCAGCAGACTCGGGGCAGTCTCCTACCCGACCAGCAGCTGACGTAGCTGGCACAGCCGGCGTAGTTGGCGCAGCTGGTGGCCCATGAGCTGAGGTGGCATTCCGTGTGTGCCACCTAGGAGGTCCGTTATCCGGGTACACCTGAGTCTTCCCAACGCTGACTGGGTAATGTTAGGTAATCTGTGATTTTCCAGCATGAGGGCTGATTTTGATATGATATGAGAATGAACTCCAACAAGCCTTAAATTCGACAAGGCTCATCTCCGACTAAGTATAGCCCGACATGATTGGGTTAGATTTCTTGCAATCTTACAAGAAAAAGTAGGAGCCTCGCGAAGCGGAGCTTCATCGACACTAAGCATCACAGTCGTGTCGAAGTTCCATCTTGTCGAAGTAAAGGCTTTTTGCTGTCAATTCGCGGGGTTGCGGGTAGGGGCAAGCAAGGGGGGCACGTTGATAAGAATAAGTATGACAACAAAAAATAACCAATATCTTCTACAATAATACCTAATTTCATAAATTAGGTAGGTATCTATTGCCATATCAATTTATGATGTTTGAGGTTTTGAGTTATTTAAATAACACCTTCTATGTGAAAGTGCTGAATAATAAGATCTCATTAATAGCGTATTATATTTGATGGAAATTACTATAGCACATTTATACATCAACAGGACAATCGATTGGGATAGTTTTTATGCCACGTTAAATTAATGAATTTGGTTCTTATGACACTCAATACAACATAAACGCTAGCACCACCTACATACACAAGGTTACGTCTGATACGAATGGACACACACGTGTAAGTTAGAGATGCTGCCGCTCGTAATACCGACTGGGTTCCTAGCGCTTTTCAGAGATGGCGTGCTTGTATAGCGACTGGCGATTGACATCCATAGCAATTTTGCAGTCCAATTGCCGACAAACTGTGGGCGGGTGCGGAGTACGGGCGAGGAGTCTTGAATTGGTGGAGGGCGGTGAGTGGCCGTTCTGTACGTTAGTTAGTACTATTAGATATTCTGTGCTTATGGTTAAATTCAGGACATCAGCGGATCGTGAATAGGTTCTTAAGGTCCAGGAAGTTCAGCTCGATTGGTTTCCGTGCATCGGGTAGCACCTGCAAGGCATTCTTCACTTTTTCTGTTACCAACATTGGAACTTACAGTGACTCTAAAAGCATGTTATTTTGTGACATAGAAAAAAAATCCTAATCAACTCACTTCGTGATTCTGAACAAATCTGTTTCTCAAATTGCGTTACCAAAAAGTAACGTTGCATAATTCCCAATACGTTTGTTAATTACCGTGACCTGCTTATTGAAACTGCTCATGTTCATATTATATCGACACTACACAAGAAGCCTCAGACATCCGCTCATCCTCTAGGGGTCTGTTAAATAATTTAACAAATTGGTTCTCAAGGTAAGTTTAGGGCTGCTCGCCTGACCACACACCCTTTCAGCGGCGGAAGCCTCTAAGAGGCTCGCCAGACATCGAGCTCCTTGGGGACGGAGATACAAGCGGGACTTCTGTTAAGAACAGTGTATTTGCAGGCTTAGATATATTAACCCTGATTTTGTATTGTGATAACAAGTGGCTTAACTATTTATCTTATTTTCCCTGTATAATGTGCTTTTCTCAGGTTAGTAATTATGTCAATTCACATTTTAGAATACTCATGAAAATCATGAATTAATACTACTTATTTATTGTTTATACACAACACTTTTTTGCATGCTTAATACAAGCAGAATATAGCACTGTTCCTAAACCACCAATTTTATATCTTGTACCACCTGTATTCTACGCAAGTAAATGATTCTTTCTTTCTTTCACAATACTGTTTGCATGTCAATAATCTGACAAAGATGTGCTGATCGCTAACTTTTATCGTGTAACAACATGTAACAATCACATTTTTCAAGATTATTCTATTCTATTCTATTCTATATTTCTTTGTTTTTTTAGAGAATAATGAATTTTCATAAAAATATTCTGTGTTGTTCAAAAATATTTGCAGAAATCCGTGATGTACAAAATATGGACTTATAATATTTAGTGTTAATTCCGCCAAAATAGTTCGTCAAGCATGTAGTATGCAGCACCGTGCTCCCACTCACAAATATATGCACATACAGAAGGTGCGATTTGCAAACCTATTTTACACACCTATTTCGTCACTTCAAGCTTGACGAACTAGTTTGGCGGAATTAACACTAAATAATAAAATTCCATATTTTGTTCTTTTTTATTTCATCAACATCATTATTTCAGCCGAAAAACGTCCACTGCTGGACATAGGCCTCCCCCAAGTATGTTAGGAGGGATATGCCATAGGACCCACAATTGGAACCGTGCAACTAGAGCCTGACGTTTCAAAAGTGCCTGTAATTAGGTTTATTTGAAATAAAAAACATTTGATTTTGATTTTGTTTTTTTTTTAAATCGATACGCTTGGTAGGCGGGTTGGCGATCGCAGTTGGTCAGAGAACGCTGCTGCCCATCCTCTAAGGCATCCCTTGGACGCCTATTACGACACCCATGAGAAGAGGGTGGTGCTATTCTTTACGTCCGGCACCACACGGAACCTTTTTATTTATTATTATTATTCATGTATTTATTTTTTGTTTATTAATTACCACAAAATAAAATATATACATTTGGCAGATACAGTGTAGAACATAAACCAATTTAGGGTTTTCGTTAAATATCCATTTCAGAATTGAATTAAATAGTTAGGAAAGATATACAACGGCAACCGAGGGCTCATATTCGTTTTATTTTAACTATTTTGGCAGCATCTAATTCACTGTCATCAACAAGAATACCAATGTAGTAAGAAGACTACACTAGCATGCGGTTGCGGAGTAAAATTACATCAAATCAGTTGAATTATTAAAATGTTTCAGTACAAGCTTCATAGTTAGCGAGTTTATTGGAGTTTACAGTCTTAATACTCGTCGAAACCTTAGTAGGTACCTACTGGTAATAAAAATATATTATACATAAATAATAATATGTTTTGTATTTATTGCTATTTTAAATTTTACTTTTATAATTAAACTTAAAACAATTAAAAATTTAGATAGGCGTGCGTGTATGTGTATGTGTGTCGGGGTGTGTAAGTTTGTGTGGAATGTGTGTGTGGATGTGGGGTGTATTAATGTATGTAGAGGCGTGTGAAGTGTATGAGTGTTTGTGATTGTCTTTGTGAGTGTTCTTATTACCACTTATGAAGCTATTTAGTCTTAATAACTATTGTCCTAACTAAACTAATCAATTAATCAATCAACTCATCCTATCGCAGTCCACTGCTGGACATAGGCCTCTCCCAAGTTGCGCCACAACGCTCGGTCCTCTGCCTTCCGCATCCAGTCCCCCCAAGCCACGTTCTTTAGGTCGTTGGTCCACCTGGCAGGGGGGCGCCCTACGCTGCGTTTGCCGATTCGCGGTCTCCACTCAAGGACTCGTCTGCTCCAACGGCCATCGGTCCTTCGACAGACATGGCCAGCCCACTGCCACTTCAGCTTACTGATCCTACAAGCTATGTCGGTCACTCCGGTAAACTAATGTAAATAGCTAATTATGAATCGGCGGCAAACAAACAAGCAAAGTGCGTGCGAGTTGCAAGTGGGCGAGCGGGGAACGAATTTTTTGAAAGTTATTGTTTATCGTTTTAAATTTCATTTTGTTTTTATTAGTAGTAAGTAATTTAATGATCTTCGTTGATTGTTTGTTTGGCGCTGACTCATAATTAGCTATTTACATTAGTTTAGTTAGGAGAATAGTTATTAAGGCTAAATAGCTTCATTTAATTTTCGCTTTTACGTTTCTGTTTTAGTCGGTTCAATTTTTTGTAAAAAAGTTTTATTGTCTTTTTTTTTGTTGGTAAACTCTAACTCCAGGTCTCCATTATGTTGTAGTGTCTAGAACTACATTTATGTGTGCCAAGTTACAACAGAATCGGTTAACAGGTAAGAATTCAGTGGGTGAACAAACCATAAAGGTATTATACTGAGAAATGTCTTTGGAACAAACACAGTGGATTTTGATTTTCAAATTTAAATGAGACCAACTTCAACAACTACCCTATCCATTAAAAACCGGCCAAGAGCATGTCGGGCCATGCTCAGTATTATAGGGTTCCTTAAGTAGGTGTTACAAACAAATCAAATCGAATATTAATCACGGCTATTTTAGTTTTTGCAATAGACGGCAGCATTGGCGACTCAGAGAGTGATGTCAGTAGCCGCTAGATGGCGCTATACAGTGCCAAATGTAATACACGGCACTTGACGCCAGCATTGGCGACCCAGAAAGTGTTGTACGACGCCGCTAGATGGCGCCAAATTTAAGAAGTGTGTCGTCAACATAACACAAAGTTACTTTTTGTGATTTTTTCAAATAGAAAGTAGCTAAAGGAGCATTATTTGCTATGATCATTTTTCTCTAAGGTCAATGACCTTTGAACTAGGACGTTTTAAGTATTTTTCAGTTTTCTGTCTATAACTCAATAGACAGAAAACTGAAAAATACTTAAAACGTCCTAGTTCAAAGGTCAAAAAATTATAATCACATTATACTCGAAATAATTTTAAAAGAGAGTTTTCACAAAGGTCTATCAATGTGGAAGATTATAAGTTTCTACGTTGCATAGTTTAGAAATGGCAGGGGGGGGGACACATTGCAAGCCACTTTGGCGGGCTATATTTCGCAGTTGGTACACCTGATAAAAAAGTGGTGTATGAAACATTACCTTCATTTTAGTAGACCTATTCAATGATATCCCAGACGAGGGGGTGCAGCGAAAAAATTTTTTTTTCCCCCATTTCACATGTATGGGTGCCACCCCTAAAGAACGTAAAAACTATTTTTTTATTCTTTTAAAATTGAGATCTATATGCAGACTATTTTTTAACAAAATTTCATTTACTTATGTTTATAAGTGTAGAAGTTATTAAGCTGTAAAGGATTAGGACAGACGGACAGACGGACAGACGGACAGACGGACAGACGGATAGACGGACAGACGGACAGACGGACAGACGGACGGACATGACGAAACTATAAGGGTTCCTTGTAGGACTTCGGAACCCTAAAAAAGAATCAACAACATCGGACTACTTTGTAAAAAGATTTGCGTGGTCATACAAAAAAAAAAAACGCGTCGAATTAAGAACCTCCTCCTTTTTTCGTCGGTTAAAAATAATGTAACACCCGTTTTGGAATCTGAAAATTTCTAGTTGAAAGATAATTGAAAGAAAGAAAAATCATTTATTGGCACAAAAAACCAGCGTGCAACACTACTTTTAAACGAAAATTTACAAAAACAAATAGAATTAACACAAAAAAAAATCCGCTGTGGCAGACAGACGAACGCAGGGAGTCACACCATAATAAGGGTTCCTTTTTTAACTTTTTGGTACGGAACCCTAATAAAAAGAAAACAATAAAAAACTCTATTTCGTTTCCAATAACCTCAGGTTAATATCTCCTTAAGCTTAGTAAAGGTTGAGTAATTCAGAAACGCACCTTACAACGGTAGCCGGTTGGTAATTAATTTTCAAGGGATTACTTTACAAATGCCGAGGATAAAAAAGGTTCAGGTCTGGCCTTTACGCCGCGTCGAATTAAACAATTTTGGCGGAATAAAAATACTTAGGACCTTACCGTACCTCAGACGGTTTTTGCTTTCAAGCGGTTCAGAATATTAAGTAGATTAAGTACTATTGCTTCAGTAACCCTTCTAACTAATCCTGAAATTTTACGAGTAGAAATGACTAGCTGAACGATTTCAGTTCAACGGGCCGTGAATTTACTACTGGAAAGTGCATGTGCAAGTCCTATTTTACTAACAGAGCAATTACTATATTTAATGTTAAGCTTTTCCCCTTATAATAACTACACATAGAAACCAAGTCCGGGCACACTATTTGAAGCAACTAAATTGGAGCTATGGCAGATATGGCTCTGTTCAGTACAGCTTACGCACGCCTTTGTGTGTGTCGGTGAACATTTTACGTGCCGCTTACCGCACACATTGATTGTTTTTATGCTTCAACTTTGAGCGGAAAGTTTAAATGTCAAATGGTATTAAACTATCCCAATCTATTCTTTAGTTAACATAACATAACATCACGCCTGTATTTCCCCGAAGGGGTAGGCAGAGGTGTTGTATAGTACACCCACAATTCAATTTTTTTATTTTTTCCCATTCTTTAGTTGATTCTGAATAAACTTCTTTCAGGCTTGCACTATATTAAAAACAACTTTTCTTACGTTTCTATGTTTTGACTACATAATACTGTCTTTATGATTTGTAAGAGAAAGTTGGTGAATCATAAAATTAGGGAAAAGCTTAGAGTAATAAGACATGTGGAGTGATAGTTAGAAGAAACGTTGTTTTAATGGTTCCGTACCCGAAGGGTGCCAAACGGAACCCTATTACTCTCGCTACGCTGTCCGTCCGTCCGTGCGTCTGTCTGTCTGTCACAGGGCTATCTTTTGAACGGTAATAGGTAACTGGTTGAAATGATGATAATGAAACGGGTTTCTCAGAATATATGTTGCTATGAGGTGTATCACGACAATACTAAAAACCAAAAAAGTATAAAACCAAAGGGTTTGGTTTTATACCCTTTGGTTTTATGTAGTCAAAACATAGAAACGTAAGAAACGTTGTTTTTAGTATGGTGCAAGCATGAAAATAATTTGTTCAGAATCAACCAAAGAATCGATTGTGGTAGTTTTAATACCATCTCACATTTAAACCAAAAAATAATATAAAAACTACATTCGGTTATAATGATTAAATCTAGTAAATCATGGGTTTGTGAATAGGTCCTTAACATAACAACATAACATCACGCCTGTATTTTCCCGAAGGGGTAGGCAGAGGTGTAATAGTACACCCACATTTCGCCAGTTATGTTATAGTCCCATGTAATAGGGGGCGAGCCTATTGCCATTGACCGGGCACAAACCCAGACTCCGGGCTGCTACTGAGAATTTCCTAATGAAAAAACCCAATAACATATAGGTCCTTAAGGCTCAAGAAATTCAGCTCGATGAGTTTCCATGCATCAGGTAGACCATGCACAACATTTTTCACTTTCTCCGCTTACTACTGGGGAACTTACAGTAAGCAAATCTAAAAGCATGTTATTTTATGATTAAAAAAAAAAAGCTAAGATAGTTTTAATGAAAATCTTTTTGGGGAAATATAGGTTTTCACTACACAAACAATAACGTTGTATATTTTATGATTTCATTTCAAAATCATGCATAAACGAGATAAAGGCATATGATAAGGCATACTACCCGTCATCACGCATCACATACATTAGTGAAAAATAAATGATAATATCACATATCTCAACTCACGAGTAAAGTACGAGATCAAACAAAATTATGCAATGTCACCAAACTTCAAAGAAAACCCCAGTCACAACCACAACGGAAAATGAATATCAACTACTGAGGTTGCAGTAAAGCGAAGTAAAATAAAAAAATAAACACACTACATTCAATACAAACAAATCTGTCTGAGGCGTCGTACTTCCAAGTTCTAGTTTCACGAAAGCTTTTTCCACCTATCCTCTATACAAACAAGCACGCCCACAAAAAACGTTTCTATGCAAATAGGGGCAAATAAACCGTGTGTGAGTCAGTTGCGAAGGGATGTAGGGCGGCTGGATGTGCTTGTAGTGCAATTTATTGTTGTCATGTTGTTTGACGTGTATTGTAGGTGCAGAATTAACAATGACGGTAAAAAAAACTAAAATTTAATAATTCTGTAATACCCATAATATAAAAAACAAATATTTCCTCTTTGTAATGTTATTATTGTTATTGTATAATAAAGCTAACGTATTTAATTTTTAAGTATATTTTTGAATATCGGATCAGAACATTTGGTTTTTTTTATCAGTCATTATCAGACTGAATGTGGGTATTGCTAGTATATTAATCTGATTAATAATCACACCCTCTTAACCATAGATGATATACCTACTTATTATTATCTATTCTCTTAACCACAATACACCGTGCGACAAGCATGATGATGCATTTCTTTTAAAGATAAGCTGTACCTTTGTGCTCAAGTGTTTGTCTTTTATGTTTTCTATAATAAAATGTGTTGTGTGTCCAGTCAGAAATCTTTCCTTTGAACCACCACTAAGGTTAAAATCGCTTGCATTCGATGTTCGATGGCAGCCGTAGTTACGTGTAATGTAGCAGGATTCGTTCAATGGATTTTGTCGACAAAATGTACCACCGGGAAGTATCGTGATCGTACATAAATAAATAAATAAATGCATAATAGACCTGACCTTAGGTTTAAAGAATTTTATTTCTCATAAGAACAAACAGTTCACTTATAATGAGATACAAAAGTACTTACAACTAAATTATATAATTTTAGCCTCTAACCTTAAAAAGGTTACCTGGATCGAGTCCCTGTGGAATCCCTAAAGTGATCTAGAAGATAACGTACATGCACTCTTTCAATGTAATAAATATCATGCTCTAGCTTCGAGGTGCTTATACAACTTCCAGTAACTCCTAAGTCACTGTAAAGCACCTTCTCTCCCACAAGATCGCATTTTCGGCGGCGTTTTATACGCGACGCATGCTTGATTCCCACTATACATATTTATGATGTCGCCTGCTTTGCCAGCGGGGAATGGAAGAATTTTATGGTCTCTTACGTAGGTGACCGTGCAACAATTATGTAAGGCTTGTTTAATAGTGGTCCTGTGATGTTTATTTTCTTTCAGAAGTCTATTCGGGTGTTGATTTATTATTTAAACCTCAATTTGTAGTGGTGATTGAATTCATTTTAGGATAGTTATTTGCCTTTATTACATATCTTTAAAAATATTTTGCAATTTAAAATAGTACACGATCGCCCAAAATTTTATTATTTAATTTTTATTTAGTAGTTAAAATCTGATATGACGTTACATTTTCTCCCAAATGCCACCAGCCTACCGCTAGCCCCGATACGGAACTTCACAAAAACAGTATGGTAGATTAGTCGCCATATTTAAGGTGCATACGAAAAACATTTTTTTTAGACTCTCAATCCGACTGCAAAAAACACAACTAAAACCATCAAAACGAGATCTATTTCTGCGGTCAGTTGTATACATTAAAATAATTACCTTATTATTTTTCTATGGTGGTATACAATCACAGATTGAACTAAAATAACTGCTACCGACTGCGGAAACTGATCTTGTTTTGATGTTTTTAGTTGTTTTTTTTTGCAGTCAGGTTTTTTACTTTTAAACTTATTATTTTTATAAATGTGCACACATATAACACCTTCTATGCTCTAAAAAAATAATCTTTCTCAAAGCTGCTTAAACTAACATTTCAGATAATACGTTGAAATTGAGGAACAGTAAAATTTCACAGTCGCAGTTTGATTCCAAACTGATATTCGGATAAGTAGAGCAAACATTTCCGCGGTTAGACCGTCTTAAGACGAACTGTTCGTAGTAGGAGTCAGTAGTTTGTTCAATCAATCGCAACTTGTACGATGGATTGTGTACTCGATAGTACCGTTTCGCGGCTTCGGCATTGAACTACTAATATTGGAATTGTTTTGTTCGAAATTGATGCTTTTCGTCTGTTAGATGCATTGCAGATCGTTCTGTTGGAGGATTAAATTCATGATGTGATCTGTTTTGGTCAGTACTCGTACACAGCATTGTTGTCAGAGTTTTCGGATCCCATGGGATCTCGTGTCACACGGTAATATTAGCCGCTTTGGTATGAGGTGAGCTTGTTTACTAACATAGAGCGATGAACTGTAAGTGAATAACAGGAGGAACTTGAAACACTTTGAGGAATTAATACTTGCTAGTGTATTCGAGTAGTTTAAAGAACCACACCAATAATACTTGCGATAATATTCACCATAATGATGAACACGCAAATCTTTATAAGTAATCTATGTGTTAAAAACTGATAACATAAAACAAACAACACAACTGACAACACAAAAGGCACATAGTGTAACAACACAACCTCACAGCTCACATCACACAATACAACACAACACATCTAGACTACATCATTTGCACGCGAGACTGGTAACCACTCACGTTACAGTTTACGTTTTTCCAGTATAATTTCACTTACAAAGCGTACAGACGTTACCAAATGCACCAGTAGTCGAAACGTAAACATTGTACATATCACTAATTTAACCCAGTTCAAAGGAAAAACATACGTGGAATAAGTACAGGTATTCCGGACATTCGGCCCTGCAAACGTGCATTCCCATGTATTTCAGGTAAGCCTATAGAACAGGAACGAGGAGGTTCTAATACACAAATACATATCAATTCAATAAAATTCAATTCAATGTTTCTTATTTCAAATACAACTAATTACAGGCACTTTTGAAACGTCAGGCTCTAGTTGTACGGTTCCAAATTGTGGGTCCTATGGAGAAAAACCGGCAAGAAACTCCATGGATATACTCTTTTTAAAATAGGTTATTGTTTATTACATCAAATTTATTCAAATAATGTGAGTATAATGTAGGTTAATGTCAGAAATAAACAAGAGTTTAAAAGTGAGAATATTGTCTTTAGAAATAAACGTAAAAAGAGATGCCATAGTATGTAGAAGGTGACCTGTCCCGACAGATGGCAGCCGTTCACGAGCGTGACGCGAGCACAGTCTAAGGAACTCTAGCTCTGCTCTTTCCGCGAGCATCAGCCATCGCTTAACTCAACCATATTAAAAGGAACTTAACGACCCGACACTAACGCCACCAATAGCATGACATTTAAGTGAGAATGACAGACTCATACTGCTAGACAACAAATAGGCAGGAATATATAGAATTACTGTAAAAACATTAATGGCCACATGATACTTACGTTTTACATTTTAATCACCTTTAAATAATTGTAAGCAGTTCACACACGTTGCAGTTCTATGACAGAAAATAATGCAATAACGAAGAAGGAGAATATAATAAAGTATATTGCTGCGACAAATATTTTACCATTTAAGGCTGGGTCAAACCAACTGCAGCGCATCACAGCGCAGCGCGTCGCATTGCAACAGATAACGTTGTAATGTATGAAATCTTATGGCTTATCTTACACCAATCGCATCGCCGCTACGCGTAGTCATTTATTTTATTTATTTGTCATGTGACTTGCGAGCTTGGTGTGTCACTTCCCATACGATTTCATACATTACAACGTCATCTGCTGCAACGCGACGCCCTGCGCTGTGATACGCTGCAGTTGGTTTGATGTTTGACCCAGCCTTTAAATTTCGATGCGATCATCTTTTGTTTGGTAGTGTTGCTAAAAGTGTGTGTAGATATCTAAGGCAGTCGTTACGAGTAGTCAGAAGCCTTAAAGTCTGACAACTGGTCTAACCTTAGAATGTAAGGTCAGTGTTACCCAGTAACTGGGTTTCGGGGTCTGATGACAGTCGCTCCGTGTAAAGTGCTGATGTTCAGCCGCATCTGGTTAAACTGGAAGTCGACCTTTGTAATTGGTAAAAGGCTCGGAGAAAGAAGAAGAGAAGTGTGTTGTGTATGTGTAGAAATAAATCATTTTTCTTTATTTTCTTTCTTCTTTGAGACAGTGTGGTTGATTGATTTTGAGTAATTTTTGGTAAAGGCATTTAAAAATTCTTATTATTGCGTCGCTGTTTACTCGTGAAACCCAATAAGCGATATACCGCGTTGGAGAACAATCATGCATCGTAACTTTTAGTTCAGCAGTATTCACCTTGCCTTTTAACGGAAGATACTTGGATAAAAAGCCTACAAGAATTTTTAGCGATTCCAGGTTTTCTTGTTCCTGTAATAAAATGAATGTTGGAGTAACAAGTAGTACTAACCAATGAACACTAACAGAATGTGAAGAATTCCATGGTGTATTCGAGCAGATTTCGGAATATTCAATTTATAAGTGTTCTCTTTTTGTTGAAGCTGATTTTTATGCGGTGTGGCTGTGGTGTGGATGGAGGTGTTTTGTTAACATAACATAACATAATATCACGCCTGTATTTCCCCGAAGGGGTAGGCAGAGGTGTATAGTACACCCACATTTCGCCAGTTATGTTATAGTCCCATGTTATAGGGGGCGAGCCTATTGCCATTAACCGGGCACAAATCCATATTCCGGGCTGCTACTGAGAATTTCCTAATGAAAAAACCCAATAACACTTTGCCCGACCCGGGAATCGAACCCAGGACCCCACGCTCAGCAGTCGCGCTTGCTTGCTGTTGTTTGATCTGTGTTTTGTTAAGGGTGATTAAAGCATTGTTTTTTCAATATTTGTACTTAAAGCAATAACTCGAGTATTTTTATCATGTTCGTCTGCCACATATATATTTGGCTAACGGATTATCGATTACTGGAGTAGTATGTTGTTTCTAAAATAAAGGCGGACCAAAGCCAGATCCAGGCAAACACTTAGCCAGAGTACATAGGTAATAAAGCTATGTAAATTTCAATAAATTATAATATAATATTCTTGTAAATTATTATTAAACAAAAGATTTCAAAGTATTTTCAGTAAGATACAAATTTTCACAACAAATAATTAAGATTTCTGCGAAATTGCGATTAATTAAAATAGCGATCTATTTTCGGAGATTCGCGCTTCAGAGTATTCAATATTATAAAACGGTTCTGTACACGGAAGAAAAGGTTCTGTATAATCTTATTTAAATTAACTTTGGAAGTAGATTAAAACATCAATCTGTTATTTATAAGGTATCTTGACTCATTATTGTTGGCAGCTCTTTCTTTAATAATTATGGTTTTCGTTGAGATGTGGTTAAAAGTTAACGAGGAACAGGTAGCTCGAAGCTACCTGTAACCTCACAGTAAAAACAACCTTTCAGTTTCACCGGCCTGAAAAGGAAACGTTATTTTTTGAAAAAAAAAAAGAGTTCTTAATTAATAGAGCTTAACGTTCATAAATTGGTTTTCTTTATTTTTGAGAGATATAGATATGCCCAACAGTAAGCTATAAAGGCCCGTAAAAACCTGAAGCATGGCAGTAGCAGCGCGGGTTGAAATCGGGCCCGCGCAAGTTGTTATACAAGGAACTATAACCGAAACACGACATCAAAAATTAGCGCGGGCCCGCTGGTTAACTGCGCTGCTTTTTCCCTGCTCTAGGCCCACCGGAGACAAACCTAGCAGCGCGGCGCGTGAGATGCGTAGCGCAGAAGCGGCGTGGTTGCGTGGTATCCATGAACTTATTATACTTTACGCTAGTATAGTAAGTTTATGGTTGTATCCATTGTATCATTAAAGCCAACTAACTCGTCACACCAGAGCAGGGCAGGGTGGCACGTCAGGGTGACGTCAAACCGGTTACGAAGCAGTTGTATTATTTGACAACCGTGAACCGACACAACACGACACACTCAGTTCTATCACGGGCCCGCAGTCAAAACTCTTTAAAACTGCTTGCCTTTTAGTGTAATGTGTACCGCGCTGCTCATGCCCCGCACTGCTACTGACATGCTTAGGGTTTTTACAGGCGTTTAGTATGGCGGCCATAGTGATACAATGCAACCATGCCTCTCCTGCCCTACGCATCTCACGCACCGCACTGCTCGGTTTGTTTACGTTGGGTTTAGAGCAGGGCAAAGGCAGCGCAGTTAACCAGCGGGCTCGCGCTATTATATATTTGTTGTATCGTGTTTCAATCGTTCCTTGTATTACAACTTCCGCGGGCCCGCTTTTAAGCCGTGCTGCTTCTGACATGCTTTTGGTTTGCAGGGGTTTTTACTTGTCACACCTGAGCAGGGCAGGGCGGTGCGTTAGTGTGACGTCGAAGCGGTTACAAGGCAGTTGTATTGTTTTACAACCGACATTACACGTCAAGCTGAAAGCAGTTCTATTGCGGTCCCACCGTCAAAACACTTTTAAACTATGAGCTTTTTAGTGTGAAGTGTGCCGCGCTGCTCATGCCCCGCGCTACTGCTACCACTGTTTTTACGGGCCTTTATAAGAGGTTCGCGTAGCATAAACCAACACACAGATCGTATTTGTAAATAATGTTTGTATTGCACAAATAAATCAAATTCCACCGTTTGTCACACCTCTACAAAGTGAGCCATCCTCTATAAAGCACAAAAAAATCATCCACAAAGTTACAACGACCGAATTACATAAAATCATCCACAATGAAACAATGAACAAGCGAAGGAAATTAAGTTTCCAGCAGTAGATGTGAAAGACAGAAAACGTTAGTATAATTGCCGTGTGGTTAACTGAGGCCGTCCGGTTTTATAGTCCAATCTCTTTAATAGTGGCGGTACACTAAAATGTCATGCAGGAATTTAATGTAACATAAAGGTGGTAAAAAAAATTTGGTGGCAAATAAATCATGTGGCAGATTTATTAAAACTAATAAAACTCAAATTGATGTGGCTAACTACATGAAAATAAACGTCATAATTCATCACTAGAATAGTCTTTAGAATCACCACCCGTGTTTATATTATAATTACATGAAATGACAATATAACCTATATCTTAAACATTTACATCGATCATCGTTTGTTTTCGACGCGGCTTCTATTGATGTTCGACCGCATGCACCTCGTAGTAGTTTTCAAAGGGCGCCACTATTTGAGTGGATGGACTTCACATCAACAATGAAAGCTGAGACTAGAGTGACCACTTTATTGACTTTGTCTGAAAATAAACGAATTTTAATTTAATTTTTATTCCGTTTACCAATATTTGTTTTCATACAATATTTAAAATTAACGTGTTTTTTTCAATTGCAGTGGAATTTCCAATGTAGTTCTAAGCGTTTTAAGTCAAATAAGATCTAATTGATTATACAGAATATAAGAAAATTATAGATATTGCTAATTGCTCGCAGAACGGATGGGGCCATAAAGTTCTGGAGTGGCGACCGCGTACTGGAAGGCACAGCGTGGGTGCCCCACAAGATAGATCGAAGGCCTGGTGAAGGTCGCGGGAATCCGCTGGATGCGGAAAGCGCAGGACCGGTCGTTGTGGCGATGCTTGGGGTAGGCCATGTCCAGCAGTAGACGTCTTTCGGCCAAAATGATAATGATGATGATTATTATATTAAGAGGATACACAGCAGCGACTTTCTACTATGGGACCAACTCTGAAATCGTGAAAAATAATCAGCTGTTCCAAACATTTTGATTGAGTTAGGCATCCACTTATTTAAGAACAGAAACATCAGAATTTTTTCTCGATTTTATAGTTGATCCATTAGTAAAACTTGTGCAGAATGATGAGCTGAGACCAACCTTAAAGTTTTAATTGGTATATTAAAATAGGGTAGGTGGTGGGTGGGTAGGTGTACCTGGAAGTGTGACCGTCCATCATATACAAACTGTAATTGATCTGTAATACAGTTTTTACCTTAATCAGACAACAATCTCTATTTTATGTGGATTTTTGACTCTGTACTGTATTGTGTTAATGAGAAAAAAATAATGTAATAACTGAAAACCTCTTAAGGGGTCATTGTACTCATCAGTATGAACATTTTTTACTATGCATATGGGACCAACCATGTTATCTAAAAAAAAAAAAAATCGGCTTAGTAGTTTCAGAGTTTATCGATTATACGTAAGGAACTTACAAAGAACAGATAGAAATTATACGAGTTGCTGTTATTTCAATTTCCAATTTCAATTTTCAATTTCAATGTTTTTTATTTCAAATAAACCTAATTACAGGCACTTTTGAAAGGTCAGGCTCTAGTTGCACGGTTCCAAATTGTGGGTCCTATGGAGAAGAACCGGCAAGAAACTCCATGGATAAACTCTTTTTAAAATAGGTTATTGTTTATTACATCAAATTTATTCAAATAATGTGAGTATAATGTAGGTTAATGTCAGAAATAAACAAGAGATTAAAAGTGAGTATATTGCCTTTAGAAATAAACGTAAAAAGAGTTGCCATAGTATGTAGAAGCTGACCTGTCCCGACAGATAGATACGGTTAGTCTATAAAATCCCATTTCTGGACAAAAGTCTTAACCTGAAATACCTTGAAGACCTTGACCTTGACCTTTGAAGTACTTATTGACCTTCATTTATATAAGGTATAGCTTTGCGCCAATGCTACAATGGTGCTGATATAATATTGTAAGATTAAGCATTTTATTTCCAAAAAAAAAATATAAAACTCCAAATGATGGTAATCCTATCGGTGACGTTTACTCTCTGAATACAGAGTCGGAGACGAGATAAAAATGGTTTCAGTATACAACGGTAATAATAGGCATCGTTTTAAACAAGGGCTGTTTTTTTACAGGCGTGAGAGCTTAATTTGGCTGCAGAAAAGTTATTTATTTGAAGGAGGACCTGCGTAACATTGGCGCGCTAAAATATAAGGTGTCAGTAAGTGACACCTTATAGTTGGCATTAAAAGCCATTTATTACAACTTAAAGTCAAAGTAATTGGAGTTAATGTTCTGGAAGACATGATTAAGGCCACCGATACAAATGGCTATGTTGAAAACAACATATATTAAATAAAAGAAATAATCATTGTGCAAAAGTCAATTTTAATAATAATTTTGATGATGAGAAGAACGTTTCTTCAGGAATTGTTTTTTAGATTAGCAGATATTCACAAGACTGATGAAATGAGATAATTAGTAGATTCCGACACTGGAACCGTCTTTCCCGGGCAGAGTGCGTCTATGAGGAATTCCACAGGTTAAAAAAAAAGTGATGCGAGAGTTGGAAAATTACTGAAATGTGTATTCATCATTCCAGCCGAAAAACGTCCACTGCTGGACAAAGGCCTCCCCCAAATGTTTATTATTATGAAATGTGTATTATAGGCATATTATTATTTAGTAAACCGAATCCCTGGTAGAAAAAATAAAGTATATTTTCAAAATTAAATATAGATTGAAAAGAAAAAATTAGTATATGATATCCTTAATTCATAAGCAAAATAACTTTTAAATATAATTCAAACTTCGATCAAATATACTATAGATGCACGGTCTTGTACAAAATTGAACCCAAAAAAGTCTTCGCGATAAAGTGTACTCGTAATTTTATTATGTTTACGACAGCGACAAGTACATCACTCCGTCCTTTGTTTGCACATTTGGTGTATCTATAGTTTTTATTACTAACTTACTAAGTACCGGCAGCTCAATAGACAGATCTCAAAGTCCTTGAAAAGTGACCTACGCCAATTTAATACGGAACGTATTAAAGACGCGATAGAGAAGAACAAGGGCTCCAAAGTCTTCGCAAGAGACCTGTCTATTGGGCAGAGCCAGCTTGCAAAACTGAGGACCGACGATGGCAGAGTCGTATCCTCCAAGCCAGAGCTATTGAAGGAGGTTGAGAAGTTTTATGGACAGTTATACACGTCCACCCGGACACCCGCTGTAAATCGGGCTCACGACCCAAGAGCTCGATTGACCCGACACTATACCGAAGATATCCCGGACGTCAGCCTGTACGAGATTAGGATGGCTCTGAAGCAGCTCAAAAACAACAAGGTACCAGGTGATGATGGAATTACAGTCGAACTCCTGAAGGCGGGTGGAAAACCGATCCTTAAGGCCCTTCAGAAGCTGTTTGATTCCGTCATTCTCGAGGGAAGAACGCCACAGGCATGGAGCAGAGGTGTGGTGGTACTCTTCTTCAAAAAGGGCGATAATGCTCTACTGAAGAATTATAGGCCCATCTCACTTCTGAGCCATGTCTAAAAGCTGTTTTCGAGAGTCATTACGAACCGTCTTTCGCACAGGTTTGACGACTTCCAGCCTCCCGAACAAGCCGGTTTCCGAAAAGGCTTTAGCACCGTAGACCACATACATACGCTGCGGCAGTTTATACAAAAGACTGAAGAGTATAACTTGCCTCTTTGTTTAACGTTTGTGGACTACGAGAAAGCCTTCGATTCGATCGAGACTTGGGCGGTACTACAGTCTCTTCAACGGTGCCAGATTGACTATCGGTACATCGAAGTGTTAAAGTCTTTGTATGAAAACGCCACTATGTCAGTCCGATTACAGGATCAAGCCTCGAAACCTATCCTTCTGCAGCGAGGTGTGAGACAGGGAGATTTGATCTCTCCGAAACTGTTCACTGCTGCATTGGAGGATGTCTTTAAGGTTCTGGAATGGAAGGGGCTAGGCATTAACATAAACGGCGAGTACATCACTCACCTTCGGTTTGCCGACGACATAGTAGTCTTGGCTGAGACCATGGAGGACCTCGGTACAATACTCGATGATGATGATGATGCTTCTGATAGAGTGGGTCTTAAAATGAATATGGACAAGACAAAGGTTATGTCGAATTCCCATATAGCACCCATTCCGGTTAGCATCGGAGAATCTACACTCGAAGTTGTTGACGATTATGTATACCTAGGACAAACTGTCCAGCTAGGTAAGTCCAACTTCGAGAAACAGGTCAATCGTCGAATCCGACTCGGTTGGGCAGCGTTCGGGAAGCTACGCAATGTCTTCTCGTCCAAACTACCGCAGTGTCTCAAGACGAAAGTCTTTGACCAGTGTGTGTTGCCAGTAATTACTTACGGTACTGAAACGTGGTCGCTCACAATGGGCCTGATAAGAAGGCTCAAAGTCACTCAAAGGGCAATGGAGAGGGCTATGCTCGGAGTGTCCCTGCGTGATCGAATCAGAAACGAGGAGATTCGCAGGACAACGAAAGTAACCGACATAGCCCGAAGAATTGCCAAACTTAAGTGGCAGTGGGCGGGGCACATTGCTCGCAGAACGGATGGCCGATGGGGCTGTAAAGTCCTAGAGTGGCGACCGCGTACTGGAAGGCGCAGCGTGTGTAGGCCCCCACAAGGTGGACCGACGACCTGGTGAAGGTCGCGGGAATCCGCTGGATGCGGAAGGCAGAACCGGTCGTTGTGGCGATGCTTGGGGGAGGCCTATGTCCAGCAGTGGACGTCTTTCGGCTGAAATGATGATGATGATGATGATAGTTTTTATTTATTTTTTCTACACATTTCAGCATCGTAAAACGTCTCACCGCTAGCGCGGTCGTGAAGCGACTGAGAGCAAAACTCTGAACGGGAGTGAATATTGCACAGTTTTGAGGGCGCTGTTTTTCGAGCGGCGATTGTGCATCTATAGTATATTTGATCGAAGAATTCAGATGAATGCATACGGAAGAATTGTATTATCAAAGCCAGGCACCCTTTAGCTAGTTAATGTATTTTTTCTGAAAATGTTTTTTCAAAGCCGCTGGCGTTTTAAAGTCTACATATCACAAAAAAATAACAAAGAATAATGGGGTGACCGCAGACATGCCATAAATATGTTGGTATAACGTTGTGAATAATTTAACCGGGGTTGGGCCTAAGTAAATATTGTTACTCGTGTATGGAGGTTCCGTCACAACCTGTAAGTTATCGCACGAACTCGTGTTTGAGTTCCTTAACACATACATATTGACTTTGATTTGGTACGGGAGTTAATTTCGTTACAATGCTCCGATTGTATTGACTGTCTGAGGTTCGGGGAGTATAGCTAGGCTTAGTTTGACTTGCTAGTTGTCCAATTTGGGGGACTGTTGTAGAAACGTCACTTAGCTAACAAGTAGTTTGGCGCTTCACTTCCCTTTAGTATCATGCGGAATATGCGATAGACTTTTATTGGTAACTAGCTATGTGCCCGACGGGATTTTCCATCGGTAATACTATAGGCCTCCTACAAACAATGCCGGCGGTATTGCCGCTTTGCCTTGGCCTTGCCACCGGGCAGGCCTTGGTGCGCCCGGCGCCTTGCCGGACAAAGGAGCCGCTGCGTATCGCCACCTGGGAATGCCGGGTATGTCCGCACTGCTGGCACTGTGTAGTATAGCCTTAACATCTCAAGAACCATCTGACTTTTCTCCCCATTTAACTCCCTTACGAGATGAATTTCCAAAAAAAACACTACAACACATATTTCTTTATTTCCATTCAAAAAGTCAAATTAAATACGATTTTTTATAGATCTACCTTCAAAAATTACGTATCTTCATACAAACTTTTCAACTGATCATCAACCAGTGCATCCTGCCCGTCATGACTTACGGTGCCGAGACGTGAACAGTTTCTTTGAAGGATAAAATCCGTATCGAGATTATCCGGAGAAGAAACGGAGTGACCGACATAGCTTGTAGGATCAGTAAGCTGAAGTGGAAGTGGACTGGCCATGTCTGTCGAAGGACCGATAGCTGCTGGAACAGACGAGTCCTTGAGTGGAGACCGCGAATCGGTAAACGCAGCGTAGGGCGCCCCCCTCCCCGTGTGGTGGACCGACGACCTGAAGAACGTGACTGGGGGGACTGGATGCTAAAGGCAGAGGGCCGAGTGTTGTGGCACAACTTGGGAGAGGCCTACGTCCAGCAGTGGACTGCGAAAGGCTGATCTGATGATACAAATTTCAACCCCTATTTAATTTCCTCAGGGGATATATTTTTTTAAATCCTTTCTTATTACTCACCTACATTATCTAAGGAATTCCTATGCAAAATTTTAATTTCCTAGACCCACTAGATTAGGCTGTGCATTATCTGTCAGTCAGTATCTAGAATTTTATTATGTAGATTCTAAAAACCATGCAAGTGAATTTAAGTGAAACGGCTGTAAATGCACGAGCCTTCATCGGAAATCAATCAAACGATTTTTAACTAGCTAGTTATAATAGACTGTTTTTATTAACAATGCTTGTTCATGTAATAATTCACACCTAAAACCAGATTTATTGTGATCGCGGTACACTAACCATATTTTCTATTATTCAAATGCAGGAAGCGGAAATGGTGCAGTTTATAAATTACAAAGCAACATAACATCCCGCAGCCACAATGTCTGATTCATGGTATGAATTTGTTCTACGCATAATTAATTTTGTGGGAATGCACTAAAATTATAATACAGTGTGAAGTCTCCACCATGAAATGCACATATGAAATGAGGTGAAACTGGACATCATTTTTTATCGACGGAAAAATAATAAAAAATCCTTTTTTTAACCGACGAAAAAAAGGAGGAGGTTCTCAATTCGACGCGTATATTTTTTTTTTATTTTTTTATGTATGACGCATAACTTTTTACAGAGTGGTCCGATTTTGATGATTCTCTCATACTTTTTTAATGGATAGGGTATATCTCGAAATTGGTCCCATTTAAATTTCAAAATCAAAATCCACCCCTAAGTGTAGTAAAACAGGGGATGAGTGTTTGTTCACCCACTGAATTCTTACCTGTTAACTGATTCTGTTGAAACTTGACACACATTAATATAGTTCTAGACACTACGACATAATGGAGACCTGGAGTTAGATTTTAACCACAAAAAAATGAAAAATTAAACTTTTTAACAATAAATTGAACCGACGAAAACAGAAACTGAAAAGCGAAAAATAACTAATTATGAGTCGGCGCCAAACAACCAATCAACGAAGATCATTAAATTACTTTAAATAAATAATAAAAACAACGTCACATCAAATATAACGTGAAATTTTCAACGATAAACAATTACTTTCCAAAAATGCGTTCTCCGCTCGGCCACTTGCAACTTGCACGCACGCACGCTTAAAAGTTCGTTTGGCGCCGACTCATAATTAGTTATTTTTCGCTTTTCAGTTTCTGTTTTCGTCGGTTCAATTTTTCGTTAGAAAGTTTTAATTCGTTAACAAACAGTAAAGAAAAAGTATATTTTTGTCAAGTGGTCTATCGTGTCATAACAACAGTAATGATTGTAAATAACAGATAATGACGATGAAATAAAATTTATCCCAATAAAATAATTTTCATTTAAAAATAATGAAGAATTTACGGATAATCTGATTTTTGATAGTTTTTCTCGATACCTGGCAAAAATTTCAAAATACCGGCCACTTTTCAAAGGGTTCACACTTGCCAATAAAAAAAGTTTTGTTCCTTACCGTTTTTCCCGTCGATTAAATTATATCTAGTTTCACCTGATTTCATATTATGCGCAATTCATGAAGACTCGTGCTGCATCTGTAACTAACTTCGTGGCGGCTTTACAACATGTAACAAAAACCCTGTTGTTCCTGTGAGATACGTTTGAAAACTCTTCAATAAAAATAATCAAATTAAATATTAAAAAACGTTTCAGCACAATCCAATTTGGAAAAGAATACACTTTGAAGATATTTAAATGTTCCGAAAATCCAATTTCACATTGTTAGTGTAAATGGCCTGAAGTTAGTAAAAAAAGGTCTAGGAAAGTGTTTGACCATCGTTTTATTTGGATATTAGGTACTTGTGAAAGTAACGCGATATAGGAGCAGTACTGAGGTGCACCTAAGAGCCACAGTTTCGGTTCAAAAACAATAACATTTGCATTCTTATAAAGGGTTCACATCCAATAACAGTTTCTTAGAATAGCTGAAGTTTTTTAGGGTTACGTGTGTCAAAAAGATAGACTAAAGTTTTGGTTCCCCACTAACCTGTGCCCGTGGCTAAGACTTTGTTGCGCATGCCTTGGGAACTGTTTATTTTCCCGGGATAAAAAGCAGGCTATATATTAATCCGGGTTATGGTCCATTTGTGTGCCAAATATTATCTTAGTCCGTGTAGCCGTTTCATCATGATTGTAGGAAAAACAAACAGACATCAATCCTTTTTTACTTGCATTTATAATATTAGCTACTCTACTCTACTACTAATCTATATCCTAATAGAGTAGCATGACAAAATAAATTCATGCAATGAGAATACGCAATCATGTTGATTACAATGTTCATTGCTCTGTTTGTATGGCAAACCGTTTCACCAGCAACTATACACCACGCAATGAATATTGCTGAAATGTTAAAATTATTGCTATACTCATTGTGAGTCAGTTACACAATTACTTCACTGATCACGCTACGGAACCCTTTGTGCCTAACGGAATCACAAAATGTTTTTTAAACTGTTGATCCTTGTTCTTTCTTTTATTGTTCTTAGAAATTGCGTTGGTTTCAAATGCACGCACCTATGCGTAAGTAACTTTTAATATATAATTTTTCAGGATTAATTTTTAACTTAATTGAATTACATGGACATGTTTGCATGAAAAATAACATTTTGTGGAAAGTTACGTCATAAAACAATTCAGTTTTTCACAGAATACCTGCAGATATTGTTGATATTAGACATCTACAAAACACAATTTGTGACAGCCGTGGTAATAACATACAAATTTACAAGTCGCTCTAATGCAGTGGTTCGAGCATTTTCCCAAACATGTATATTGTCAAGGTCCACCAATTGTTTGCCAGTGAATATTATTATATAATAATTACTATTTAGCTATGTAGGTTCAAATCCTGCTCGTGAGCGATTTTTTCTTTCCACTATTTATATCTTTAACGTACGTTGATGTTGGATGGCTTAGCGGACCACTTCGGATCCTTTTGCAGACCAGCAGTGGTCCGCGGACCACCGGTTAACAATCACTGCTCAAATTTTAGTATTTTTTTCACATTCATTTTAGCAACTCAAAGCAAAAAAACAAACAATTTACCAGTAACATGACAAAACAAAAAATCTAACGCAAAAAGTGATAACAGGAGACTACGAGCAATTAAAGCGGTACAGCCGTATATTAAAAAACGGAAAAGCGTAAAACAAACAGCAGAAAAGGCAACGGAATTTGTACAATAAAAACAAACTGGCCTGTGAAATTAGGATTCTGGGGCGATCCCGTAATACAGTTTGCTTTGGACTCGCTCTTGATTTCGGTTTTTACATTATCTACCTACTTTCTGGGAATGTGTTCAAAAGTTTTCACCAGAACAATAGTGGACTTGTTGAGTGTGACGTATTTCGTTTTCTATATAACTAATGTACTGCTGTTCAATTTTTAGTACATTCACTCACTTCATGCTTAGCTCAATTGCCCTACTGTGTTGAAGACTTATGAATAGTATGTTGCGATTTGTTAGCTTATTTTTTGTTAGTAAATCAATTACAGGTATGGTAAAATCGAATGTTGACAGAATAAGTCTCCTATTATTTTATTTTTTTATATAATTATAAATTATACAGGTTGACTGGTTGAACGAGAGACTTATTGAAGGAGGATCGATGTCCAACACTTGATTCTCGTTCCAAATATGTATAAAAAGAGGCACCTATTTTATTTTTATTTTTTTCCAATCGATTCCATCAATAACTGTGGATACGATTCTGCGCTTACAAAACAAAGTTTCATGCAGTTAGGTGATGCACTTAGCACGGCAGTATCCAACGGTCACTATTTCCAACCTCTCTGCCTTTTGTACTAGCCAGCAGACCCCTAGAGTCCTGGACAGTCAGAGCTTGCGCGAGCATTTTTTCTCCTGTACGTGTGATTTATTATATATTTATTTATAACTTTACTGGTGCATCTACCTTATTCTTTGTTTCTGCATTACCCTAAAGTTGGTACCCAGTTGTGCATAAATAATTAAGTAAATCAATTTATCGTATCGGTTTTTTTTTTCCTTTTTTTTTATTTTGTGTACGCACTTTCTACCATATTCTTGAATATGTTCCTCGTTCACCCATTCATCCAGTATATTTTCACCTAGTTTACATAAACAAATTAACACACTATAGTAATACTGCGAAAAAAAATAAAGGGACAGTACCTATATCAGTATGTTACGCTGTGTGGTTTTCACAAAGAATGGTCCACCCTATTTGTTCTTGAGGTAGTCGTACAGGGTGGAAGTTTACATCAATAAAATATAATTCTTATTATGTTTACATCTTAAACAACACTATGAAGGTTTGTAAATGCAAAGTAAGTTTGACATTAGACAGAATCGATAAAAAATTGTCGGTACAACTTAATCGTTGAATTTTTTATGTTATCTTTAGTTTGGTACATAAACAAAATCCTCAAATCCGATGGAACGCAGTATATACCTTATGACTGGCACGCTATTTATATTATTTGGTATTTACGCAAGTAATTGTGTGAAAGTAACGGCATCGTGCTTCCTCAATGTTTATAATAACCATAACATTACGAGCAAAAATTGTCTAAATAAAGATTCGAATTATTATCCGGGAAGACATCATCAAACCACACGAGCGAATTATCCAACGGGCCAAAACCTTTACTTGAATCATTTTCGAAGTAATTTCTTTTTACATTCTTTTTTATCTTTTCGAGCGCGAATTTAATTGCCATCACTACTTCTTCAGAAAGCGGTTATGGTCCATTTAGTTAAATCGTAACTGCTTTATTGTTAGCTCTTCGAGTTTTGTAACAACAAAGGGTTCTTAAGATAAAACAAATAAATTGTTTCCCGGGGGCTAACTCGAGAAATGAGCGTTTTTTCAGATATATTTAGGGTTTTCGTAAATTGCTTCCAAAAATTTGATTTTCACGGAAAACATTTGGATTAAATGTATTAAATTTTGTATTTAATTTTGTATTTAATTTTGTATTTAATTTTGGCTCCTAGCTCCTGGATCCTGCCTCTATACGACTTTGAATTAACTGCAAAGTTAGTCGAGTCGGTTAAGAAACACTGTTTCATAATAAGATATCGCTGACGTCACCCAAAGACGTGCCAAGTGGATGAGAATTTCGATACCACGAGCAGTGTTCACGGTAGCTTATGGCTAAAGCACTGGCGTACTGAGCCAGGAGTCGCAGGTTCGAATCCTAATCGTGAACGATTTTTTCTTTCCACAATTTAAATCTTTAGATTTCGCTTCGCATGCGTAAATGCGTTAAAAATAATATAATATTTATGTTATTATGTATAATAATATTTTTTATTGACAAAAGGTAAACAGCTATTTTTGATATATTAAGTGACTATGTTTTGATAGCACAAAAAATTGAAACATCTGTAGCCAAACTAGGCAAAGACTGTATTTTGGCCATCAGCTCTAATCCCTTCGAATTATATAACATTATCGTAGCCATTGAAATTTATTTTAGCCTGGTAGTTTCATTTAACTAAATCTTATTTTCAATATTATACGGTGCATTTATGTCCTCTAGCAGCAATTACGTTTGTGGCGTTGCTTGAAAATAAAATAGTAAAGTAAAGAGAAAGTCCATGGGTAGCGGTGATTGCTTACCATCAGGTAACCCGCTTGTTTGTTTGCCCCCATCTATAAAAAAAACGTTTTTTTTCATTATCTTAAGACTAGCTGACCACACAATCTCAGCTGATGAGATCAAATCCTCAAACTCCAAGGCATAGTCAACTTTACGACTGGGTTGGGGAGGTGCTGTAGTCTACTATCAGAGGCGTTACAATAGATCTCTTAGGTCGCAGTGACAGAAGGGGTTTGCAAAGACCTTACCCCTTATAAAATTTAAAATAATAGACTAGCTGACGAAGAACATTAGATTTTTCGTAAAAAAGACTTTTAAACCATAATAGAAACAAAGAAAACTAAAACCTAGATAACTTACTAAATTTAATATTAAAAGCTTCTTTTATTTTATAATCCAATTTAGCTCATCTTACAGTATAATGCAATCCTAAAGTCACAAAGTTTGATTTAAACTCTGCTTATGCAAAGTTGGGGCTTGAAACGATAAACGACAAGTTTCTTCCGAGTGTTTTAGAGTTTTTGGAACATTACTATGTAATAAGTATCTGTTGCTTAATAGTTTTAGTACCTATGTACTTTTTGAAGCTATGCTTCTATAGCGTCATTGCAAGCTCGCTTACATAACTTCCTCCTTCATTAAGGGGCTTCCTACAGCTCAGTGGCGCCCCCATCGGTAAAAAAAAAATTACCTAGTTGTTATCGAAAATCTGTTTTACAGAATTGTAGTAAAGTTACTGTATTTTAATTATAAACTATATATTACCACTATTGTAGATAAAAAGTTCCAAAAGCGGCCTTTTTAAAAAAAAAAAAACTATCTACAACTACAGCGAACTATATTTTACCGAGTTAATAGTTTCTGATTAAACAACATTACTATTACTACAATTCCATAGAACCTGAATTTTGAGAAAAAAAAAATTGACTCTGCGAGTAATTATAATTTTACTGATGGGGCGCTACCGAGCTGTATAATAGTAATTTAGCGCACGACTATTTACTGTTTCAAACAATCAAATACAGCACTTCGCGCGCAATCTCTATCCGTGATTGCTCACAATCTTAGCTTCAGTAGGGCGTCCCCCGACGCCACCCCGTTTTTATTTTCCAATAATTCTGTTACGAATTACTATACAGTACCATAAAACGTAGACCATTTGCCATACAACAATTCCTATACATGAACCAAAAAAAGTAATGGCTGACTGACTTACTACTGACTGTCGGTGAAAGGAAATGACAAAGGAAAAGTGGAAACAAGATTCTGGACTATTTCTCGTCGGTTACCGACACTGTTCAGCTACCGGACCTATTAAAAGTCGGTCTTACGCCGCCATTGCTAAATGTGTGACAAGTTTTATTAGTCTTATTTACTTCTCGCAAACTTTGGTGGACGACGCTTTTAATAGTGGGCACTGACGATGCATTCAATAGTCCGAATGGCGTGGCCGCATTCCAAAATCTGTCCGTGAATAATTATTAGTAGGTATAAACGGTATCACTCACGTAATGCCATCGGGTGTGCCCGACTAGTCCTAGACTAATCCGACTCTTACGTAAGAGTAAGATAGTATACATATGTATGAGCACATCTCGCCGTTAAACTTGATAGTTTGGCGAGTTTTCTAGTAAAGTAAAACTAAAGAAATTGTACCTGTGATTAAATAAAATAAAAATAAAAAAAGACTACCCGTGAATGTTGAAAACGTATGTTATTTTTAGAACAAGTCATTAAAACGGCGTCCAAATGGATTTCTGATTTTTATACTTGGAGTTATGATTTTACATAGGTACTTTCGTCCATCTCTCTTGTAATTTTATTTTTTATTTTTTTTATAGTATAGGATGGCGAAACGAGCTAAAGGCCCACCTGATGTTAAGCGGTTACCTTTGCCCATAACAACTGCAATACCACCTAGGCTGTTACCTAAATGGTACCGCAAGTCGGTTCGCCAAACTGAGACATGAAGATGGAAAGTCTCATGTGATTGTAAATTCACCGGCACCCGTACCCTTCTGACCGAAACACAGCAATGCAAGCATCACTATTTGGCGGAGAAGTAGATACGGTGTTAGGACTTCCCCGGACGAGCTCTTTCACAAAGGAGCTCTACTAGTAATAAGTAAAAACTCCCAAAAGTCTCGCATGCTATCGAATCATACAGAGTGCATGTATATTTTCTACCTCTGTCCAGCTGAATCTAATAAATAATATACGGATTTAAAAAATAAAACCTAGAGGAGAGTCTCGTGCCGCATAAATATTGTATGAAGTGTTCCGTGGACAACTATTGGACAGTAAATGCTGTTTTATGGGATAACATTTATTGTTTTACCGAGCTAAGGCAAGATGGTTCTTTATTGAGCTTCGAGAATGGATTTCTTGTGCTTTTCTTCGATAAATTATTTATTATGGTATCGTTGTAGGTTTTGGGGTTATGAAAGATGTGGCGTGCAATGGTTTAGTTAACCCAGCGGATCGAATTCGCGATGTGACGTTTAACTCACTTTTGGCTGACTATAGAAATTTTGTTCAAACTCTATATGGAAAATTCAACAGACCGGTAAATAAGAGATTAAGGGACTTTACTTATGACGCGACGCGATGCGAGCGATATCGCATCGATTATCGACTCGAGTTGTACGTACGTTCTAATTGATACCAAAAATATTTCCAACAGATTACTAGTTGCGCAACAGAAGTCGCTCATCAATGCAAGTCGAAACAAGTGCCAGTGCTCGCACGCTCCGTACATTTATTTGAAATAGGATCGCAGGTCATTAGAAGGTACATGCAATTCGATCAGTGTTGCCAGGTCTGATTTTCAAAATCCGGGAGGCTTATTATGAAAAAAGCGGGAGATGTATAGAATTTTTTTTTTTAATCGGGAGATGATGTTTTTCAACAAAAATCAAGGTTTTTGTTGAAAAAACGGTATTATATTTTGCCACTATTCCAGCTGTAATATTAAAATCAAAGCAGTTTGTTTTTTTACTTTGTGCTGATATGTGTAATAATAATAAAATGAAATTTTAAACTTTATCATTTTGTGATAGAGTCTATTTTACGCAAAGTGTTTAGTGAACATACGATACACTGGGAGTGACGGAAATATTCAGGGCAGCAAATTCTCAATCTTTTTTATTTTATGCAGTTTCTTTTTGCCAGGTTTTGACCTTACTCCTATTATAAGGCTTTATTCGGGATTGTAGAAAATCGGGAGATCGGGAGATTTTTAGGAAAATCTGTAAATCTCCCGGAAAATCGGGAGACCTGGCAACAGTGAATTCGATATCGAGCAGATCTTTGAGCGACATCGTCAATCCATGCGATCTTGTCTGAAGACATTTGCGATTTTCAATACATTTTCTTCGAACACATGTTGTTGCGATATTTGACCGATATCGGCAATCGATGCAATTCTTCGTCGCGTCACGCCATGAGTAAAGTCCCTAAGTATTACAAGAAAATGGGCAGTTGCATCCCCATAAAACATAATCTCCTTATTACAACAGCTTAGACCACTAAACACTGGTTTAAACTGGGTCTAGCTTCAAACTTCATACGTAAGAATGTGTTAAGCCCAGCTTAGGCCAAATCAATTGCTAAATTGATTTTGTGGACTGTAGATTACAAATCCATATAAATACTAATAATTGGGGGAGGCCTATCAAATTAAATTAAATTAAAATCATCTTTATTCAGGCAAATTACACCCATATACAACAAAACAAAACAAGGTAAATAAATGTCACATTCAAAGCAATAATAATCAATTTACAAATTAATAATTAAAACAATGTCAATAAATTCAAAAATAAAATGGATTCAATGTCAGGGATTCAATGGCAATAAAATTAAAATAATAAAATAAAATCAGAGAATTAAAATTAAATATAAATATATCACAATTGTTAGAGCTTTCTCTGCGGCAGTTGTACTGCAATGTGCCTGTCACAACAATTCCTGATTATTTGGCAGTCGAGCCTATCCGCGATCATCGCCAGGACGGTGTTGGGGCTGGCCCGCACTCTGCGCACCAGAGCCGCGGCGCGCTTCCGTATGTCCAGTAGTGGACGTCTTTCGGCTGAAATGATGATGATGATGACTAATAATTGTATGGCAATATTTTATCACGGCTTATTATTAGTAACCATTTTTGACGAGGTTCAGTTTGTTGGTTCTAAAAGGGTTTAGCCGCATTTTTCATGCATTTAAAAACAAAATTACTAGCAATGTATAGATACATAACATATATACATAAAGAATGTTAATGAAATTCTAGTAACGACATCATAATATTTAAATGTTAAAAAATGCAATAAAGTTTAAAGTATTGTTTTGCTTTGTGACGAGTTGCGAAACATGTATGCTGAAAAATAGTAGCTTAAGAAAAAGAAAGAAAAGATAACATAACATAACATAACCAGCCCATTACCGCCCCACTGCTGGGCACGGGCCTCTTCTCAGTATGAGAAGGCTAAGGCCTAAGAAAAGATAACAGAAATAAAAAATTCCAAAGAGAAAAACTTTTTATTTGAGAAGTAGCTTAGCTATATAGCCTTATTTTTAAGAAAACTGCATTATCTTCCAGACAAATTTAGGTTTTTTGTAATAATATATCTGACAGATAATCTCTACTTAGTTCAGGTTGTTTCCTTTAAAATATCTATATTAACGTCTTTAACTTAATAGGTATTCCTTTATTATTAAATTTCGTAATAAATCCCTGAGATTATCCATGCCTAACATTTAGAACTTTCTCAAGAGGATCAAATACTGGTAAATAATTTTACAGCCTCTAGTCTTAAGTCTTAGAGCGTACAAAAGCTGGGTTAATGCTTATTTACGATCCTGTTAGAAGATATTTCATTGTAAGTTCTAAACATCACAGGACCTGTGTCAAGATTATTAGTTCAATTTTGCTCTGCCATTATTTTCATTATTCCGCTGGATGCGGAAGGCACAGGACCGGTCGTTGTGGCGATGCTTGGGGGAGGCCTACGTCCAGCAGTGGACGTCTTTCGGCTGAAATGATGATGATTATTTTCATATGGAGATTATAGAATTGAGTTTTTATCTACCATAATCGTTGAGTAGATACAACAAGATAATGTCACAGAATATCTAATAGTACTAACGTACAGAACGGCCACTCACCACCCTCCGCCAATTTAAGATTCCTCACATGCGCCCCACACGCACGCGCAGTCTGACGGCAATTGGACTGCAATGTTGCAATGGATGTCAATCGGCAGTCGCTATATAGGCACGCCATCTCTGAGAACTACTGAGACCCGCCCGGTTAAGCAGTTAGGGTATCTATTTCGGGTACCAATTCTGCGAGAGTCCATTCGAAAAAAAAAACAATAAGAGAACTACTGAGAAGCGCTTGGAACCCAGTCGGCATTACGAGCGGCGAGCATCCCTAACCTACATGTGTGTGCGTTCGTATACATACGTAATCTCGTGTATGTAGGTGGTGCTAGCATTTATATTGTATTGAGTGGCCGAGGTGTGATAATGTGAAAAGAAAGGGGGCCCTGAGTTCTTTAATTTTTCTGCCAAATATTGTGATTATGCCAATGTCACTGTTTAACATAAGCTGTAAACCTGCTAACTTCCACTTACAAGGACGGGCTTACATGTCCAAACTTGTATATACTTATTATCCTACTAATATTATATATGTGATAGTTTGTGTAGATGTTTGGATGTTTGTTACTCAATCACGCTGTAAGGGCTAAACGAATTTGGATGGACGGACATAATACCTCGCTCCTCCAATTACAGATATGCAGCAGATAGTAATCTAGCAAACCTAAACAAAACATATCAACTTCTATAAAAAACAAAAGTAACCTGAGGACAACTAAGCAATGCTTCTGACAATACAATATACCCAAAAATTCGCACAACTTATGTTTGTCTAAATTCTACTTCTGCGGTAGAATTTCTAGAACGTCTGATATACAGTTTCGCTGTGGGTCCCAATTTGTGTCTCGTTGTCAAGCAGGACATAAAACACTAGCCGTGTGTACAATGTGCTTTGTTCTGTTTCTACTCCAGTTTCTAAGGATTTGTAGCTATTTTAAGGAAATAAAATGCTTTTGAATAAAAGGAACACTTAGAAATGAAATGCTTAGCTCAACAAATTGCCAAGAGGGTCGTGAGGTAATAATCTGCATGCTTGGAAGAAGACTTATGCACAGTTTTAAATGTGTTATCATAATTAAATGATTTTATTATTTTTAACGCATGTACGCATGCGGAGCGAAATGTAACGATTTAAATTGTGGAAAGAAAAAATCGCTCACGAGCAGGATTCGAACTTACGACTCCTGGCTCATTACGCTAGTGCTTTAGCCACTAAACTACCGTGAACACTGCTCGTGAGCGACTTTTTCGTTCCACAATTTAAATCGTTATAATTAAATAAGTGCTACTCCAAATGTTGTCAAACATTCGATTATTAAATAAAATAGGAAGGTATATCCTTCACAAACATTTTTCAGTTTAAAACACGAATGCAGATTTTTTAATTAATCTACCATTTAAAACAAATAGTATGTGTTGAAATTTACCATTACTTCACACCGTATATTATTCCCAAAAGTCAACGTGTGCAACTGACGTGATGTTCAGTGTACATAGCCATTATTTTTTCACAGCCCATCACTGACAGAACAAAATAAAATTAAACCAAATGACATCAAATTTCAACCCTATACCCATAATCTTAGGATTCAGATTATTCAAATTGCCACGAATGTTATTAATATGGTGCGGTACCTAATGGATCGTACATTTTTTGTGCTTGAATATTTTATGACGTATTTCGGAATAATTAGGAAAAAACATTTTTAGTGATGAATAATGGATTTATCAGTCATATAAAATTAAAAAAATCGCTCACGAGCAAGATTCCAACCTGCGACTCCTGGCTCAGTACAGTTCAGTTTTTCTTTCCACAATTTAAATCTTTAGATTTCGCTTCGCATGCGTAAAATGCGTTAAAAATAATAAAATTAGTAAGGGTAGGCATATCTATACGACTTTGATTTAACTGCAAAGTTAGTCGAGTCGGTTAAGGAACAATGTTTCTTAATAAGATATCGCTGACGTCACCCAAAGACGTATAGTGGAGGATAATTTCGATACCACGAGCAGTGTTCACGGTAGCTTAGTGGCTAAAGCACTGGCGTACTGAGCCAGGAGTCGCAGGTTCGAATCTTGCTCGTGAGCGATTTTTTCTTTCCACAATTTAAATCTTTAGATTTCGCTTCGCATGCGTAAAATGCGTTAAAAATAATAAAATTCATATAAAATTATTCATTATTTCATATTATAAACACAATTTTTATCAATGATTATGATTTTAGTAGTTAACTTACTTAAGAGGCCTTTCACATTTCGCAGCCGTCTCGCTCTAATTATAAGTATTTATAAAGATTTAAAGAGATTTTAGGCTAAATTGAAAAACGTATTCTAAAGAAATCCCTCAAAGTGTCATTAGAAATATTTAAACAACGGTTTTATTTCCATATATGATTTAAAATAAAATAATAACAAAGATTTTTTTTCTCACTCCTCCTCCTTCTAAGCAACAAATCAAGACGAAAATATATTTCAAACATTCTTAATGTTACCCTAAAGGACTTTTATAGAATACATTATTCAATTTCGCCTAAAATCATTTGAAATCTTTAAAAATAGTGCTTAAATTAGAGTGAGGCTGTGAAACGTGAAAGGCGCTCTTATCTCATGATGAAATTTCTTTCAGTACACGTGCAAAAAAAATGTTGATAAGAAACCCGAAATGACGTGTGTTATAATCAAACAAAGTTTAACCGGATTAAATCGCGTATATTTTTTAATATTGGTTTTCCTGACGTTTTAAAAGCTTTGCAGCATTTCGTGGTCGCAGATGGTTGGCAGTTACCACCTGTTTGGAACCCAGTCTTAAAAATAATCAAGTCCCAAACAGCACGCAACACTGTAAAAGATAATGATATTGTGAGTGATTACTGCGTGCATCGAAACGATTTTAATTAATAATATTGTACGGTAGATAAAAATATTTTTTTGGAAATATCTGTAAAGACGCATGTCATCTTAGTCTACCTGCGACCACGAAATGCTGCAAAGCTTTCGAAACGTCAGGAAAACCAATTTTAAATAATATACGCCATTTAATCCGGTTAAACTTTGTTTTTAACCGACTTCAAAAAAAGGAGGAGGTTATGTTATAATGTGTAGTGATCGAGAAAACTTAATAAATTATGACGTGTGTTATATTGTAGATAATTTAACTCAAATATGAAATATCAGAAAAACAGTACATCCAATTGAAAAAAAAAACCTTACAAACGAAAAATAAACTATAAACGCCAACGCATTACGTTCAGCTGCGCAATAGGGGGAAAGAGGTGTAAGACTGAATCTCCTGGAAAACTAGCCCCCGGGGCATTGGATTGATGACCCCGATGCCTCAGGTGATCCACGGATAAATTGCCACAGTGCCCAGCCAACGGTTTTTGCTTTATGACTTGCTGTTTTGGGAAATATTATCGCGGCTCTGTGTTGCGTGCTGAAATGTTAGGTCAGTACACTATGAAAATATAATTGGATTTAGTATGATTGGTGAAGGCCTTAGTTTTAGTAGTAAGTTAGCTTTTACCTTGACCTTTAAGTAGTTTACTGCAGGTTGGCTTAGAGGATCACTTCAAACGACGCTTTAGGAGAGGTGCTTTCGGCATCTTGCGCAAGCCGGGGAATTGAGTTAGTAGGCAATGCCTTGACCTAGTTGTCCCCGGTACGTGGCACTTTCTTTTATTTAACATTATTTAGAGCAGAAGTTTATGCGACTTCAAAGAATTATGAATTTGATCTTGCATTAGGTTTGTACCTGATGACTAGGCAAGATTAGGCATCTAGGTACAGTTAGCCGCATATCGGTGGTAATACAACCAGTATAAGCAGAGCCTGTCAAGAAGGACTCCGCGGCACATATTAATTATAATGAAAGTAGAGCACCGTATTGAACTGTGTGCGTAATTTAGGAAACAAAACGCCGCATAATTTGCGGTCGATGAGCGTACTACGACGTAAGGGTGTGCGTGGCACGTACACAAACAAGCCGGGTCGGCTTACTTAGGCTGCTTCACTTTCGTTATACGTGGCGCGGAGTCCTTGTTTTTTTGCTCGTCCCTGAATGTACCTAGATACATTTTTGAATTTTCGGCACATTTCTTAAGTTCAGCTTTTTATGGTATTTCTGTTTGTCCTTCAACGATTCATAATAATGAGAGGTCATGTTGAATCCCGAATGAAATTAAATTTTTTGGGACAGTTGAACTTGTTGACTTGTTGAACATTTCCACCATTTACATATGGAATTGTAATTTTTTTGTCCCAATCATCGTTGGTTTGTTTTTAATTACCGCGAAATTTTACAGGAGATTCATTAAAACATTTATTGCCATCATTTCCACATTACAGTTGATAAAACATGAAACTACTTGCATACAAAGATAAATTATTATTAATTTAACTCACGTTATTTACACCCAAACTAAATTTAAATGCATTTATCTGAACTTTGAAATTAATTTAGCTGCACAAACAAAGTTTAAAGTTCACAGCAAAGCTGCAAAGGTTCACTGTCTGGTATTCGTTGGTATTTTGCACATAGGTACCTACTTTAATAAAGTTATATTGGATGAACTTTTCACTAAAACAAGACTACGAAGTTTGTTTTGGATATAAATTTACGACTCTGTGTGGGAGTTGATAAAGTCAATTATTATTAATCAAGGTAGGGTTTTCAATTTTATTGCTAGTCAGAGCAGTGTTTACTTGTAAGGTGCTAACATTTCTACAGATTTTTGTTGTATAGATATAACACCCACATTTCGCCAGAAGCCACATTTTCAGAAACTTATGTGACTGGTTAAACTTAAGACTTCAGGTGACAGTTCAAAGCAAACTGATCCATTTCCTTGGCAAAATATAATTATTAATAATAGGTAATGATGTCTAGCATGAAAATAAACATAAACTATAGCCAATATGGATAATGGAATTCCTTGCACACCGGCTGTGTTTCCCGATAAGTCTGGTGGTCTTCAAGGGTCGAGTGAATAGGTTTTTTCTGGGCAAGCGTGTACCAACTTCGACAGCACCATCGCTTATCATTGTGTGGTGATGTGACGGGCAAATAAAAGTCCGTTATGAATAAAATAATATATATTGGTTACAAAGATTTTAGAATCAGATTCATAATTAGATTACTTTTTACTGCCACAAGTTTTTTCGGAATTTCTTTTAGGGTTTGTCGCCTGTGCGTCTTATCGATTGAGCCTCACAACTTGTACAGAACAATAAAAGTTTTTCTTTATGGAATGTTGAATTATCCACCTTCACCCTTAATGACTAACGACGCTTGCAATTTGTATGGGAAAAGACAGCTGAGACTGGGTGTGTATATATTTTTTCATTTCCTGGAACATCGGGAAATCATTTACGGCTTGAAAGGTGTGATTGCCTTATTAGGTAATGACATCATATTACAGAACACTTTTAAGTAGGTATATATATGTGTTTTGAACCCTTGTAGAAATATTACCTTGATAAGATACGCGCACGTTAGCGGTGGGCATTGAATCAACGAGAGATTGGAGTTTCTTTGAAGGATAAAATCCGTAACGAGATTATCCGGAGAAGAACCGGAGAGACCGACATAGCTTGTAGGATCAGTAAGCTAAAGTGGCAGTGGGCTGGCCATGTCTGTCGAAGGACAGATGGCCGCTGGAGCAGACGAGTCCTTGAGTGGAGACTGCGAATGTATGCATTTGACAAACAAATTGTTCCAAAAAATCAACTCAATTTTGTATCAATATTAATAACGTTCACTATTACAACTTTTCTTTTTGTAATTTTTTTAAACACAAAAACGGTAAACCTGTTAGAATTAACAGCTTTTTTAACCTGTTATGTATCTCAAAAAAATGGTTACATTTCATTGACACGAAAACCGTCAATGACCCTTCGCTATCAAACGTTACGGAATAACATACAGGGGACTGAAAAAAGCTCGATTTAAAGGTTATTTTTATATTAAGGCCCCTTAAAAAAATTAATCCATACTTTCATCTCGCTTCTTACACAACGTCACAGCGCATCCCGATAAAGAATAATAAGGGTTATGAATAAAACGCAATGTATCCTAAAAGGTTCCTTGAAGTAAATATGGTACCTCGTTAAATTTGTTAAAATACCGTGAAATATCGCGCTACGGCGGACACTCTAGGGACTCAGCGCGAGATTTATCAGTCTCTTTATATTTTTCTAATACTTTCCTAAGGGGATTTGCATCTTGAATGTGGCACGGTTGAGCGGGTTTCGTTATAAAATGTAATATTAAAATATGTCTATGGGGCACTTTCGATGTGATGGAATTTGGTAAAGGTTCAGAAGAGGTCAATTTATGACATTAATGTTGTTTCGTGATGGAATTGAGCCCTTTTGTTGATAAATTATAGATATCTGCTTATAAAAACTAATGAAAGAACAGTTTAAGAGTACTCTACACCGACGAGCATGCATGATGACGAATGAAGCAAAAGAGATGTGTTAGGCAGGATTATAGTAGGTGGTAATCCATAGTATATGCCTACCTCCATGGGAAATAAACAGGCGTGATAATTTGTCTGTATGCGTGTATTTGTTTATGTGCGATTAACGAAAAAGATTTATGGGAGGAGGAGGTTCTGTGAAAAGAGGTCACGCTCTATGATTTACACTATGTCCTTCACAACGGTCAATGAATTCAGCCTTTCGGAGTATACAATTTTATACACCAGTTTTTCCCAAAAAGGTTTCGTTCACTTTATTTGGGTTTAAAAAGTTAAATAATAAAAAAATTTAGGCCTTTTCCGTTGACTGAAAATTATCAATAATAATTTACCTACGAGCAGGTAAACTTTATTTTAGTTTTTCAATATTTTATTTGGCCTAGTTTATTAACCTAAGTATTATATAAATAACTTTCACCTGAAAACGTAATTGTAATGAGCTCATTTTGTTAGTCCAACTTTGAGGGCAACATGTCAGAAAAGTACTTTCAAAAGGATGAAAGAAGGTACCAAACAAAGTACAGACGTGCACAGAATTCGCGTTAGCACGTTTTACAATTTGTTACATCGCTTAAATTGTAATAAAGCTTCAGAGTAACACATACGTTTAGTAAAAAATTGTATGTAACGGTACTAGAAAGCTCAAGGAAAATTCTACTTAAGCTCGTATACATAAAGATCAGAATCGGTGATTGAAAAAAATTGATTTAAGACCCTATTTTATTCACAATTGTGCCGTGTGAGGTTTATAGAAAGAGGTGTACTGTGAATCCCGGATGGATACAGTTCGTATTCTATTTACCTTAACAGATGCCATCATTATTCCTTAAGCATTCCTTACGACTGAGCGTCGTGTGGAATGAAATTGACAAATTCAGAGGGAACCCAAATGCCTCGTTACATCTCATGTGTACCTTTGATAATATTTTATGAATAGTGTTTGTTTTTCAATTTGTTGGGTCGAACAAACGTACTTACCCCTATTTTCGCTCTTTTTCACTTCAAATGTGAACTGAATTCCAAATGGTATCAAAAAGTGCGTAAAGAACCGCTGGAAGTTTTCACAAATCATAAACTTTTATGATTTCGATACCTACATACTTTACTATTTTAGTTAATCTTATCTCGCGTTTTGCTGTAATATCATAGCTATATCTACGTAATATCCTCTAGGTACATTTTTGTTTCAATCAACTCAGCCTATCGCATTTGTTTACATTGCACTAAAAAAATGTCAAAACAAAAATGTTCTGTGCCTGTTTGGCCATTGGTCAGTCACACGACTAGTTTTGAAGATAAACTTGACTTGTTCCATAATCATCATCATTTCAGCCGAAAAACGTCCACTGCTGGACATTGGCCTACCCCTATTAGGGGGGGCTATGCCATAATCGTAACGCTTGGCAGGTGGGTTGGCAATCGCAGTTGGTTGGTTAAATACTCAGAGAACGCTGCTGCCCACTGCATGCTCTGGTGAATCCCTTAGTCGCCTTTTACGACACTCATGAGAAGATATAAGGGTGGTGCTATTCTTTATGTCCGGCACCACACGGAACTACTACTTGTTTAATTAGTTATGTTTCTGACTTTTACTGTTGGTGCACCAGTAACTAGGTAGCTTTTGTCTTTTCCATGACATTCCAGTCCATACAATGGTTGTCTGGAAGAGATCGCCGTGGAGCGATAAGAGACCCAATTCTACATTTACACCTAATTTTTAATAATTATCATATTCTATTTGATGAGCAATAAAGAGGGTTTTTATTATTACTTTCATCAATGAATTAATATAATATAGAATAATATTTTCCCTAAAAATATACGTAATATTGCCAGCTACGTCACGACGTTTGGACGATCAAAAATTCCAATTTCATAAAGTCATATTAATGGTTATTGGCTCCTTTTGTTACCATCCGTTTAATCAATGTTATTCAGTTTATTACTTTTGAATATTATGTAAAGTATGGAAGGTAAGTTGTTGGTGTATTTACGTTAGAAAGAGGGGCTATAAGTTGTAGGTAATATCAACCTTTTGATTGTTATTATGATAGACGTTAAAGCTTTGTATAAGTAACGTTAATATACTGGAACCTTGTAAAATGCTTTCTGTGGTGACGAAAACCGTTTCATAATATGAAAATGCCCGCCTATGCCCGCAGCAGTATAGTTATAGCAGTGATAGCCTAGTGGTTGAAGGCTTGCCTTCCATGTAGGAGGGTGCGAGTTCGATCCCGGCCCGCACCTCTGAATTTTTGGGATACATGTGTGGATCAGAATTTGATTATCACTTGCTTTAACGGTGAAGGAAAACATCGTGAGGAAACCTGCTCACCAGAGAGTGCTCCATACAGTTCTCGATGGTGTGTGTAGTCCGCCAACCCGCACTAGGCCAGCGTGGTGGACTAAGGCCTTAGCCATCTCGTACTGAGAAGAGGCCCGTGCCCAGCAGTGGGACAGTAATGGGCTGATTATGTTCTGTTATGTTATGCCCGCGATTTCACCCGCGTGAATATCGTTTACCGCGCATCCCTCGACAACTGTTCATATTCCCGGGATAAAAAGTAGCTTAAATGTTAATCCGGATTATGTTCTATATGTATGCCAAATTTAATTACAATCCATTCAGTAGTTTTTGTGTGAAAGAGTAAAAAACATAGTATGGTATAGTATACTAAGATTTTGTACGGACTTTATTTTAAAATTTGTAGCAATGTACTAATATTATTAGTTATCATGTTATTTAACGATATTTGTTACAATAAGGCTTATTATAATTATTTGAAAATGGTATTTGTTTTGCTTCCATGGATGCGGAAGGCACAGGACCGGTTGTTGTGGCGATGCTTGGGAGAGGCCTATGTCCAGCAGTGGACGTCTTTCGGCTGAAATGATGATGATGATGATGAGGTATTTGTTTCACAGCCGTGAATATTTAAAGTAAAAAAACAGTCCATTTTGAATTTGGACCCTCTCCCTGTAAAAATGCCATTAGTCCTCAGTGTAATTGCATTTACAATGAAATATATAATAAATGAGCCAGTCGGAACAATTAATTAGAGTTCTCTATAGCATTGGAGGAATAAACGCTTCGCGAAACGACGCTCGCCTGCTTTTAATAGTCCCAGTCTTGGGGCTGTGTTTAATTACTTATGTACTGTCTGTATAAATATGTACCTGTACATCTAAATAGTTCATTTATCTGTAAGTAGCAATGAGGTACTGAAGAAAGTTTTCAAAAGAAAAGATTCATGGATGCTTATTCTTTACTGCACATAAGAAACTTACACTACTGTATGCATACACATATTAAACTACACTATATTTCTTTAAACTACTGTCTTTGTTTTGTTTGGTGTACTATGTGCAATAAAGAATTTAATAAATAAGAAAATAACAACAAAATATACCAGTTGAGAAACGTCATGTAAGTACAATGTTATGGTTATGTATTATGATTTCTATTTTGATATTGTGTAGGTATACCTAGACTATGTTTATTATTTTTATACTATATTTATTTTACGTTATATATTAGTTTATGTATGAGTATATATATATATATATATGTAGGTGTATTTATTAGTATTACTTGACACACTGTGTCTACATCTCTTTGCTTCAAATTTTCCTCTCGCAGGTCTGCTGGAAGAAATTTCTTATAGAAATAAGCAGTGCCTTTGTACTATTGATTTCTATGTACTTTATTATTATTTCTCTGTGTGTGCATAAATTTAATAAATAAAAATAAAAAAAATACAAAAAATCGCGTCATGTGTGTGTATTTGTGTATGTATATATTTGGGTTCATTGTCTAAATACAACATATTAAATGGCTTTATACTAACTACGTTTTAAGTTGAGTAGTACTGTTTTCGAATGGAATTAAGGGGAATGTAGCAACCAAGTGGCGCCCTCATCAGTAAAAAAAATATTACCTGCTCGCTGAATACATCATTTATCGCAAATCTGTTTTTAAAGATTGAAGTACAGGTACTGTAGTTTAGGCAAAAACTATTAACTCTGTAAAATATAGGTCGCTGTAGTTGTAAATGAATAAATGCCAAAAGTGGCAGTTTTTCGCACTTTTTCTATCTACAACTACAGCAACCTAAATTTTACAGAGTTTTTACTGATAGGAGCACCACGTAGCCCTTAGTAACGCCTTAAGAGGAAATGTGGGTGGTCTTTTCTCCATACAAACGCTCTCGACTGTTCTCTTTTTGGTTTATAACTATAAATATCAACTTTTTTGTCCCTAAGTTTTCATTTTTGTTTATAGTTATTTCTAGGAGCCCTAAACATCTCAAAATTTCCTACTTAGACCGCTGTCTACAGATGCCTAGTGCATACATTTGACTACTATAAGTGAGAAAGGAAAAACATAAAAACACAGTACGTATTCTTCTTATTCTGTTTATGAAATATCTTTTAAATAGGTCCATTTTCGGAGGAGAAAATAGTCGAGAACCAAACCTCGAATTATGACTTTATTACTTAGGCTATTCAGTCGGAGCTGCAGTTGTCCTTATCGCACTTATTCGAGGATGAGTGCTCGCAAAGTGTCAGCGATAGTTTCCTCAAATACCTAATTTTCAAAAGTCTCTCTGCCTGCATTTTCTCTTAACTCTTTCGCGCGCTGTTAACAGCACAATATCAGCTTTATTGTTATTACGTCTGTAGGCGTCTTTAGCGCTCGAAAGTATTAAACGTAAGGGTACACTAAAAGTTATTTTAGAAGCAAGGCAAGATTAGAAACCAAGTCCTAGACGTTCTACTATGACTTATATTAATCAAGTGTAGTGCATTATCTAATTTGGATTATAGAACAGTGGGATTACAATAACTTATTTTAAATAAAAAGTGACTTTATTAAGAAATAAATATATATTTGAATTTGTCATTTAAATAACTAACTAGCGTTTAGACAGGAATTTCAATGAGATAACAGTGAAATCATTTCTAGATTCACATTACAAGTATATATAGGTAGGTCGGTACAAGATGAACAATATTCAGTATATTGTTGATTCCCGACTAGTTTATGAACTAATATAGTCGCTGTTCACCCAGCCATATGTACTTAATGTACCGAAGTACAACACAATATTATTTACGAAACCACATCAATGGCTTAATTTGTACCGTGTTGTCTACGTTAAATTTGAGGCTGATATTGGAGACAAAAGCTGTTAAGTAATTAGTAAATTAGATTAGTTAAAGGGTTTAAATCAATTTGAGTGTGTGTTTATTACTTAATAGTATGTTCAAAAAGATAATTATATTCTATTTATTATACTGTGTTTAACGATAAACTTTAAATTTACATACCGCCAAAATTATACGCTTGTGAAAAAATAAAATAAATTGCATTGAATGTACTGGAATAGCTTAGTTATTACGGTACTCATATTTACTTCAGCGAACGCCAATATTGAAACTTATTTCCTTAACTTTACTGGGGCAAACTTTTGGTACAAAAATGTTTTATTATTTACTGTGAATAACTTGTCCATCAAAAACGACAAATCTTTCCGAAGCATCCGGCTCCGGATACATCAATTTGTCACAAAATGAAAGAAGAGCGCAAAGCAAACTTAGGGACGCAGTTTATCAGAGTAACGACCTTTTTCAAATCTCTTTTAGGTGACACTTGGTTCATTTATTATTTTTTTCTTATCCATTTCAACTCGATCACATGTTAGGTATTACTCAGCGTCGCTTTAAAACGTTATCATTCTGTCTCATGTGAAAAACGACTGCTTGTCAACTTGGAACTTCTACGAGAATCTTAACTAGTGAATGGAAAATTCACTTTGAAAAAATCATCTGGTATTTCCCTTTTATGCCAAAAAAAAAACTATTACCAAGACCGGTGATATCTCCAATATTTCTCTATTTTCAAAGATTTTTCTCTGGTATGAGATTCTATGTACTCTGTATGGATTGGAATGTTGGGCCATGAAAAAGACGGATGAAAGGAGATTGCATGTAGCAGAGATGAGAATGGTGAGATGGATGTGTGAAAGTACATGGACAAAGTAAGAAGTCTGAAAGTGGCGCCACGCGCCAGTAATTGACATCGTTTGGGTTAATATGGGCATGTGGTGAGGAAGGAGAGGAAAACCAAAAAAAAAAATATAGATGGAGAGGGAGTAAATTATGAGATTACGATTGATAGAGGAAAATGGAAGAAGAAGACGTATTGCGCCAATCCCAAGTAATTTGGGACCAGGATAGGAAGATGATGATGATAATGTCACGTAATACAAAACTTAGATGGCAATTTTTTTTAAAGTATTGCCTGTCAATGTGTTTAATACTTGAAAATTGGGTTCCATTTTTTGTCTTAAAGTATTAAATACTCAGTTCCTTCGGTAAAAACATTCCCGAGACAAAAAAAAAACAAAACGAAAATAAACAGCACTAAAAGCACGAGCATATTTTACAATAAATGGGAATAATTCCAGACGCGGAACTTAAGTTAGAAAATAATAAGCTATAACAAATAGGAAACGTCCAAGAATGGTGCAATATGGTACACAAGAGACCGGCGTACAGTAAGGTTTGAATTCAAGATACGTACTTACGTAAAGCCTTTTATATTATTTTCTTTAAACTGGACGAAGTGCAGTGGTTCGATTTGAACTAAACTTTAAAAAAATAAAAAATCGAGAGAAGAAGTTGAAATGGTCTACTTAATCCTACTTCTTCTATCGTGTCGATATGTGCTGCATAATGATAATAGCACATGCCGCGGAAAAAAGATTAGTCAGTCAGCAGGTTGGTAGCAGGGCTGACTGCACATGGTGCGCCGGTCGATTAATTAAATATCGTCCCTCGTGTAGGCTCTTTTAATGCACCCTTCATGAGCCGAAAGACGTCCACTGCTAGACATAGGCCTCCCCCAAGCATCGCCATAACGACCGGTCCTGCGTTTTTCGCATCCAGTGGATTCCCGCGACTTGCACCAGGTCATCCACCTTATGGGACTACCCACGCTGCGCCTTCCAGTACGCGGTCGTCACTCCAGAACTTTACGGCCCCATTGGCCATCTGTTCTGTCAGCAATGTGCTCCGCCCACTGCCACTTAAGTTTAGCAATTCTTCGAGCTGTGTCGGCTACCATCATTCTCTTGCGAATCTCCTCATTTCTGATTCGATCACGCATGGACACTCCGAGCATAGCCTTCTCGATTGCTCTTTGAGTAATGCACCTTTAGTCAGACTTTAATAATAAAATTCAAAACTGTGTTTGCTGGTTTGTCCTTTTTTCACGCAGTAAAGAAGCAACGGATTGACGTTTTTTGCATAGAAACAATTTATGGACCGGAGAGTGATAGAGGAAATATACATGGTTCCTTTGATATAAAGTACCATAACAACAACAACATAACATCACGCCTGTATTTCCCCGAAGGGGTAGGCAGAGGTGTAATAGTACACCCACATTTCGCCAGTTATGTTATAGTCCCATGTAATAGGGGGCGAGCCTATTACCATTGAAAGTACCATGGTGGCCAAAACGCGGGTTTAAGGCTAGTAATAAAACATTTTCACAAACTATCCTTTTGAAAACACATACTAACTTCCATTCAGGCAGCTGTATTAACGTTCAGGTTGATTACAAGTCATAAGATAAATTAAAAATCCTATATAATAATCTTTTGCAGATTGACCTACAAATATTATGATTGAGTATTTCAGGATTCAACTCTGAATTTTGTCGGATGTCCCGGAAACATGAATGATCGTGAGCAAAGCAACTTATAAACATAAAGATGTACTGAAATATTTTTACTTAAGGGGAATGTAGCAGCCAAGTGGGGGGGCGCCATTAGGCTGGCTGGCTGGTGGCTGGTGGTTTTTAACTGGTTTATGTTCTACACTGTATCTGCCAAATGTATGTATTTTGTTTTTTTTGTGGAAATAAATAAAAAAAAAAAAAAAAAAAAAAAAAAAAAGTACACGTACTGTAGTTTAATCAGAAACTATTAACTCTGTAAATTATAGTTCGCTGTAGTTGTAGATAGAAAAATTGTCAAAAGCCAAGTGGGGGGGCGCCACTTGGCTGCTACATTACCCTTAAGTCAATCAATCAGTAAAAAAAAATACTTGCTTAATACATCATTTATCGAAAATTCGTTTTTACCGATTGAAGTACACGTACTGTAGTTTAATCAGAAACTATTAACTCTGTAAATTATAGTTCGCAGCAGTTGTAGATAGAAAAATTGACAAAAATGGCGGTTTTTCGCACTTAATCCAAATTATGGCCATGAAGTTAATCCAATCATACATCCCGCAAAAGTCAAGTCTGAAGATTAAATTACAATTGTATAAACATTTTTCCATGCAACTATGAATCAAAACTTAACTCAAAGGATTCTGACAAAATTATAATAATCTCTCGAAAGGAGCGTCGAGATTGAAAGTATGGATAAGACGGCATTAGCATTTATATTCAGATTTCGAGGTAAAAGTTACTCATCATTGCGTAGTACCTCTTTGGACTACACCGCGACTTATTCTTAAGAAATTCTATATTTAAATCGTGGGTATTATTTATTTTATGTATTACCTTTCACTTTGTGGTGTTAGAAGCTTAGAATTTCAATGCTTCCTGCTGCCAAATTGTGTAACTCACTTGCGATCGCAATCATGTTGATTTAATAGTACACTACTGTCGAGGCCTGAAATGAAGCAATTTACGGCCGAGTAATATTGGAAGTACGAGGCGAAGCCGAGCACTTCCCAAGTGATTTTGAAAGGACGAGGCGCAAGCCGAGTCCTTTTTAACTAAACGAGGCCGTTAATTGCTATTTATTGCTGAGATTTGTATAGTACTTTTCTCTCATTTGCGAGGAAACACAACACAAATTAATTTAACAGTATCTCATTTTCATTCACACCAATTCGCCCACGCGCGGTTCTTGTTCTATTTTCAAAGTATTGAAAAAAAAAATGCGCATTCAGCCTGTATAATGATAAATATTTTGTACCTAAAAACACCTAATTTATGTAAGTGTGTACTTAAAAACCTCGGTAGCATAATTTAAAAAATAAAAAGTGTCCAGCAATTTATATTATTGTCCTGTTGGATATTACCGGCCTGTTATTTCGTTGTGTACGGAAAGGAGCCGATTGTTGTATTCTTTTTTTTTTGAATAATGAACCAATTTCCGAGCAAGTGGGAGAAAATGTTTATTCCTCCATGGTTTTTGACAATCTGTCTTATAGATAGTACTATTAGATATTCTGTGCTTATAGGCAGCTATGAACCACACAATAAATATTGCTTTACCTAAAAAAGTTAAAACGAAAGCTTTTGCCACTGTGAGGTGCGTTACTCAATTACCCCACTGGTTTGTCATAAATATACATAATAAGCTACTAGCAACGTCCGTGCCAATATGCGTGCAACGTAAGGCCTGAAACCTTTTTATTCTGAGAAGGCCCGTGCCCAGCAGTAGAACAGTAATGGGCTGATGATGATCATGATGATGAATGTCCATGCAGCTTGGCTAGCACAAAATGTTTTTTCCCTGTCTTCAGGCAGTCTTCTGCCTGTCTACTGAAGTAATAAATAAATCATTGTTTTCGGTAAACATAATATGGGCTTTTCTTTAGTTTGTGAAAAGTCTGATCTGGATGCTTTCATATTAACAAATGGATTCTAATAGGTGTTAGAATAAAAAAAAAAACAGATTATTGGTAGTCTCAGTTAATTTTAAGTGATGTTTACTTAGTGTAAGTTCCTTCCGAAATTGAAATTCAATTAATATAGTACACAGTTTTGCAAAAGGCTATTTGTGGAAACGTCGTGGATTGTACGTTATCCTAGTTTTTAAACCTTATCGTCTTAAGTAAAACATAATGTACAATAGTTTGTCTTCCCAAATAAAAAAATGAAAATTTATAAAAAATCAAAGAGAAGACTCCTGCCTGAGGTACTTACCTACTTGGTTATGCCATGTTTCTGTAGCATTTATGTCATATTTTGATTTTTCACTCTTTTTTACGCAAAAAGAGTAATGTTTACCTTAATACATGTTTGTTTTTTCTACCTGTGTAAAAATATGTACTGCTAAAACCAAAAAAAAGAATCAATCAGCAAATTTTCCGTCCAAACCAGTATAATATCATCCACTTTATTTTTCATTGCGACTTGTCTCACTTCTGTAAGGGTCCGTCTCCTCCAATTTGGGCTACAATTAAACGTAAGCATTAATTACATTGGCCCCTACCCCCACCGCTTCTGCCTTATTTCCCTTTTGCTTATTCAGCGGGAGCTATCATGTTTTTATAATGGTTACTAGAAGTGCCATTTTACAAAGTAGGTTAGATTCGAAACACACAAGAAAATGTCAGTACCTCAGTAGGTATCAGTTTTTTGTATGTTGTTTTAATTCACTCATATCGGCATTTCCCTGTACATTTTCCTATGGATATGAAAGATACTGCTGAATGCTTAATGCGGGAGGCGCAGGACCGGTCATTGTGGCGAAGCTTGGACTCCTCCATGGCCTCCGCCTATGTCCAACAGTGGACGTTTTTCGGCTGCAATGATAATGATAATGAAAAGAGATGACTAATAAAAAGGCAGCGTCACACTCTTGTATTCAATTGTGGTAGCAAAATACTAATAATACACATTTAGGACAACGTTATGACAAAAAAACAGAGTTTTCAGCGCCTAAAAATTAACAACCTATTAATCTTAGAAACGAGTAAACGAAGAGAAGGCACATCTAGTGAATAAACTTCAAAGACAATATTACGATTTTATTGTAGGCAATTTACGGTGCGATATACGCGTCCCTTTAACGCCTACCCTTGTATAATTTGGATTGTGGGACTAATAAGAAAGAAACAATGCTAATGAAATAATACCTATTAATGAAGTGTCTGCACATTATTTTAATTAAAATTTCAATGTATTACGGTCAGACAAGTTATTGTAATGAAGGTAGATGTTATACAAGGTTTGATATTAGTACTTTGTTATACTGAGGTAGTCAGAAAGAGGGGATTTTAATATATGAGTCAGGATAAAAGCTTTAAGGCCCTACTAAGAGATGGCGCCCTCATCAGTAAAAAATAATTACTCGCTGAGAATGTCATTTATCGAAAATTCGTTTTAACAATTGAAGTACAGGTGTTGAAGTTCAATAAAAAACTATTAACTCAGTAAATTATAGTTAGCTGTAGTTGTAGACAGAACAAATGCGAAAAACGGCTACTTTAGGCACTTTTTCTATCTACAACTACAGCGAACTATAATTTACTGAGTTAATAATTTCTAATCCAACTACAGTACCTATATTTATTATTTATCGTACATACATACACCAAACGAAAACAAAGACAAGTAGCGAGTAATTATTTTTTTAGTGATGGGGGCGCCACTTAGCTCTTAACAGCGCCTTATATATATATAAGATAAATTTGAACGAAAATAGAGTTTTGAGTTTAAAAAATTATGTCACGCTTAATAAGTTAATAGTACACAAGAGGCAATACCTAATTAGCACGACCTAGCTACAAAAAATAATCTAATATTTCGCGAAAATTAAACATCTAACACAATTTCTACATGTCCCCCACCGCTAATAAAACACTCACACAAAAATTATCAAGACGGCAATAATTCATATTTATATTATTCTTGTAAATAATCAAGTGACCTTTGGGTGGTCACAAATTATGCGCAGTTGGTAATAAATCAAGTCCCACGGGTGCCAGTAGCTCAGCCTAATTGTATTATTATTTATGGCCCTTATAGCAATATTGTCGTGTTTGCACAGTTTTGCAAACACTTCGCTGGACGCTTGTTTATTAGGGCTCTGAATTAAAATTAAACGGGGACGAATAATTCTTGTTTGCTGTGATCTGATTTAGTGGAAGAAATTAACTATATTCTGGTGTTTAATTATAAAGTAAAACAATACACAACTAAAATAATTATGGTATTGGATAAAGCAGAATTGGGGAGTATTAAGGCACGCGTTCACCTATCTTTATTGTACGCATCGGACGGATCGCATTGCATTAAATAATGTAGGTGTCGTCATCGGAATCCGAATGTCAATATTGACAATCCGATTGCTCAAAGAAATTCTACGGTAATCCGTACGCTGCGGATAGGTGGATGCACTACGCTATGCGAATTCGTTTTATGCGATCCGTACGATGCGTACGATACCGATAGGTCAACGCGTAGCTTTAAGATAGCCTGCGCGCATGGCGACACTTAAATATTAGTCCGGTGTGTCCTGGGCAGTCAGTCCACTATCACATTGCTGACTGATTAATATGTTTTTAACCATTACTTTACATTGCATGAGAAGAAGAAGAAAAACCAGAATGGAAACTGCTACACCAACAAGTGCCCAGCACAGGATCTGGAGATGGTGTGTTAAAATACCATATTTCAAGCAAATAAAGAATTTATATTCAGAAATTATATTTTATTCATAAGTTTTAGATTTACTAAAAAGTAAAATTGTGTATGTAGTTGTATTTGCCAAGCTAGGCTTAAAGTTTCTGGATGATTTCTCGCCAATTTCCGTTGAGTTTACTTGTGTGTTACTGAGAAGTACTTAAAGCAACTCGATCTCTGTTGACTCTAAAGGCATCAAAGCAGGATTCTACCAGCCTAACCTCTAGGTTAGGTAAGTATCGGTTTCAACCACCATTGGACCACAGCGACCTAGAAATCTAACGCTGACTCCTAAAACTTGCATTTATACTGCAGATTTCCAGTGATAGTTTTGCAACAATCAAACATTTTCTAAGATTTACACGGGAATTTCAGTTACACGCTGAGAGTATCCTTTTGATATGAGAGTTGATAATTAAATAGGAAACTTATAAGATTGCTCAAATTGTTCCAAAAACCACTTGGTAGAGTTTAGTAAAATTAATGATATTCTAATTGTTATCTATATTCAGGAAATATACTCTAAACAGCTTGCTACAATTATTTAAGGAATATTTTTATAAATCATACATAAGTTATTAAATTCCTTAAAATGCTTCGATTAGAATTATGTACATTCAATTTAATAGTCAAGTGGAGTATTTAATCTTATTAATTAGTTACACCAGGAACGTGCGGGGTTACGTGAAGCGTGATATTGATATTTAATTTAATATCAAAACTGATATTCGGGGAAATGATTAATACAAGGTTATAAGGTACTCAGAGGTATTTACAAAATGATCTAAAATGTTAGTTAGGTACTTGTTTTGTATCTGTGAACGTTATGATTAGATTTTATATTACAATTTTTAATAATAACACTAATATCTAGTAGGTACAGTAAATGAAGATTAATTAAAAGCCAGTAAGGCCAGAAAGTAACCGACATAGCAGTAGGCGGGGCACATTGCTCGCAGAACGGATGGCCGATGGGGCAGTAAAGTTCTGGAGTGGCGACCGCGTACTGGAAGGCGCAGCGTGAGTAGGCCCCCCACAAGGTGGACCGACGACCTGGTGAAGGTCGTGGGAATCCGCTGGATGCGGAAGGCGCAGGACCGGTCGTTGTGGCGATGCTTGGGGGAGGCCTATGTCCAGCAGTGGACGTCTTTCGGCTGAAATGATGATGATAATGATGAATTAAAGGCCGCCGGCAGCGCCACGTACTATATATCTTCTATTTCTTTTTTAAACGTTTTAACATAAGCAATCCTAGTGAGGGCTCAAGGATTTCTCCTGTACTGTGGGTACATTTACAAAAACAAATCTGCGCATGACTCGGAACGTGTTATTGAAATATCCTTTTAAGGGGTCATTGTACTCATCAGTATGAACAACTTGTACTATAGGATCAACCCCGGAATTGCCAATAAAATATCAGGTGTTGCCTACATTTTATTTTAACATAAATCGACTAAATGTAGGAACACCGAACACCAGATTTTTTTCACGATTTCCGAGTTGGTCCCATAGTAAAAGTTGTTCATACTATACAAGTATACAATATACTATAACTATATAATATACTATACAATAACCCCTTAAGAAATTTTCAGTTATTTCAATAACACGTTGTATAAATGAAATCCTTAATTCCTTAATAAACATGAATACTGGAATAAAAAAACATGAATGAAATCTACCTTAAATTATTCTGACCCAGCTTCTATTTAACGCTACGAGCTTCCATATACAAATTCCATAAATAAAACCGTTATGAAACTGCGGGTCCCGTACAAGGAAATGCATAAACGAACAAAATAAGCACAGAGCTTAGTATGCACACAGTTATGCTCAGTTGCCCGTATTCGCCTGCCGTTAAGATAAGGGAGGTTGCGATGCCCGTTTCCTCTACTGAACGTGTCTTTACACTATCTGGAAAATTTGAAGTTGCAACTGCATGAAGCGAATAATAATCCTGCTGGCATCATTATTTCGTCGTTTGTATTTTTTTTTCGTTTGTCGAGGTATTTTTCTGGCATTGCTGATATGGTGTCAACAGAACACTGTCTTCAGTGAGCTTTAGGTATAGGTCTCTACTGTCTTAGTTATTATCCCAATTTCAGTCATATGAGGTCTTACTTTATACCTATAATATTTAAAGTATTTAAAACGAAAACCATTTACTATAGAGCAACCCTGAACTCGCGAAAAATAAATCAGTTATTCCCCACATTTGTGTTTACACAAATCGATAAAATGTAGAGACCAACATATTTTTTTATCGCGATATCAGGGTTCGCCATATCAAAACTTATTCTATGCTATGCTCTGAATGAGCTCTTCAAATAAGACCACGCATTTCTTACACATATTGTATTGGTTTAAAAGATAAACAATTAATGTCCTCCCGGCCGAATTTTATTTTTATTATTACTTTTTTAGAGATAAGTTTTAGCTCTCGACCGAAATGTATGGAAGGTTCACATAATAATTTCTTAGGTTTTCGCGATCACTACACATTGTAATAAAACAAGTTTAAGCGGATTACATCGCGTATGTTTAAATTGTTTTATTTTTATTTTTCGAAAGCTTTGCAGCGGTCGTGGTCACAGGAAGACTAGACCCCAGTTTCTGGAAGGCTGATCAATTTGATCTATTGTCAAATCTAATACCAGCTCCTGTGATTGAAAAAATACTAACAACCAATCACATTGCTTGACCTCAGATTTGACAGTCGATTAGTAAATTTTTGTGTTGATCAGCCTTTTGGAAACTGGGGGTAAGACGACAAGCGTCTTTACAAGTGATTCAAAAAATATTTTTGTATGTACCGTACAATTTTTAATTAATTAATATCTTTTCGATTTACGCAGTAGTCACTCAGTGTCATTATTATTTAAAATAATATACGCGATGTAATCCGGTTAAACTTGTTTTATTATAATGTATGGAAGGGCTGATAATCTTTTTGCGATTTCAGAGTTGACCCCATAGTAAAAATTGTTTGATAGCATTCCCTAAACGAGCTCTCCAAATATGATCACACAATTTTAATACACGTTGTATATATTTTATCTGGGGCAGATATCTTTTTTAATTATCTAAAGTTTGAATCCTTTGTATAACTTCATACAACAAAGTTTTAACTTAAGCTTTAAAATATTTTTTTATGTAAATAGAAATACTCTTAAAAACTTGTTTTAACCTTAGTATAATTTACCTAGGTATTTAATATTCAAAATATTTACCGAAATGCTTTAGATTTTATTATAATTCGTTTAAATAAACTGATAGAACAATACATTATTTAAAGTTTAACCAACACAATCATATTCTATTTTATTCACGATAATCTTTGATTTTGAGGGCATCGCCTGTTTCAATTGTTGTTTTACAATTTCTGGAAAAAAAAACGGTTCGGTGGTTTTCCTTTCAAGGTACAAGGTTCATTTGAAACACATGACCAAATTACATCAATGTCACTTTCTTAAAATTAATTAAAAACTAAAATATATTATTTTGAATTAAAGAACGACGTGCCAGGATCCTCTTCCTTGTAGAACAGGATCCTGGCACATCTAACTTAGTTTCAAAAAACCGATATCTAAGTCAGGCTCTATTCTGCCCGCACCCACGGCATTCAACCGCAAACTTTATAAAACCTTTTAGTTTTAAGTTTCGCAACGAAATTTCCTCTTGAGGCGTTACCCGATATACGTTAGCTTATCTATTATAATATAAAATAAAAATTATAAGAAACTAGTTCTCGTGCATGCCCGAGAACGTCAGATAAACCCAGTACGGTATAACTTTGAAGTCTTACTAACATTATACGGCAATTGGGAATGAAATTTACGAAGAAAATCAAATACTTGGGATTGTAAAGGTTTCGAGCAAGGTAAGTAAAGGTTGTCGAGTGACTCTCGAGTTATACAAAGTCTGGGATTTCCTTTCATTGATTACAAATTGATGCCGATTTCAAGTGAATGTTACTGAACTTTGAAGAAATCGTTTTATTATTTGCCAATCGATAAAGGAACATGTATATTAAACAAAGTTTACAACAAAAACGTTTCTTGATAATTCTTGATCTTTTTCATCCTATTAATATCATAAATGTGAAAGTTTCTGAAGATGTTAGGACGTTTGTTACTCAATCACTCTGCAATGACTGAACATATTTGGATGGCACACAGATAGACCATAACTAGGATAAAAATGTAGGTTACTTTTTATCCCTGGAATTTTCCAACAACAATTTTCATTTTTTTATTTTCATATTATAATTATTTTTGTTTATTTAATCAATCCCGAGGGATGCGCGATAAGTCTTTCTGTGATAATTCAAATTATAAAAAAGGAAAAGTCTAGTGCAATCAAAGACATTTCTATACTGTTTCAGTCAGTATAATACCTTTATGAGTGCAATATAATTATTATAGGATACAAAAGTAATTTTGCTACTCGTGTTTTGCAGACTAATTAATGATCCCAATATAAATTAATTTGTGTAAAAAAAGATATACAATAAAATCACCGCTATTCTTTAAAAAAATCTTAGAGCTAAGCTAGCTTTAAGTAGAAAATCCTCTTAAAACCATCCCTGTGTATTAAGCAACACCATTTGGAAATTCAAATTAGGTAAAGAAAAACAGGTAGGAAAGTTACTCAAATAAGATACCCAATTTAGAGGGACCCCACTTAAAACTGTATAAGGTTCGATAAAAAGGTCTGATTTCATTTAAACAGAATTTATTTTTATTAAAAGTCGATACTAGGTCGTATACTCCTGTTGTCCGTAGAAACCACTTCGAACATAATCTTGTGGATTGGTGAAATTCAATTTGCCCGTTGCAGTAGCAAAACAATAAGCTATACACCAAGTTTCGATATGAACGAGTATCGATATTCGATAAAAAGTTATATCATTTGTGCAGGATTGTTGATTGAAAAAGTTTCGCTGAATGCAATAGGTACAAATATGCGATTATTATAGTATATTAAGAGGAAATGCGGGCTGCTTTTGAAAATGTAGGTATTTGAAAAAACTATCGCTGTTGCTTTGAGAGCGCTCAGCCTCAAATAAGTGCGATAAGGACAACTGCAGCTCCAACTGAATATCCCTAGTAAAAAAGTCATAATTCGAGGTTTGGCTCTCGCTTATTTTTTCCTCTGAAACTGGACCAATTTAAAAGATATTTCATAAACTGAATAAGAAGACAATGTACTGTGTCGCTATGTTTTTCCTTTTTCATTAACAGTTGTCTTTACACACTAGGATTTTGTAGACAGGGGTCTGAATAGTCAGTTGTCAGAATATTTTAGGGCTTCTAGAAAGAATTTATCAACAAAAACGAAAACTTAGAGACGTACAAAAAGTTGATATTTATTTTACTGTAAAAATCATTGCTCTTGGGTTGGCACAGTCAATAGCGTTTGTATAGAGAAAAGACCACCCACATTTCCTCTTGACATATTCACTGTCCAGGCAGCAGACAAAATAGTAAAACAATCGTCTATCACTCTAAATGGAGCCTGTGACTATGACAGTCAAAGTATTATCATAATTAATGAGATTTAATATAAGTTTAACTTTTAGAAATGGTTGAAGCATTCTCGTTTCTGTAAATGTATTACTTTTACTATTTAATTGTTCTTGAAATATTTTACTGGAATTTGTAATGCAGGTATTTTATATGGATATTTTAATAATTTAGTATGATTGAAGCGATGGGTTCGATCCACGAATAGGTAGCGACGAGTCTGAGTGTTTGAGTTTGTTTGTGTTTTTGTTTGTGTTTGTTTGTTTGTTTGAGTGTTTGCAATTTGTGACTCTACGCACACTCAAGATTACTCCAGTTAGATTTAAGTCTAGGGAGATTGCTTTAAAAACAGCCTAGAGTTGGTTGTGAAAAAGTCAAAACTATCTTTTCAACACACTTGATCGTAAAGTGGCTCTTATTGCATCGCTTTTAGGTTCATAATGTGGCTTATAACGCACGCGTGCTTTTTTCATTATATTATTGCACTAGTGCTTTTTACTTTACAGTTTATTTTTAAATCGCAGCAAAGAGTTTTTATGCCTGAACATTTTTGGGAATAAATCAACTGTATTAATTAAAATATGCTATATAAACATTTCATTTCATCAAATTATTAATTTTTGTCAACAAATTAATATGAATTTGTGTTATAAATAAAAAAATCAATTTATAATATTTTTATATTAGGCTGTATGGCGGTTTCCTTCGACCACCTGCGCGCGCATAGCTGTATATCACCGCGCGGTCCGCGCGCCATTTTTATCATTTTTCACAAATTCAATATTTGTCTAAAATGTGTAATTTATGTTTTTTTCCTCGCAAGTGTGTTGAAAAACATCGTATGACACGCGTGAGCATTGACTATTATACTCTCGGCTCCATTACGCCCTCGCCTTCGGCTCGGGCTGCAATCCAGCCTCGAGTATAATAGTCAACTTAGCTCACTTGTATCATAATGTACTATTACAGTACTGACAAATTACGTTACTAAAGAACGCCGAGTCTAATCAAGCTATGCACTGTTAGTCACGCTCGTGAAATTTTCAGTACGCAACGTAGATTTTACGTTCAAACTTAAATTGTGTTTCAGAAGTGATGATTATCTAGAGAAAAATTGTTTGAGGATCTATGAATTATGATTATAGAAATTCTATTAAAAAAAAAGACTTGTGGCACTCGGAGACTGCCGCGGTAAAACTATTGCATAGCATTTTTTATGTAAATACAAAGAGGAGGTGCCCTAACGCCGAAACTCTAAGCAGGCATGAGTCACCAGATTGCGGGGCGAAGAGGGGGATTACGCATGCGCAGTAACGCCGATACAACCAATGCCACCTAGAGGCGATTTGCAGAACTAAAGAGACAAGCGTGATATTTCAAAAAGTCATTAAAAGTTCTGCTATTCATCGATAGATGGCAAAACTAAAAAGTATCACCGCTGTGCCGGTCGGAGTGGGGGGTGTTAGGTTATTTTCGTTACGGAATTTCTGGATTCAGTCTCCAAGCTCTACGCCCGCGGTAGAAGCTATGCAATAGCTTAAGCGCAGTAACGCCGATACAACCAATGCCCACTAGAGGCGATTTGCAGAACTAAAGAGACAAGCGTGATATTTCAAAAAGTCATTAAAAGTTCTGCTATTCATCGATAGATGGCAAAACTAAAAAGTATCACCGCTGTGCCGGTCGGAGTGGGGGGTGTTAGGTTATTTTCGTTACGGAATTTCTGGATTCGGTCTCCACGCTCAAGGCCCGCGATAGAAGCTATGCAATAGCTTAAAAAATATATATAATAATTTACTTCAACCACAGTGCCCTAACTCATTATTATTATTACTTAGACGCCTTTGATGGCGCGAAAGGAGGGAGGGGGATATAATTTATTCTTTGTTACGACAAAGTCATCACAGTCAGTCACATGAGACTTTCCATCTTCATGTCTCAGTTTGGCGAACCGACTTGCGGTACCATTTAGGCAACAGCCTAGGTGGTATTGAAGTTGTTATGGGTAAAGGTAACCGCTTAACATTAGGTGGGCCTTTAGCTCGTTTCGCCATCCTATACCTTCTATAAAAAAGTCTACCATTTATTTTTCATTTGGCAGAAAAACCGTAAAGTAATACCACACAATTACTTAGCTTATAAAATGAATAAAATTATTCTACACAACAAAATCTTGGCCCCAATAAAGCAGTTCAAACCCAATACATTACTTTCAAACGACATTAAACCTCAACATACCATTGATCGACAACACATTACTCAATCACAACCGTATAATCGGGATAAGTAAGTCCGCCGGTTATCCGAATCCGCATTATCCGCAGTGACGGGAATAGTGTGGATATTGCCCCTCAAATTATCCGTTGACCGCTTGTAATCCATTCGACGCCACACGCCATGCACCAGTGATTATCGGGAACGATGAGCTGTTATAACTAATATAGTAGAAATGCGTCAGCATTGTATCTGGCTTGATTATGTTGATAATTAATAAAATATTACTTATAATTTAGAGTCGGAACATTAAAGACTATTAATGCCATAAATGATCAGCCTGACATAGGTAAGTTAGATCACAAACTGATGACAAATGAAACAAACAACGTGTAACAGATTCTATTATACAATAGATGTAACTATCAATTTTCTTTTGGTTTTTCACAGCACTATTTGATGTGCGACGACTTAAAAGCCGATTATTGTTTTCCCTGGTCTTCTTTTATTGTATCGTCATGAGCTATATAATGATAATAGCTCATGCTGTAGGAAAAAGATAAGTTAGTCAGCAGGTTGGTAGTGGGATTGACTGCCAAGGAGCGCTGGACGATCAATTAAATATCGCCACTTGTGGAGGCTTAATGTACCCAATTCCCACCAGGGAATTCTACCAAGAATCTGCAATCAGTCTTTGATACTCTAAGCAGATGGGGTAAAATAAATTTGGCAGAAAGATTCCTCTCCAGAAAATTGTGTATACTCATAGATGCAGAATGTTTTCATATGCTTCTCAAGAGAACAGAACATCTTTGACCTAAATTATGTAAGAGATAGACATGTCATCAAGATTGTTGTCCAATCTACTTGTAGTTACTTATGCACCACATGTTAATCCTACACTATAATATTCTTGAATCAAGCTTTAGTTTCGTACAGTTAGTATTTATCTACAAAGTTTCACATACTATAGTTTGAATTTAAATTCATTCGGCAATATTTAAAGTTGGATTTTTCCAATGAAACTAAAAAACTTTCCCTAAAAAACTTGGGTCGTCAGACGACAAAAACATTTTCGACTTCTCAATTCTTATACAAGAACCATATCGCAAAATTTTAAGTCAATATGGGAGTTCATATTTTTGGAACGAAGTTCCTTATGGGGGCTTGCGGTAGGTGTGATCCGGGAAAAAATGTAGCCCCACGTCACGCTAATATTTGTGTTATAGCCATAGAGTACATTGAATATAGGTACGGACATAGAGTTGTCAGCTGACCTCACCTTTAAGCGCCAATCGGTGGGTAACGTCAAAGTTATAGCTAACTATTAAATAAAACATACAAAAAGTTGTACATGTTTACTGGGTATCGAACCTGGGCTCTGTGGTATCTCAGACCGACACATGATGTATCCTGAAATCTATGCTTGTATTATAGTTGTGCAATTTTGCATTATAATGAACTGGTCAAAAATTATTAATTTTAAGGGTAACTTCGCTGCTGACCGTACAGGTGTTTTTGACGAACCGTTTCTTAAATAAAGTAATTCAGTTACATTTGTAGAATTTAACTTGAAAAATTGACGAATATATTAGATTTCAACCTGTAATTATCTCCACACCTATAATTAATAACTACATCACACACCATCAACAATAATATAAACTAGTCACCGCAACGTCCCCCGCGTCGTATCATTAAGCGACATCTAATCACTACCTGATGGCGCGTGACTTCGTCTGATAAATGGATTACGTTATTAACGCGCTTACCTTTGTCATTACGTCTACGCATAGAGACTTATCTAGGATATTGATAGTTGTGCTGTTCCCTGTGGGCACTAATTTAAAGCAATAGGGCTATTAGTCGATCAAGACGACTAGACAGCTGGGTGGAATGGAGTACACCCGCCCGCTACCCGCGGTTTCGTCTCCAGTTACATACATTTCGACTTCGTTATTGACCTCCCGGCCGAATTTTCAGTCACTGCGGCCAATCTCAACGGAGAATAGCCATCTCATCAATCAATTCAGCCTATCGGAGTCCACTGCTAGACATAGGCCTCTCCCAAGTTGCACCACAACACTCGGTCTTTTACCTTCCGCTTCCAGTTTCCACAGCTACCTTCTTCAGGTCGTCGGTACAACTGGCCACGGGGCGCCCTACACTGCGTTCGCTGCATAACAGCCATCTGCGCGGGACATATTATAGTGTAAATGTGCGCAAACACAGGTGCACTCTCTATCCACGCTCATAATCCGATGGGATGGCAATTCGACATGATCCGAGAGAGATCAGGTGCAAGACCGATGGCTTTATAAACTCTCCGAGGCACCGGGATATAACTTCGCCAACTTCTTTACTCTGGGCTGCTACTGAAAAATTTTCTTGACAGAACAATCCCAATATCACTTTTTGCTCGACCCAGGAATCCAACTCAGGACCTTACGATACACACATCAAGTTACGCCTTCCCTACGCCACACTTTAATATTACTGCATAAAAACATGTAAAAAATTATTACATGAGCAAAGGGGTTTTTTGCATATTTTCATTAAAGTAAAGCTAACAAACCTACTATCAGTTAAAGTTTATGGATGTATAAAATGGGGTTGCCATGCTTATTTTGCTCTTTGTCGCAGTAAAATCTTCGTGGATTAAAATTATGTGACTTTTACGAGTTCCTTATTCCACCTTTCGCGGATGGCGCTATGAAAATGTTATTCTAGTCATCAGGAAATTCGGTTCTTAGGTTCATTTTTATACTTTTGCTCGAGTTTATCCAGGATATGAGCAAGCTACCCTTGAGTTTCCTTGAAGGATAAAATCCGTAACAAGATTATCCGGAAGAGAACCAGAGTGACTGATATAGCTTGTACAATCAGTAAGCTGAAGTGGCAGTGGGCTGGCCATGTCTGTCGAAGGACCGATGGCCATTGGAGCAGAAAAGTCATTGAGTGGCCACCGCGAATCGGCAAACGCAGCATAGGGCCCCCCGCCATTTGGACCGACGCGACGACCTGATTAGAGTAGCTGGGGGGACTTTAAATAGAAGGCAAAGGACTGAGTGTTGAGGCGCAACATGGAAGAGGCCTATGTCCAGCGGTGGACTGTGATAGGCTGAGTTGATGATGATGATGATGACGATGCAGGATATAAGCTGGAACTTTAGAATGTTTACGTGTAAACATTTGTGTGTACGTCCCTCTATACAAATGTTTACACGTAAACATTATCTATACATATAATAAAATCGTAATCTATACATATCTATATCTATACATCTTCTATATCTATATCTTGTATATATATAGATATAGAAGATGTATAGATATATAGATATATAGATATACCAAAGGGGTTCGCAAAGTTGCACTATTGTAGACTCACAGTTTATCATAGCGGCACAAATTCCAAGTACCTAAACGATATAAGCTACATATTGTTTGCCGTCATGGTGGTGGTTCTGGCGACAAAATTGAAACTAAGCGACATGTAAGTCACAGTGACTGAGCGATTGGCTTATTATACCTCGGGTCGTGGGTTTGATTCTTACATAATCGGCCACCATGCTTGCTTGGTACAAGTTAAAAAAATAGCATGGACTGAGAACTGAAAACTACGAAGATAATCCAGCTTAACAATCAACATAAAAATATGTTTTTTTTTCTCTAAAACTATGGATTCTTTATGATTGATAATAACTGCATCCAAGGATTTTCAAAACTGATACACAGCACGGGAATAGAACCAAGTTATTTCCTTGAAAAAAATTCAAGTCGCTTTATCATGGTAATTTGTAATTAAGGTTGCCAGGAATAAATCTTACTAGCGAACCGCATATCCACAATTAGTAAAAAAATATTTAAATGAAATTGTTTGTAGAATTGAGTAAAGTTCAAAATGTCAGCCAGTTACATGTTTTTTTGTGTGTTTTAAGATGGCGAAACCTCTACGATTTCATAGCTGTTTTGATAAATGCCATCGTTGGAGCTTTTTTTTTGTGGGGAAATCCCCATGGATGCACATCGCCCGGGAAGGCGGAGCCAGTGTCGGACTATTATCGACTAAAACCACCACAGTGTTTATGTATGTGATTATAAAAATAATATGTAATATTAAATAATAATAATAACTAAATAATATAATATAATAGTAATACCTAAATATATTTATTTATTATCTGTTTATTAATTATGTAAAACTTACCGGTGACTATTACCAAGGTCGAAATGAAATGAGTGTTTTGCAAGGGCCATACTACTTTTTTTGTTTCTTACTATTTTAACACCACTTTAGTAACAATTTGGTATTGGGGATCGTGACTGACAAGGTTGTGTGTGGGTGTAGACGTGACGCATTTCAAATGACTCCTGCCGTTCTTGTGATAGCGTATTTTCGTCTGTATTTTTTTTTCACGGCTTTCATGGCTGTCGCATTAAATTATTAATTTTTACTTTTTATTCATATTTTTATGTCGCATATTTCGAAAACTTATTTTTATCCATTTTTCCATCACATTCTCATATCTTATTCATTAATATACATTTTCTATTTTAATTAAAAATATTTTATTTATTTAAACACATTTTTTTTTTTACCCTAGACCAATATATGTACTTTCTTATAATTATCTATAAACACAGTTCCTTCGTCCGTGTGTCGCTGCAGGGTGCCAACTGAAAATCAGCGCTGGACGTTCAACGCCAGCACATGCTGAGTTGGTAACCCTTTTGGCATGGGCATGCCCGGCAGCAACTTCATGTTTTACTTATATCTATTTTAGTACTTTATTTAATGTTATTTGTTGTGCTGTCACTGTCCTGTGCCAAATAAAATCTTTCTTTCTTTCTTTCATGTACCTACCTTTGACCGGGGGCGTGGGAAATACTTTGCATTCACCAACCACCCCCGACAGGTCCCGGCTCTCCACTAGCAGGCGAGCTCCTTCTCCCTGTGCGGCCTCAACATCAGCCACACCCTCCTCCTGACCGGCGCGCGCGGAACAAAACGCGCCACCGTCACGGGCCTTGAGTGGTCGGGCGGTGGGCTACCCCGAGTCCGCCGTCCGCAGTCCCATTCCCGCAGGCTGGAGGTCAGCCTAGGCCCTCCTGCGGCACCCGGTCCATCTCTTGCGGGTGGGGAGAGAGGTAACCACCTCTCGCAAACTCTCCGCCGCCTCCTTCGCGAGCATCACCTCCTCTCAGAAAGAGACGGTACCTTTCCAAGCCCTCTCGCTCTCAACCATGGACAGAACCACAGCCGGAAGCGAGAAATCGCTGCTGCCTACTGCGCCATTAGTGGAGCTACCCCACAGAAACAATTTTAGCGAAACTATTATGTGACCTACCCAAGATCGTCTGTAGAAATCTATTTCTGATTATTTTTCTACTTATTGTAAACATAGGAATCCTTAATAGGATTTTTCCTGATAACCTAATTTAACAATTACCACGATTAAGCGAATTGAATTTTTTCATGGAAAATTACTGAGTTTCGATTCATGCGCTGTGTAACAGTTTTTGTAAATACTTGAATGCAGTTTTTCATTACTTTATACAATCGACATCGTGGTTCCTTAGAACAAAGTTCTCTAGCTATCATAGTTTATTATTTCTCCACCCTGACCCATTAAATGAATTAACCTGTAAGTGTATATTCTTCAGAAAAGTGAAGCATAATCACTAATCGCCTTGCATGGCTGAATTTAATGTTCATTGTCATTGGTGATTAATGTACCTAATGTGTGTACTTTCATCTTAGAGCGTGTGTTGATTTTTGGTTTGTTTGGAACACAGACGAATGGCTACACATTCTACTATCTACCTGCTTATATTATAAATGCGAAATTATGGATGGAGTTTGTTTAATTGTTTGTTTGTCTTTCTATCACGCTGAAAGGGCTGAATGCTTAATGGATTTGTATGAAATTTGGCACACAGATAAACCATATCCTGGATTAACAACACATCGGATACTTTTTATCAACATAGCACCGGAGCGAAGCCGCGGGAATCAGCTAGTGTTATATTAAAATGCTATCAAGAGCAGGACCTATCATTATTGGTTCAGTACAGCCACAAAATAAAATCTCATACGTATTCCAGAAGAACAAACTGCGGGCCATAGTTTTTTTTCAATCTGTGATTCATCCCGAAAAAATTTCAGCACCGAGTTACTGTTCCAATCTACACAGAAACATAATGTGTTTATGTTAAAGTTACATTACCGTTAACATTACGTTACATTACATCATCCTTACCTGATAGCGTGTACAGAACTCGAAGAGGGATCAATGGGTACAAAGTTAGAGAGAGTTCACTCGAAGTTACGCTTAGCGGTAACATGTCAGCCTTGTGTGCACATGACCTACATTTGCTTAAATTCAACGCTCTTCCCTAGAATATCAGGTCCTATTAAAGTTATTAGGTACAAGAAGAAAGTTTTCATGTTTGTTTTCAAAATACAGATTCAATTATTGAGATCAGAGAGTATTTGTCCACCAGCACCATTTGTCAGCCTGTGTTCACGGTTATAGTCGACTCATTAAGTCCACGCGGAACTATACAAAAATAACATCAAAAGTCCTTGCAAAATCTAGCGCGGGGACTTAAATAACATAAGAATCCAGCACTTTAGCTCGACTGTTTCTTTAAGCTACACATTATTCAGTGGGCTTATTTGCCACACGTCCTCACCTGCTAGCTAATTGCCGGGGCACGTTAACCGGATTTAAGTTACAATCTGGTTACCTAACGTTTAACGAATTCAGACTCAGTTAGTTAGTCCCGTACGTGAACACAAGCTTTACGGAATCCATTGTTGCGAATTAAATGAACAGTTTTAAGTATCTTTAGGTTTGGAAGTGGTGCTCTTAATGTTAACTTTGAAGAGGAAGTATGTAACTTATATCAGGAATTGCTGGTGCAATACCATACTGCACTCCGTCCCGGCCATACGTACAAACAACGTGGAGATGACAATAAATGAAAACAGTTATTACTAGTCTATAGAAGCATTTTAAACACATAACTAAACTAAATTTTTGAACAAAAAAAATTAATAAAAAAATTAATTAACAAAAACAAAAAACCCGACTGCGTGTAAAAATAACACAAAAGATATAAACAAGACTTATCAACACGCAGTCGGAGGCTTCGTATATTTTTGGTCATGAATTACATAATAGTTCATAGGTAGCCTCCGCCTGCGTGTTGATAAGTCTTGTTTATATCTTTTCTGTTATTTTTACACGCAGTCGGGTTTTTTGTTTTTGATAAATTTTTTTTTTTTTTTTTTGTTCAAAAATTTAGTTTAGTTATGTGTTTAAAATGCTTCTATAGACTAGTAATAACTGTTTTCATTTATTGTCATCTCCACGTTGTTTGTACGTATGGCCGGGATGGAGTGCAGTATGGTATTGCACCAGCAATTCCTGATATAAGTTACATACTTCCTCTTCAAAGTTAACATTAAGAGCACCACTTCCAAACCTATATTAAAGGCCTGATGTAGGCATTGAATTATATTGAAACATTGACAATGACGATCAAGTGTATGCGATTACAGTAATTTCTGATACCTTAATCGTAGGTGTGTTGAATAATTTATCTCGCGTTTGCAAAAAAATTGCCAACATCCGATCTCGACAAATCCTTTCCACCAAGACAAATATAGGAAAAATCCAAAAAAGCATTTAGCTCCAACGTAAACTGACGGTCGGCTGGATGTTTGCCAAGTAGCAGTTTCTGTTCGATTCTTGACTTTCGACGTTCATAAAACGTTGAACAAATGCACCATCGCACTGTCTATGTCGGTATAAAAACACCCACTCAACTGCCATAAAGACAATCTTTGTCAGAAACAAACTGCAGATATTCTTTTTGAACGACGTGGTTGGCAATGTTATGGAAGTTTTCATAAAAATGGAAATTCAACCGCAACGTATTGCCGCCAGTCTGCGTCTGCACTCTGTACTCCTTCATTAAATGTAAATTCTTTATCACGCTCTTTTGACTCGTTCACTGTTAGTTATTAAAGGCATACAACAGTGCCATCAAGCTGACATCCAAAATTTTCCTCAATAGAATTTCAACTTTATCTTCTTAAAGTTAGATTTTAGTATTTCTTGCCGGTGTGGTGGATTATTACGCACGCAAAAATGTACTTAAAATTCATTTTATTTGTCACATCTGCAGCATTTTAATTATTACATTACTTGTGCCTTCATTTTATTCAAAGCTTAACATTAAAAATATTGCGCTCAATTTACTGTGTAGTGAAAAAGTAGTAAAAATCCTGTTGTGGTTGTATTTGAGATTTGAGGTACTATCGTAGCAAGTTCAACCGCGAATTTTATTAATCTATTTGCGACAGCTAACACACTTGGTCGTTAAAATCTTCATGTGTCTAAATTTGGTCTGTTTTGCTATATTTAGTCTTTTAAGATTCAGAAAATAACTGCCATTTACACTGAAAAAACTGCAATTACAATCAATGAAGTCTAGCGGTGGGTAACTCCGGAAGTACTAATTCAAAGGTCCGAACGCGGATACGAAACCCTTATTTATTCCTTACAATCCTTACCGGCACCGCAGTTCCATTTATTCCGGAGTCACAAAGTGCACGTTCGCTTTTTGGTTTCTTTGACTCTTTTGCTTGCTTATCGGTTCGGTTGACATGGATGCAATGTGAAAGTCAATACACGGCCTTGCCACTATAAAATTATAAATCAAAATTATAATGTTTCGAGCAAGACAGCGATATGGTGACGATCGTAATAACAGTATGGAGTTAGTACTAGCACACATAAAACGTGTGTGGAGGAACGAGGTATCATGTTCCTCCAACACAAAGGGAGGATCCTCCAACTGGGCGGGGTCTGCGCCTGGCAGGCTACTGCCCAACGGTTGATGTTTGGCTCTTGTATATATGCTAACTTGCGTGTTAACTCTGCTTGCGCGATGTAGGATAGTTCTCATGTCTCATGTCTCATGTCCGGATAGATTTTGCTACACCACTCCCCTCCGAGACCGGAGGTCGATGATCGTCTTGATGTCGTTGCGTCTTGAGTGCTTGCCAGTGCCAGTGAAGGTCCCAGTGAATCGGAACCGAATGCCGCTTAGTACTCGGTGAGTCGGTACTGTGTGCGGTGATACTGCGAATGCCTCAGTGAGTCGAGGTAGTGCAGTGTTCTATAGTGGCTGGCTGCTGCGTCGACCAGGAGGAGGTAGTCCTGCTAGTTGACCGGCCAAAGTGCAGTGTGCACGGCACACCGTTGCTGAAGTGGCTGACGGTTGATCAGGTTTGCGAATTCACTGCAGGCGTGTGGACAGGTCCCTATGAAGCCGAGGTTACTGGCTGGCTGGATGTCGAAGGAGTGATGAAGGAAGGCAGGCGATGATGATGATTTCGATGCTGCTTGGAAGGCTGCAATGATGCTGGCGTCACCAGTGTGGAAACACTGTCTGTGACGATAACGTCGGGGTCACTACTGTGGAGGAACGAGGTATCATGTTCCTCCAACACAAAGGGAGGATCCACCAACCAGGCTGGGTCTGCGCCTGGCGGGCTACTGCCAAACGGTTGATGTTGGGCTCTTGTATATATTCTAACTTGTGTGTAAACTCTGCTTGCGCGATGTAGGATAGTTCTTATGTCATCGGATAGATGTCGCTACACGTGCCTTAAATACAAAAATACTTACTGCAAATCACTTTTTGTATTTTGAATACCCATTAACTTTATTTAAAAAACATTACGAAATCATTAATCCATTGTTTTCAATGTATGTTCACTTCGCTTTGTATCTAATTATTTTCACTGTTCAAAATTTATATTCCATGAATAAAATGAGACAATGTTCCAAATGAATAAAATGTTCTGCGGAACCAAATTAAGTGAGTAAGCCAATGGAGCCATCGGTGCCAAACGATGCCAAAAGAATAAAGGAATAGCTAAGGTGAACCACTACTGGACCCGGAGTCGGAATAAGTGAATCAATTCACTTTCCGGAATAAAGATTACCCATCTCTAATGGAGTCCCATGGAATGATAGCTTGTACCTTTACATCAATATCAAACCCCTCGAAGTCGATAGGTATGTCAGCTAAATTATGCTATAATAACCAATGACCCTATCAATAAATCGAAGTACTCAAGTAATATCCCATCTCGGACGTCAAAAAACTCCAAATTTCAAGCGCATCTGCATCAAAATTCCATTCGGCACCCACCGTTATATTTTATCCCTTTTTATCACAACCGCTTGCATAAGTACAACTAGTATTCTTTTTCAATGACAAAGATTCGCTTTCTGAATAGCAAAAGCGGTGAATCTCACTTTTTCAAGAGGAAGGGTCGTTTCGTTTATCGATCTCGTATCGCGAACGCGGTAGGAATCCCAATCGAGTTTTCGATGAAATTTCTGAGACGAAGGTCCTTTACTTGTATATATTTTTTCGTTGCAGCACTTGGAATGTAAACGTTTTGATCAGACAATTTTATCTGTTGTTTGACTATTTATGGTAGAGTTTATAGTTTTGGTTGTGCATAGTGATGTAGAATGTGTAAAACGTTCTTTTTGTTCATAGATAACGCGTTTGCGATGTTGCGCGAAATAGTTTCAGATTGTTGGTATTTTACAAGCTTTTATTTAACTTGCAATGTATGTATGTAATTTGTTAGGGTGGAATCTTGCAACTCAATTTTGAAGCAGATATCTTCAACCGATTGAGCTGTAATTTTGTATACACATTTAGTTTAGATGACAATGCATGGTTCGCTATATGACGTCTTTCTAAATCCAACATGGCGGAACACCCAAGATGGCAGACTAGTTATTTTTAATGCACTCCTACAATATGGTTATCAAAGGAAAGGGCTTGCTGAGAGTAACTCGAATAATAAAGTGACGTCACTCTAAATCCAATATGGCGGACTAAGTTTTTTATGGTTTCCTACAATATATGTACTAAATTAAAGGACTTGCTGAACATACGAATGCGAGTTAAAAAACCTGTCTAGCTATAACTAAAAAATAAAAATAAATTAAAAGCAAAAATTCTTTATTAAAAACAAGCTTTCATTTAAATGCGCTAAAAATAATAAAACAAACTATTCCTTTAAAACTTTTAGTATCAACTTGTAACGTCATTACACAATTTATAAAAGCTTGTCGCGAGATTTACCTGTGTAGATAAACAAGTAAATTGAATAACTTGATCTGATTGATTTTAATTTAAAAAAAAATTGTAACTAATAAAATACGAGTACCTACTTAAATCTGGCGACAAGCTTTTATATCATATAAATTGTGTAATGGCGTTATAAGTTGATACTAAAAGTTTTAAAGGAAAAGTTCGTTTTATTATTGATAGCGCATTTAAATGAAAACTTGTTTTAATAAATATTTTTTACTTTTAATTTATTTACAATATTTGTGTGTATTGGGACATCAATGTACAGTCTAACAAAGAGATAAGTATCCAGGATCGCTAGATATACAATATTTTTATCTTTACTGTAACCTGCCACATTTCTAGAGCAAATGATAATTAATGTGCTTAGGCATTTAAAAATACTAATACAATTCTATGGTTATTTAATAACCAAATTTTCAAAGACAAAGACAAAGACAAAGACATTTATTGCTCAAACTGTGTACATAAATGTAGGTATTTATCAAACTTTGGTATCAACAGCCTACCCAATCGGGTGTAGCAATAGTAGGTACAAACTATGAAGTCTGACACTACAATAACTTATTTCACTTAGAAACATAGCAAGGTTTTGAGAATAAAGCTCGAACGACTTTGAAAATAAGTCTCTGCTCATTTTTTTGGCGGTTTCACATGCATCGTTTAAATGTCATGCGCGATACACGGAGGGATTGGTTGGTTTATAAATAGGTGAACTTTTAATTTTTTTTAAATGGTTTTCTTCTTCTTCTTCTTCGTGTCGATGATTCGAGTTTATTATATAATTTTGGACCAAAATGTAGCCACTTCTACAGCACTCTCAGTAGCCTCGCATAGGTCTTTGATTGTGCAGGTGGAATTGCACAGTGAGCAGGTTAAGAGGTGAGGCATCGTCTGTGGGTTGACTCCACAGTCACATTGTGACTCGTCTGTGTATCCCCATCTAACTAAATTTGACCTGCAGCGGCCCATCTGGCTTCGGAGTCGATTCAAGGTTTTCCAGATGGGCCATGGTAGTTGGTGGCCTGCTGGGAGCTCTTCTGCAGGCCCAATGTAGTCAGAAGGGGGAGGGTGTCTTTGTTGCCACAGTTCCTCTCGTGCCTTATTGGGGCTGCTGCCTGTTAATGGTTGTGTTACCTTTAGAAAGCTTTTGCGGCTCTTTAATCTACATCTTGCTTTCCCGATGCCATAGAGAGGATGTCTAAAATCGGTCTCCTGTTTTGATTTTTTTATTGATTCATGTTCAGAATCAGTGGTATAGTCACCTCCATAAATATGGCAAGGAAATTATGATAGAACGGTTTGAATAGGGTTTTTTAAAATACAGTTTAACTTGGTCCGTTATTGAAATGATATTCCACTCGAAAACATCCATAATCTCCTGAGAAAACTTCATTCAAACTTGACGACCCTAGATGATAATAATAATAAATAAATAATAAATATTTGGGACATTTTTACACAGCACCATCTAGGCTTGTACTATGGGTACTAGACAACGGTTTTTTTTAAATACATACTTATAATACATAAGAAACACCCAGACCAACTCAAACATTTAAGTTCATCACATAAATATTTGTATCCTGTGGGAATCGAACCCACGTCCTCGTGATCAGCAGTCCGACACTCAAACCACCCGAACTCAGACGCCGTCAAAATATTTATTTCTTTGTTATGGTGCTTTTACACGGCGTGGGTAACATGTGCATGTTGTGGCACTTGCGCCGGTTACATGCATCGTGTAAACGACAGTGTTAATAAATGCGCAGATCCAGTGCCTTTTGAATGTACCGCACTAGCGCGCGCATCTCACCCGCTCCAGTTACATGCACCATGTACAAGCACCATTAGACTGTACATTGAAGGCATCGTTTTGGTAACACCATAAATAAGTAGTAGGGTAATTACCATTTCTCATGTCTTAGGTCCTCCTCTCTCCCTCTCTCTTCTCATGGGTGTCGTAAAAGCCGACTAAAGGATTCACCAGAGGATGGGCAGCAGCGTTCTCTGAGTACTTGATCAACCAACTGCGATCGCCAACTCGCCTGCCAAGCGTGGTGATTATGGTATATCCCCCCTTATTGGGGGAGGCCTATGTTCAGCAGTGGACGTCTTTCGGCTGAAATGATGAAATGATGATGTCTTAGGTCTCACTAAACTAAATGATGGGTATGAATTATTATTGAATTCTTATTCGAATTGTTCCGTGTGGTGCCGGACGTAAAGAATTGCACTACCCTATATCTTCTCATGGGTGTCGTAAAAGGCGACTAAGGGATTCACCAGAGAATGGGCAGCAGCGTTCTCTGAGTATTTAACCAACCGACTGCGTTCGCCAACTCGCCTGCCAAGCGTGGCGATTATGGCATATCCCCCTATTGGGGTAGGCCTATGTGTCTATGGCCTATCACCAGTGGACGTCTTTCGGCTGAAATGATGATGAATTCTTATTTATGGTCTCACCTTAAATGATGGGTAAGAATTCTTATCTCCTTAGCAGACATTTACTAATGTCCAAAGAAAACACTGAGTAATAAACACGGCGTATCTCAGAGAATGCGAAATGGCTTGGAGCCGTAACGAACTTAATCAGAAGAAAATCGAAATATTGGGAGAAAAAAGGAAGTAGGAGCAATTTATTAAAAAAGAAAAACTAAGTGTAAGAAGTGAAGTCAGACACAGGAAGGGTATTTTGCAGGAGAAGCCTAGCTATGGGCAATGTCGTTATAGCAGGATGCAAAATGTTTCAAATACTCGTTTTTGGTCCACTAAAGTATGTACTTTTGTTAGTCACGGATTACTATATAGACGAAGTGCTGCGAACAATCATAGTGAAGCCAAAAAAACATGCGCCGTTTTTTTTACAACCAGAGCTCACGCACACACTATGCACCTGAAGGACATTTGCTTTCTCAATGCTGACTAGACGATGCCGTGACATGTGTACTGAGAGGGGTGAGCACGATTTGAGGTGCATGTGTGTGTGTGAGCGTTTTTTTGGCTTCACTATGATTGTTGGCAACAATACGTCAATTCTAACTGGATAACCTTGTTCATCATCATCATAGTTTCAGCTGTAAGACGTCCACTGCTGGACATAGGCCTTCCCGGTTACTGTTCCTGAATCGCGTTCACATTATAAATTGAAAAGTTTATCGCGAGGTTTCCATTCGGGGCGAACCACTAGTTGTCAATTTGACGTAATTTCTTTTAATTGCCTTTTTAATGTGCATGCGTTTTCCACTCTCGGAAATATAAATACACCTACGCAATCTACGCATACTCTCTCATGTTCTGTGTACAATATAGGTTCTACTGACACTTATTATTATTTGAAACGGTCTCGTTTTGATAAACTTTAGTGAGATAAATCCTTGTAATTTGACAATTCACCTGCCGTTTACTGTTCCCGTCTATGTCTGGTACATATTGCGGAAGAGTTAAATGTCTTCGTACACAGAGGAACACTGTGTTCGCATAGAAGTGTCAAGTCTTATTAACAGGGATGTTATGGAGCTCCGTAACCCTAATCGAAGCTATCGGATATCCAAAATAAAAATCTATCCGTAACCGTAACCGAATCCGATATAAAAGTTTCGAATAATTTTGATAGGAGAGGAGTCTAAATGAGACATGTTATGACATGTTTTAGTTTTTGCCCGGCTGGGCCGACACACTAGCTGCGCGCGTCCCTTGCATTGTTTGGTATTTCTATTGCTTTTTTCTTTTACTTTGACAATTCCTTAAAAATCTAATATCCATAACCGAAACTATCCGAAACTAACGGATAATCCGAAATAATTCCATATCCGTAACCGTATCCGAAACTGGTATAATATTATTCCTATATCCGTATCCATATCTAGATCCATAATTTCACATCCATAACATCTCTGCTTATTAATAGGGACACCGTGTCAAGGAAAGCAACTGAAGAACTGTGAAAAGTTGTAGATACAAAATCAATGGAATGGTATTCTTATTTTTTAACTTTAAATTTTTCGCTTTATCAGATTTTTAAGTAGTTCTTCATGATACCTGTACTGCTTGGTCAGATTATATTTAAGATATCTTCTAACAGGATGCACGAAGTATGATATGTTCTTTACATTTTAATAAAAAAGCGCATACAAGTATTGGAAACCATGCTGATGTAAAAATATATCAAGCATTGATGCCAAAATAAAATTAACTAGAAATGATGTCACAGGCACCAGTTTTGCAACTCAACAAACTTAAGCGTATCCAGAAAGAAAGAAAGAAAGAAAGAATCATTTATTTGCGTAGAATACAGCGTCAACTAGTTCTTCAAAAAATCATAACTAAATCGTAGGCGTCATGAATCTACTATTAATACATAGCCGCAAGCCATACTGCTCCAATTTGTACCAATTCCGAAGTTTGAACAAACTTTGTGCGAAACTTTGCATGATTCCTGTGATTAAATCGATTTCGGATTGCCGGTGAAATTCCGAAACTGCCGATTTGTCGTTTGAAGTAAACGGCTCACCGAAGTTTTGGCACGTAAAATTTTAAATCCGAACATTGTTCGGTTTAGTGCTAACTTTATTTTGGTTTTAATTCTAGAAGTTCTGTGCTGTTTTCATATTTTTTTTCGAATCATTCTGTGTCGTAGAAAATGGTTTTTCATTTCAAAAACTTTTTATATTTACACAAAAAAGGTTTTGACTTGCGCATTTCTCGCATGATTAGGTCCCTTTACTCTGCAATAGGGACTTGCGCTTAGCTTTTGGAAGTCCAAATTTTATTATATGGATAAACGCTTGATTTTCCCTAATTTACTCAAAACAAATTCAAGCTCAAATAATGACCAGATAGGATTTCAAAACCAAATATTTAAGTGATAAGTAAATCAATCAGCAACACTCGTAGGTACTGGACTGATAAATAGTTGTTTAACAAAAGTCCGATAAAAACATCTAGGTACATAATAAAGTCAACAAAGTCAAACAAAACTAACCTAATTTAAGTATGTATCTAGTACCACACCTTCCATTGACCGTCGGACTCAATTCCAACAACAGAATTAGATCTGGACTGAACTTGGACTTCAACAGTTTCACTAATAAAATACGAGTCGGTAAAGTTAGCCGAGAGAACTTGTGATAACGTTCCATTCAGTCAAGTTTGCCTGCAAACTCAAAGAAACTCTGAATCTAATGCTTTGTTCAATCACGATATTTTTCAACTCCCCAAAATCCATTAAAGACTTTTCTCTTATTCTTTTAAAATGTAGTACTTTGAAACCGCAATGGATAGCCAAGTTAGGATTCAATGTTTTCGTCTGTTTGTGTCATGGTAAGGTTTTGAGACTTCTAGACTATTACATTGGAGTGTTTTTATTGACGCCAAATTTGCTTACATCAAAATGTTTTATTTGGTTATAAAGTTCGTCTTGTAGGCTACAATTTCTTAGACACCGTAAAATGGTAAGTGTTTAGATAGGGAGAGAAAAAAGTATACTAGATGTAAGATGGATTATTTATCTTATAAATATATCTGTGTTTTTTTTTTCTGATTAGGTGGAGGACAGTTGTAATTTTGTTTTTCCGTCGAAATTCTTGACCGTTCTAGCAGTGAATTAGAATCTTGTACCTGGCTTTAAAATTTGATATTACGAGTACATTCCAGAAAGGTGTATATATGAAGTCATTACTCCTCCATTGTCCAACCACAAACTGAAATTGCATCCCATTTAAACTAAACAGTCCTCTAGCTAAATTGTTTGTCACAACATTAATTCACAATGTGCACAGTAATCCAACTAATTGTATTCGTAATGCAGTCAAACGGACGCCACGCCAGCATGTGTCGGTCGACGATTCAGTTATCTAAGAGAGATATCCCGAGAGCTGCACGTGAGACTTTTGCGCCAAGCGTAAACGAACTTATTGTGGCTGTGCCCGTACCATTGAGTTTTCAGATTTTTTAATATGTTTTGTAAAGTTTCGCAATTGATTTAGGAGTTTCTTAGTTATTATCTTTTATTTATAGATGAAGTATTAAGCCGAATTCGTTTTTTTTGTCTATACAATTTTCTTCTATGCTGGCTTTTATTAGGAATAATTAAAAAAAAAGACTTAATGTCAATGAGTCAGGCCGAGATATGTTAATGGTGAGTGCAAGTTTGATTATTAGACAAGACTTTGAACAACAATTAGCAGAATAGTTAGTAACAACATAAAGTAGAAGTCTGTACTAGGTGCCACAACCGCAAGTCTTGTGGTTCACCTTAAATAACGAGCACAATTATTCCAATCTTAGGCTGCTTCCGAAAGTTGCCTTGGCCAATAGTGTCGAAACCAGGTGCTCAAGCCCGACAGCCTCGTTTACGATTCAGACCAAAGAGGAATTATCTAGGTTTACCCATAAAACAGTACCTTGACTGACTGACTTACTGACAAACAATACACAGCTTAAATCAGTGTACCTAGAGATTCGAAATTTGGAGGAAATATTCTTAGAGGTCCACTAAGGAGGGATTGTTTTTAATTCCATCTCTAAAAGACTGAAAAGGGGTGGTAAAGTTTTTATGAAGAAAACACGGGAGTGAAGCCACGAGTATCAGCTAGTCACCTATAAAATTATTTACTTGTAATAGCAGTGAATCCAGGGACCTGGGTTCCATGTCACGTGTGCCGGTTTACAATTCACTTATCTCGGAGTGAGTTCCCAAGAGTACTACGTGAGACTTTTGCACTAAGTGCAAACGAAGTTATTGTGGATCAAATTGAGCAGATGAATTTTTTTCTGTATTTCAACTTTAGAATGATTTTGTGCTTCGTCTGGAATGTCAATAAGATTTTTGTAAAGCGTTTTCGACTACACCACATGCAAAATATATCCTGTTTAACACCAATACATGTAGTATATTTCGTTAGTAAATAAACGTTTCTTTCTTTCTTTCAACACGTTGTCTATGTTTGACTGCCTCGGCCAATCGCAGATCTTGAGGTCCTGGGTTTGATTTCTCTGTCAAGAAAATTTGCAGCATCCCAGAATCAGGTCGCTGGCGGTGCTACACCTCCGTGCCTCGTAAAGTACGTAAAGCCGTCGGTCCTGCGCTTGATCTGTCCTCTGTTGAGATTGTCCGCCGTGACCGAAAATAGACTGCCTCGTTGGTCTAGTGGTTGCAAGCGCGACTGCTGAGCGTGGGGTCCTGGTTTCGATTCCCGGGTCGGGCATAGTGTTATTGGGTTTTTTCATTAGGAAATTCTCAGTAGTAGCCCGGAGTCTGGATTTGTGCCCGGTTAATGGCAATAGGCTCGCCCCCTATTACATGGGACTATAACATAACTGGCGAAATGTGGGTGTACTATTACACCTCTGCCTACCCCTTCGGGGAAATACAGGCGTGATGTTATGTTATGTTACGGTGAGTAAAGGTAGTTGGTTATTGTTGACCCAGTCCTCTCACAGCTTAATGCTTAGTTTATTAACTCGGGACTTTTTAAATAACTAATACCTTCATTAGACGCAGTAACTACTTAGTTTTATACTAAGGTAAACAATATAGCACAATCTCGAAATTAGCTAGACACGGAGCACTTAAAAAAATATGATTCACAAAGAAATTACATTCCCCAAGGAATATTACGTTGGCTCGTTTCTTTTTATACTGAGGTAAGTTCGCTGCAACATTAGTTTGCAGAGTTAGCTGGTTTCCTTCGTCCAAAAGTGGGTAATATTTCCCGAAGATAAATTTTAAATGCTTCAGGTTTTACACACTTAGTTTGCTAGATTATAGCATCGTTACCGAATTTATTGCGTTCGTGTGTTGTAATATTTAATGACCTTTTGTTTCTTTGTTACTTTACGTTTAGTTACATTGTCCAAGATAAGGTTTATTTGAAATCTAGCAAATAGGTATCCTGGACTTTAGTGTTCTGTTCGCAGTAAAGATGCAATTAAACGCACTTGACTACCGGAGTCAAGTGTTTTCCATTTGCAACATTTGTACGATTTCAAGAAAGTAAGTACACTTAGCTTACTCTTAGAAATTTAGTTTAAAAAAAACCTAACGAGATATTTACCAAAAATTAAGTCAGTAAACAAATTCACAGGCATTATAATTTACATTTTAATTCATAAATTTAAATAAAAATTAAAACGACACAAAATATTCGCATGTGGCCAGTTACGGTCTGATAGAAAAATCCAATGATGGGTTCGTCCCCTAAAATTTTAACGTAGCATAATGGCTATAATCGCATGAATCGTACGAATGAACTCGGCAAACGAACGGGCACTGAGGCTATATTGTCAGCGGATTGCTACAGAACGTTGGCTTAGTGCCTGTAAGATCAAGGACATCGTGGAAAAGACTTATGATCGATGGGAGCTTACGCTATCTTGTTCTTATAGAGTGATTTTCCAACCAAATATGAGATGCCCTTGATATTCTATTGAAGAAGCTAACATGGCATGAACAGATGCAAGAAGAAGCTACAATCTTATTTGTTACAAGAGTAAAGATTTAGAACGATACCAGTATAGATATTTTAAGAATATCATCATGTAATAAATGGTATTATGCAAATTATTTCATCCAGTAACACGTATAATTATAGAGGACCTTGTGTTTCTATCTCGACATTTTTTAACTAAATCAAAAAGAAAGCTGTTATAGACGAATTTAAGTTTCAAGCGATTTTGATCGCTCTCATAATAACCTCGGCTTCATAGATGCTGGATTTTACTCTGGTGTTTATTTTAACATCAGCTTAAATCCTGACGTACGATTACGACTGCGAGCCATACTGACCGTAAATATTTGTTAAAAACAAAAATAAACAATGTTAATAGATTACTGGATTAGGTCACTGGATCCAGTGAATTGCGAGGAATACTATGGTAATCATTAAACTATTTGTACTATGAGGCTTGGTACGAAAAGTAATGTTGACCTGTTTTGTCCTTTTTATTATCAGTAACCGCTTGGCGTGCGTGGAGTCAACACTAAAGTTGCAACTTTTTTAATGATTGAGGTTTATGACGAGCAACGAACTGTCACCCATGTTGATACAGTAGATGTTACAAAAAATAAAAATAAACGAGTGTCCTTTAGACCACACAACTGAAGTAAAACTTCACTAACTTATATCTCCCTCAATACTATTTCAATGAAAACAAAGGATAAGCGGCGCGGCGACGCTGTGTCGTGGCCGGCCGTCGCGCGCGCCTCGTTTCCCACGTTCCGCACTACCCCTTTCGTTCGCCTCACTTTTCGTAACGCATTCACCAGCTTACCCCCAAGTCCAGCATGCTTAGAGAAGTTTTATTTCAAAAAGTGACAAATCTGTTGCTAGACCTACGTTTGCCATAGCATATAATATGGTACCTATATCGTTGAACGTGATATTACAATGACCAAAAATAAAAACCCCAATTTGACGCCAATAAAAAAATCAAAAATTCATGAGAATTTGTCTCATTAATATTATTTCATAACTGACAAATATTCTCTCAACATTCTTCCAAACTTAGCTTCTGTTTGCTAATTACAGTAACTACTACGAGTATAAAGACAACACTTAGTGTACAGTCGAGAGCCTCGAAACATTTCTTTTGATGTGAAACTTTCCCTTTGTTTTTCGTCAGTGACAGATTTCCTCTCCATTAGATAAATTGTTTTAAAAAGTTTCCAATTCAGAAAGTTAGCTCGAATAATGAAGATCATTAATCAGAAATGTAGGGATGATCGTGTAAGCTTTTTAGAGTTTTGATTGTTTCAACTGAAGTGTATTTAAGATGATTAAGATGCTACGAGTGCGTTGTAAAGAGTGTCTATTAGACTTAGAAATCTTAAGAAGATTCAAATAAACTATTGTTCACACACGGACGAATAAAAAGAGGTGGACGGAATCTAGCCAAATCTAATTACAAACTACTAATTTCGACAGCAATTTAACACACCAGACGGCATATTTTTGTTATATTTGTAACTCTATGACAAAAACTTCCAATACACGAGATTTGTTGCGTAATAGCAGCTGTTAGACTTACTATAGTGTGAATGCGTGCGTGCCAGCCCGTACTTTCAAGCAAGCTGACTTGCTATTGGGTGCTTCACTTATGTTTAGCGAAATTCCGTCCGCCTTTTTTTATTTGTCAATGTTTTTAGATTAAACAAAGACAATTTTATTTACAAAGATATGAAAAATGTTGAACCATTTTGTGTTTTGAACGTGAATATGAAATATTAATAAGTATTTTGATAGTATAGAATAAGTGTGCATAAATTTTGTAGTAAGTACATAAAGAACACACATGTAGTTCATTAAATAATTATACAACAGCTTATAGTTAATGATGGATGTTATTGAAAGACGATACCAAAACGTAGTAAGTAAAACAAATATTAGTGTTTTTATAGTACGGTCGACCGCACGTCAGTGGTAACACTTTGACATTGACAGCATCTTTATTTCGTAAGCAGTAAGGACGGTTTTCGAATTGAAGTGTTACCACTGTCATGCAGTTGACTGTAGGTATGTGGAAAACTGTAGAAACCCGTGGGGTAATTGTGTAATGCATTCACATTGACATTAGCTGTCATTTGGAAACTATAGCAATATTCATTGCGTGGTACGTAGTTGCCGATAAGACGGATTGTCAAAACACACGCCGCAATGAACGTTGAAATCCTATTGATTGCGATCGCGAATGAGTTACGCAATTTGGCAGCCGATTTATTCCAGTTAACTTTAACAGCTTTGTATGCATTTAATTTTTAGGGTTCCATACCCAAAGGGTGCAAACGGACCCTATTACTCTCGCTACGCTGTCCGTCCGTCCGTCTGTCTGTCACAGGGCTGTATCTTTGTAACAGTAATAGATAACTAGTTGAAATTTTTACAGAATATGTGTTGCTGTGAGGTGTACCACGACAAATACTAAAAACAAAAAAAAAACAAAAAAACTAAAGGGGGTACATACAAAAAACCCCGAAAAACATGCATTTTTTTAACGTTTTTGTTCCTGTTCTATCTTCAAAACGGTTATACATACCAGCGTCAAACTTTCTCTGATTATAGTGCATACGAAGTAGTTTATCAACAAATACTAAAAACAGGATAAACACAGACATATGTGGTGGTACCTACATAAGAAATAGATACAAAAATTCACATTTCGCGTACGATCGTTGATGTCTTTTGATAAACTCTCGTAAATTAAATCAGTTTATATGAGGTATCAGGTCGATGGGTGGAACGGAACCCTTACTACGTGAGTCCGACTCACACTTGGCCGGTTTTTTATTTCTGCACAAGCTGTTGAATAAAGAGTTTGCGAAAATGAAAATGCTATCAAAATAGCACCCAGTATTTCATAAAGTTAAACCGCCATCACGTCCGCTTATTCTTTTTACCGATAAATTGGAAATGCAATTCATTCTTGTAAACCAATATTCCTGAACCAGATTACAGTCTCAGTCATTGACGGGATTATTTTAAAAGTTCAGCATAGTATGAATATTTATGTATTTTTTCAGGCTCAGCGTTGGTTCATTGATGTAGTTATTAATAAATTAATCGTGGTTGGCTGAAATAAATTGAGGAATTTATATAGAGCGGTGATAGCCTAGTGGTTGAACGCTTGCCTTCCATGCAGGAGGATGCGAGTTCGATCCTGGCCCGCACCTATGACTTTTTGGATTCATGTGCGGATCAGAATTTTATTATCACTTGCTTTAACGGTGAAGGAAAACATCTTGGGGAAACCTGCACACCTGAGAGTACTCCATACAGTTCTCGATGGTGTGTGTAGTCCACCAACCCGCACTAGGCCAGCGTGATGGACTAAGGCCTTAACCTTCTCATACTGAGAAGAGGCCCGTGCCCAGCAGTGGGCTGTGGATAATGGGCTGATTATGTTATGTTTATATTGTATGGAAAAACCGATTTTAAGATAAGTTTATAAGTAAACGGCAGCGAAATAGGTAATAATTACCTCCAGATACCTATAGTTAAATAGAAAAAAGCACTTCACTTCACTTTTAAGTTATATTGATGCGAGAAAACAGCTGAAAATCAGTGCTGTGCATACCTACATGCACAGCAAATACTGAGCTGGATCCCTTGCTACACATATTATGTTGTACACATGTGGTGTTCTCTGTAATTTGTCCTGTTCCTTTTCATGTAATATTTACATTTTATGAGTGTGTGGCAAAACAAATGGTTGAAATTGTTTAATATATTTTCATCAACTAAAATAAATAAATAAATAAAAATATCTTTATAATATCTGGATTTGTTTCGGTTTAAATTAAGGTTATTTAGAGATCATGATGTGATCCTACATACTTAATGTCAAAACCAAAAGAAATAATCCGATCGTAATAAAAAAAACTTTTTTTTTACTTTCTTTGTGATTTTTTATTATGTGAGAACACAGAGTTATGGTTTTAATAAAATAAATTCATCATTTATTTATTTAACAGCTCATAATAAAACAAATCATAATCAAACTGCAGCTTATTTTATAATAATCCAAAACAAATCCAGGTATTTGGTCTTAATCTTAAATCTACTCAGGATTATGATGAAATCGAGTCTCCATTTTGTCATAATCCTGCGACACATATACCACAAAGTTTTAAAAACTTGTCTATCTTACCTAACTAGAACATTACAAAAGTAAGTACACTAATGTTGAATTTGCAACCATTTTTCTTCTCTCTTCTTTTATCTTACGAATTTAATTAAATCAATCAAGATACAATGGTACAATAGAATATCCCAAATATACGAATTCCGGTACAACATCCAAGAAAAAATCAACATTTTCTCTTACTATTCCGTCAGTCAATGGTTCCACACAATATGTATCCTTTACAAACATTCGCCATTATGTCGGCTAATAAGACTGGGGCTTACCAGACCTCAATTTATAATAAATCGAACAGAACCTTATCGTTTCCTTGCACACAATAAAACGCCGACGTATCTTCGTCCACAGTCACCGGAGATCCAAACACCCTAAGGCCATAACCTTGAATGATGACCAACGATTTGTTAAGACCCCGTCCTCGGTCGTTACGACCTCTTTTCAGTTTTTATTCCCCTTATGATGTTTCATTTTATGATTGCCTGCTGTATTAGGAGAGTACGTGACGGTATGAAATATGTTTTTAGTTTTTTTTTTTTGCGATGGAGCCTTTTTGGTTTGAAATACCCGTTATACCTTTGTACTGGAGGAGTTTTATGTTTTTGTAAGACATGTTACTGAGTTAGGACTAAGAAACGATGTTTCCGATTTTTTGTTCAAGGTTTCATAGGTAAAAAAAATACCTTTGTTTTGAGCAGTATTTGCCAGTAATTTGTAGAAAAAATCGGTGCATACCCTTAAAGTTTTTTGGTATTTAAAAAATAGTCCGAAGGGGTAATCAGATGTGTATAGTACACCCACATTTCGCCAGTTATGTTATAAGTCCCATGTAATAGGGGTGATGGTGCCTAACGGCCAAAATGTATATCCAATCTATCAACGATTTTCCCTACTAGAGATAGGAATTTGACATAAGCTCCATACAAAATATGTCAAATTTCTATTTCTAAAAGGGTAAACCGTGGATAGATTGGATATTAATTTTGGCCGTAAGCTGGTCTAGTGGTCGCAATCGCGTCTGCTAAGCTTTGGGTCCTGTGATTGATTTCCAGGTCGGCCAAATTGTTATTAGACTTTTTCATAAAAACATTCTCAGTAGCATCCCGGAGTCTGGATTTGTGCTCAGTTAATTTGCTTTATTATGAAAAATAATTATATAGTAACGCGAAACCACGTAATCATATCGGAGCGTTCTAAATCACCTTTATATTGTTTCAGCAATCATCCCAAATTACTATTTGAGATAAATATCTTTTACGATTAGAATATATTACGCTGCTTGATTAACATAAACCTTACACTCTTAGCCATATTCACGCGCTCCAAACCTCACCTCCATGAAATTCTAGCTGAAACATTGTGTGCTCAAAACGCTGGCGTCGCCTTGTTATAAATCCGTTTTGCTCGTAAAGAAAATTGTGTAATATATCATCGTGTTAACACCATGTGAGAGACCCCGTTTATCAACTCAAGCCTCCTAATAATATCTCTTATGAATGTTATTCCACCTTTTTTAAACATTCTAATACTCCACGCGCCGAAATGAAACAATAACACGACACAATAAAAGTAAATATCCATACCATAAAATGTTTTTGTTTAAAAGAATGTGTACAAAGGTACAAAGTTAATATTAAAGTCTGGGGTCTGTACTTAGGGTAGGCTTTATTACTTTTTTATGAATAAACGTAAAACTATTTCAATTTCTTTTGCGGCTGACTTGGTAAACCAAAATAGTATAAATAATTTACAAACGGAGAAAAGTTTTCCCGATTTCTTTGAGAACGTTTATTCTGTAACAAAAAATAAATAGTCAGCTGAAGCAACAGACGCAAAGATAGAAGAAGAAGGAGACAAAACAAATAATTATCAAATCCGCATGCACCATGCAGGCATCTTTTCAATTATAATACGAACACATGAGTAGGGGTTTCAAAATTCAATTACAATGTCTCCATGCCTCCCCTACGTATGTTTTATGAAAACATTTTACAATATTACTGCACGTTGCAATGGGGTACTTGGATAGTAAACGTCTTGTTCTTAGGGGTACGAAAATGAAATTTACATTTGTATAACAAACAGGGGTACCATAAAATACCACTTCTTTGCTTTGAATTTAAATTACGAGTGTTTTTATTTGGTAATTTAAAAAAATGCGTAGTGTTGTTCGTAGCAGATTGCTGTAGGGTTGCGACTAAATCATATTCTTAAAAAGATGTAAAAAGTACGATATTTTTTAAATAAAAACTTAAGTGCGTTTCTGGAAGGTAAATTAAATTAGCTTGTGGTAAAATCTCATATCAACTGATGTGATTAATTGACCAAAATGCTAGAATAAAATTATACTACTTCGAAAATTGATCAGATAATTCTTGGGTTAATAAAATTGAACTTTCATAAACTAAGGGTTGAGCATTCAATATTATGAATTTTCAATTTTGTTGACGTTCAATATAATTATAGTATTCTATCAAATGAGATTCGATGTTTTGGCATTCGATATCGCGTGGGACATCCGGGGAAAATATGTGTAATGTAGGTATTTTAGTGCAAACACATGTAAGACGTCGTGCTCTCCGATAAAATTTACTGGGGTAGATTACAAGGCAAAGTTTGAACTAGGTAATTGTACTTGTTCTTCAAGTACTCTCTGCTACGAAAGGTTGGCCATCGATTCTACGAATCGCTGCCAGTCTTTGTCAAACAAAACAGCTCTTCAGTCACTGTTTACTCAGTTTAGTAATAACGAAACTAGTTTCACGAATGAAGTATCGGCTCCCGAAGTTTAGAGCTCTTACAGTACTCAATTTCTAGGTAATTTTGTAAAATCCGAATCTTTTATGGAAACCATTTTGCCAATAAATAATAGATTTCTTATAATTATAATATACTGGACGGTAAATTGTAGAAGATGTTGAAGGCAGAGTTTACTTTTTGACCTTCTTGCGTAACTCTCATAAATAACTGTTTGGTGCTAGCTGAATATAAAACTACTAGACTGTTACCCTGTTAGAATTAACTTGAAAATCGGAATGAAAAGTTATGGCTTTTGTTTTCATTGATCTACACGTCCATAATTAAAATTAATAACAATATTTCCAAAACAATTTCCCACTCTAGCACCCAACTCCAAAATATAATGAATCCGCCGAAACAAAATATCTAAATAGAAATGTGTCGACTAACAAGTATAGACTCGATACGTTCCCTCTTCAATTTGCGACTGCAAAATTGGATTTGATCCTCAACACTATTGGAATGGTCGTTTATCTCAATTCCGTAGGCACAGACAAAGCGAGAGCATCTATCGGTGAGAACCCGAAATATGTGCGCGTATCATAAATAACCCATCGATCTCAGTCCCAACTACAGGTCAGAAACCAAAATAGAGGTCTGATAATGTCTCAGATAGATCTTACAATGTATTTGGTATTGTTGTGGGTTCGATGGAAGTTTGGACTATGAGCACAAAATAGAGACGGAATTAATTTCGACTCGATGTTTTCTTAATTTACTGTAGGCACAGACATAGTTAAAAATATAGACGAAGTGCTGCGAACAATCTAGTGAAGCCAATAAAAACTATGCTCCTTCGTGTACAACAAGCGCTCACGCAGTCATATGCACCTCAAACCGTGCTCACCCCTCTTAGTACACAAGTACACATGTCGTGGCATCGGCCAGTAAGCATCGCGAAAGCAAATATCCTACAGGTGCATGGTGTGTGCGTGAGCACTGGTTGTACACGAAGGAGCATAGTTTTTTTTGGCTTCACTAGATTGTTCGCAGCACTTCGTCTATATTTTTTACTATGTCTGTGACTGTAGTTAATAAAAGCTTGTGAAAATAGGAACAACTTGTAACTCCAACCCCCAAATATTACCCAACCAGCAAAGTAGTCCGTTAAGAAATGCATTTATCACTAAAAAGTGATGATAAAGCGTTATTAAAGTATCCGTTATGACGCTGTGTTCTATAGTAGCGACTTATACAATATTTTAGCTGTATAATATTATACAGCATTTTGGTAACAATCTTGTGTTATTGTAGCTTCAAATTGAGTATTATAGTACAACTGTATAAATAGTGGTGAAAACACAACTACAGAACAATAATGTACTGTTATTGATTTTTACATCACTGTTAAGTATCGAATTTCAGTAATAAAATCTTCCAAATAGCTACTATAGTGCCGATGCCATAGCTGTCACGAGTATACTCTTTTAACACGAAAAGGTCATCAAAATAGTTTTTTGTAACTGGTATATCTAAAATAGTGAAGTTACAGAGCCTTTATCGCTTTTATTGGGCCTTTACGATACATAAATGTAGTGTATTACTAGTTTTAATCAACTTAAACATCCTGTAAAAGAAATTTAACATCGTTTTCACAACGTAAGTCCCGCATTTGGAATGGAAACTGGCTGAAGTTCACCCTATACACAAGAGTGGAGACGGAGCCTGTGTCAATAACTATAGACCAATTTCTATACTACCCGCCTTATCTAAAATATTAGAAAAACTCATGAATAAGCGTTTAGTTAAATATTTGGAAGATAATCATCTTCTTTCATCCTCTCAATATGGTTTTCGGGCAGGGCGGTCAACCAGTGACGCCATACATGAATTGACAGACCATGTCTCATGTAATCTCGACATAAGGAAAAAAGTGATAGTTATCTTCATGGACTTGGCTAAAGCGTTTGACGCTGTCTCCGTCCCACTATTGGTAAGGAAGCTGGAACGATTTGGTGTAAGGCATACACAGCTAGACCTTTTCACAGACTATCTTAAAAACCGTTTTCAGAGAGTCAGGGTGGGTGAATGGGCTAGCCTCGATCTTCCTATTGAGCATGGGGTTCCGCAGGGTAGTATTCTCGGTCCCACATTATTTCTAACTTACATAAATGACCTCTGCGAACTAAAAATGCCCAATGGGAAGGTCATTACCTTCGCCGATGATACGGCGCTCTTGTTTGAGGGTGACACATGGCAACAGGCTTATAGTTTTGCTCAGCAGGGCTTTGACTTGGTTCTGTCATGGTTAACTTACAATAAACTCACACTTAATGTAGGGAAAACAAAATATATCACGTTCTCCATTATAAACTCCACTCAGCCATGTCACGAAATGATAACTGCGCACACCTACAAATGTTCTTCTTCCCATACTGCTGTGTGCTCGTGCCCCATCTTGCAAAAAACAGATACAATTAGGTATCTAGGTGTCCTACTAGACAATACGCTCAGCTTTCACCCGCACGTTGCTCTTCTCGTCTCAAGAACCCGAAAAATGATTTATATTTTTAAGAACCTTCGACATGTCGCAGATCCTAATATCATAAAAATGGTATATCTTGCACTATGTCAATCACTTATTTCCTATTGCATAACCATCTGGGGTGGATCAACCAAAACATCTATGCTGAAACTCGAGCGTGCCCAGAGGGTGGTTTTAAAGGTGGCAAATTTTTTACCATTTTTACATCCAACTAAAGACCTTTATGAACTTACTGGTGTCTTAACCGTGCGACAATTATTCATCCATAACACAATCCTTCGTAAACACTCGCAGCTCCATTACAACCCTACAGCTTTCGAAAATAAGCGACGAAAGCACTCAGTGTGTCCGACAATACTCTTTCATACTAGTTTCGCACACAGGCACTTTAAGTTTTTGGGTAGCTATTTGTATAACAAGTTAAATGAATTTTTGTCTTTGTACCCCCTCCCCAAGCAGCGCTGTAAAGAAAAGCTATTCAAGTGGCTACAAAAATTAGATTACGATGCCACCGAACAACTACTTCTTATACCCTCCTAAACTCAAATCAAGACGGGACTCACACAAAAACATACTCACGCATCTCACCCACATAGTGCCACCCCTGCATAATCACATCCGCGCACGACACATGCACAAACGAATACTTACATAACATTAATCTTGACCAACCACACACTCACTTACACACATTGCACCTCATATCACTCACACTCCAATATACACTCCTCACACAATATGGAACTTTAACAACTCTCATACAAACTCACACATAATTATACATATAAACATCCACACATCCCACTTGTTTGTCAACCTGCATGTACTTATATTATAATGCTCTTTCTCTTCCATCAAGTCATATTTATGCTTAAGTACTTTTTTATTACCTGTAATAGTGACAAAATAATGTACATGTATATACTTAAAACTAGGGTGAGGGCCTGGTGATCCGTAACACAGGGTTTTCCCTAGTACGGACTCCAGTCTCTCGCAAAGGAGCTTATACGCACTTATTTGTTACATAATTCTAAGGTACCTATTATATTATTAAGCCCACCTTTGTGAAGAGAGAAATAAAATTTTATTACTATTACTATTACTATTACATTTAGTTTATAAAATGGCTGCTGTGTATGTGCTAATGATGTCTATATGCTAATGTTTGTGAATCTTCAGACGATGATAATGATAATGTAGAGTGATAGGATTATTAATTTGCGGTATATGCCTCGACAATCAAGTGGTTTAATCTAAGATGTACCAAGTAACCTTATTTTTGTCATGGCTGCCGATGGCTCTCACTGCTGTGCACTAATTAAGCCTACAGTAAGCACGTAAATACCTTTTTATCCGTTAATAGCAACATTGGAGACATTATAATTTTTTAATTGATTTTAATTTAATAAATATTGAAATTCATTAAAAATTTGTTAAAAAATACTAACTACTTTATCAATAAAATTTTAGTTGCAAGTAAAATTCACTGTCTATCTAAGATAACACTTATTTCACAAGTCGTGAGCGCCATATTGCTAATATTAATATCAATTTACTTGCCAATAAATAATCTTTAATTTTATTTCACATCAAACCTAAAATCCACACGAGAAATTACACTAAATTAAACTGTACTATAAAAGATCCCCGATCTCTATTATAGTACAAAAATGTCCATTAATAGAGGCGTGGTGGCTTTTTTGTAACTGTTTTGTGATGAAAGCGACATCAAATCACTGTTAAAACCTTGAAAAGACTTACACGACATTATTATAGTACAAGTATAGTACTAAATTGTGATGTATGGAGCTACAATAACTTGTCTATGTCACAAAATTGCGATGTAACTGCGCCAAAACCTGCCTGGGTAAACGTTGACATCATTGTTATAGTACATATTTGATACGCTAAATAGTGTGTCCGAAAACGTTCTCTCGATTGCTATAGTACACATTTTTGCTGGTTGGGTACCTACTCAAACGACTCTTAACTTTAAGATGTTCTTAAAAGTCATTCTGTCGCTTTAATGCACCTTAGAGTGCTAATGACAGCATGAGACTTAAGGGTCACTGAAATTGAGTTGCGTTTGAGTATTTGGGGGTAAGCGTGTAAACGAAGTGAGTCTGCTTACACAACTTTTATACACAGCAAAGACAGTTCAAAGTTTTTTAATATTTTTATTTAATTTTTTCTTGATGGTCGGTCGCCCAGAAATAAGAACAGGGTCAATTGGGGAATTGCGATGAAATAAAACATTATTTGTTATATGTAGCCAAACTTTTATCTACCTGTAACTCAAAAAAGGTGACTACAAAACTTAGGTAACACGCAACTGTAATTTTTGTTCTTTAAAGATACTGGTTTGTTAAATGAAATTAACATAAACATAGCTCGCCGATGTATATAAACTTTCCTACTGTAACATGAATGTATATATGTGTGTACAATAAAGAATAAGAATAACTTTACTAACGCCTTACCAATTTTTTTTTAGTGTAGTTTCACTTCTGCGCTATACAAACAGTTGTTCTGAATTTGGGCGTTTGAGATGTGTTTGTGAATGCCTATTATTTTAATCTCAAATATCCACTCCCCCAAATGTAAGACGCCTATATTTCCAGTTCGCATTTCGTGAGCTATACTCGTGGACATTCGCCGGATATATGCGATCATCACTAACAAGGTGCATGTTCGTTTGTTTAACATCATCAGCTTGCATTGGTAGCGCATAGTGTACGTAACTTGTTATGCGGTCAACACTAGTAGGTTAGTTGAGATTGCAGCTATGAATGATCAGCTGCTTAAATGATATAACATAACATAACCAGCCCATTACTGTCCCACTGCTGGGCACGGGCCTCTTCTCAGTACGAGAAGGCTAAGGCCTTAGTCCACCACGCTGGCCTAGTGCGGGTTGGCGGACTACACACACCATTGAGAACTGTATGGAGCACTCTCAGGTGTGCAGGTTTCCTCACGATGTTTTCCTTCACCGTTAAAGCAAGTGATAATCGAATATAAATCCGCACATGAATTCGAAAAGTTAGAGGTGCGGGCCGGGATCGAACTCACACCCTCTTTCATGGAAGGCAAGCGTTCAACATGATATGATAGGTTTTTATTGTGATTTTAATTTAACGGTACGTATTGTGTATTGAATAGTTCTGAACGTAAATATTTCGTCATAAATCTGACAGGTGCGTAGAAACATGGCTCCCTATACAAGATGCTCTGACGATCAGACATCTACTACACACACCATAGACGCCTTATAACAGGCAACCGGTGCCTTTCAACACATCAGTGAACTTTCACTAATGTAGGTCGCCACTCAGTTTGCCACTTGAAAACTTCAAATCAGTTTCGACCACTTACGTGAGCCGTCAAATCTGCCTTAGTGATCAGCCAATAGCCGCCTTGAGGGCCAATCGGGTTGCATTAGCTAGTTGACATAATTTATTGTAGGCATTCTATACAACATTAGGCGTCTATTGGACAGACGTCTATCAGACCAAGGTGGCAGGAATGAGACATTCATTCAGTATTGGATAGCATCGGTCTGAAGAAGAAAGTAAAGAAGAAAGCAAATAATTCCTATCAAATCCAAGAAAAGATTGTGTAATTTAAAATTTGAAATTGCGCGTCCCACCACGAAATGTGTCATAGAATAATGTCATTATCGTATGACAGAAGGTGGAGAGCCGCGAAATTGTAAATATTAGACAATCTCTACCTGTATAGAACACTTTCAATTACATAGGTACATACAATAGGGTATTTAGGTACATTGTTCATCATCATCATTTCAGCCGTAAGACGTCCACTGCTGGTCATAGACCTTCTCCAAGCATCATCACAACGACCGGTTCTGCGCTTCCTGCATCCAGTGGATTCCCGCAACCTTCATCAGGTCGTCGGTCCACATTGCTAATTCCATAAATACAATTTTATTGTTGCTTGACAAAATGTATGAAACAACATTTTTTTTCGGGATTTTAGGGTTGATCATATAGTTAAAGTTGTTTACGATGAAGAATACAATGACTCCTTTTCAGATGAATAACCCCTTCCCGACTAACCTTGTGCATCGTTATATAAACCTGATAGATTATCTATATTGTGATTTCACCTATTGACACATCGCAATCATGGTTAAATCAATACAGTGCATGTTTTTATCACAGAGTACATTTGTGTTTAAGAGAGTTTGTATGTTAAACATTAGATACAACCAAGCAATATTCCTAATATTCACATAAACTGTGCTTTATTATTAACCTACCGACTTCAAGGCTTGTGATGACATGATTTCCGACAAACAAATTCAATATGCAGTATAATTTACATACTATACTTCCCTTTCAGCTTATGACAGCAGACTGACACAAATAGCTCCATAAACCTTGAAAACAATAGTGATGCTCCGAAATTTTCACAAAACCTAGCCTTGGACCTGATTTCTTTACTAAATCAGTCAATCAACAAAGACTCGTTAGTTACTACGACTGCAACAAGTATAGTGTTAGGATATAATTGGAGTTACAATCAATATAATAATGAGTTATTATATTGATTGTAACTCCAATTATATTTTTTATTTATATTATTGTCTTTCTTCTTCTTCTTCTTCTTCTTCGTGTCAATGGTTCTTATTTACTTCACACTGTATTCATGTGGTATTTGGCCACCTCTATGGCGTTGTTTGTGGCTTTGTTTAAATCGTCTCTTTTAAAACCAGGCTGAAACGCTGGCTGATTGAGCAAAGCTTTTGTCAGTGGGATGAATTTATAGGGTAGATTACTAAACTTTTCAGACTGTGGTTTATGTAACATGACATTTTTTGTTGTAAATAATGATTAACCCCCAGTTTCTGGAAGGCTGATCAATTTGATCTATTGTCAAATCTAATGTCAGCTTCTGTGATTGGCCGGCGAAAATGTTGACAACCAATCACATCGCTTGACCTGAGATTTGACAGTCGATTAGTTGATTTTTGCGTTGATCAGCCTTCCAGAAACTGGGGGTAAGTGTAAAAGTGACTTAATAGTTATCATGTAAAATATAATAATTATTTTATAATTTTTAACGCATTTACGCATGAGAAGCGAAATCTAACAAATCTAATAAAATAATAATAATCTAAAAAATCTATTTTTTCTTTCCACAATTTAAATCATTAAATATAATAATGATTAATTGAGAATATGTGACAAAATAAGTAATGTTAACAAATTAATATAATTAATTTCAATAATGTATTAGCTTAATGTAATAATAAACTGAATGCAATTTTTATTTGACTTATAATAAATATTATTATTAATAAATAACTATTGTTAGGAATTATAAAAATAGTATTATTATGTTTATTTTCCGCTTGGCAACATTGACTTTACGCGCATAGATACCCCACTACGAATGCGTAGTGGAGGGGATTAATAATGTGTTAACAGCAAAAAGACATTGCAGAGTCAATCTTACCACGGGAGCCGAGTCAGACGGACAACTGGAAAAAGTCTAGATAAAGATTGTGTAAAGATTTATAACTACTATTCAAAGAAAATAAAGGTATGTAAAAATTATTAAAATAATGCTAAATCTGCAAAACTGTTGGTGGTGTGTCAAACTGTTGGGGAAAGTAAACATTTGATTACTAATTTAGTGATTTCCTTTCACTATGAACTTTTTCTCATTTAATATCTTTTGCGACCTTTAATTAAACCTAAATTAAGTAAGAAAAATTACCAGAAACAAAAACGTTATTTATAGACCAATATGGAAATTTATCCAGATAATATCTAAACTTCCTTGTATCAAGAGTAAAGGGAGTTTCATACGTGGTCTATTGACGAAGGAAAAAATAGGATAATAATATTGTAAAGGTTTTGCAAGCTTGCGTGAGGGAGGGTACGTGTCCGTAACTTATTATTTTTATCAAAACACTTCCTTATGACGATGTGTGTTGTGGTGGGAATATAAAAAATAGAAATCTGTCATTTTGGGGTGGGCAGGGTATTTGGTGTCGTACATACATCAATTTGTAGAGTAGAAGTCAGATTATATGAAAAAATATCATTATCAGCTTCCACCCATAATTATTTGAAAAAAGGCTTAGGCCACGGCTTCACCCTCATATAATTCGGTTTATCAAGAAAGAATTATCGCAACATCCCTCGGGATAGGGATTCACCAGAGGATGGGCAGCAGCGTTCTCTGAGTATTTGACCAACCAACTGCGATCGCCAACCCGCTTGCCAAGCGTGGCGATTATGGTATATCCCCCCTATTAGGGGAGGCCTATGTCCAACAGTGGACCTCTTTCGGCTGAAATAATGATGATCCTTCGGGAATAGTTTCTTTTACCAGGATAGTTTTTCTTTTTTCTGCGAAGGAGTTCTAATAGGAAGCTTTTTAGTCAGCCAAAAAGCCGTACAAATTTGAGGCAACATTGTTCATTATCCAGAATGTACGCTTTATACAAAAAGCATGACATGAGCATTGACTTATTCCACTCATCTATAATAGGATAGTAAGAAGGATGGTTTTACACTAGCTCATACCAACAAGATAAGTATTTAGGTACTTGATTCTTAGTATGGTCTGACATGCCCCTCACGATCTCAAACGCTTCATTAATTGAAAATTATTCAAAAGTAATGATGAAATAATTGACTGAAAAGTAAATCGTTCACAAATAATGAAATTTGTTCCAGCTAATAGAGGTGATTTAATTGGATAAATTGCACATAAGATAATTGCATCATCGTTTAATCAATCGGTAAACGAATAAATCACGGTTCCATTCATTTCAGTCCGGTGTTTTCTATTAAGCGGAATGTAAATATTTTAAAACCGATTTCCGGATTAAAATGCACAACTGTCCGATACATAAAAAACCGATAGAGTTCATGGCAAAGTCAGGACTTTTTTTATATTTTAGTTAAATTTGCCTGGGTATAATTTTATAATAGCATTTCTGATGTGGTTTTGTTCACGTAAAAAGTCTTAACATTGACTCAATTTGACCCTTTAAAGTTTGTAATTTTATCTTCTCAAATAAAATAAAAACCTTTTTAAATACGCATTTACCTTAGACCAAAAGAATAAGAAAGACGGAGCGCGTAGTACTGGTGACTGAAAACAGAAAAAGGATTACTAAATAGGAAAGAAGACCACTCAGGTGCGGCTGGTAGCTGCCAATATGACGAAACGTAATGTCTGGTGTCGATTTATTATCTGGTGTTCCGGCTACTCTTTTTCTAGCTTCAGCAGTTCAAGCTTTGTGTTGATTTCTTAGTTAATCCGTCAGTCAGACCTTTTTCGAGTGTTGTCAGTTATTTGTTTATTAATATGTTTGATACTCCTAGATCAGCATATTGTACTTTTAGAGGCTAATCAATTTCTAAAGAGCTAATAAAATCTTTGTATTTCAAAACGAATGAAACGAGTGAAACTATCTATCATAACTTGAGATGTGAAAAGTCAGTGTTGAACAGAATCAAAGCAAACTGAAGTGGAAGTGAGCTGGCTATATCTGGGGAAGGACTGACATCCTTACGAGCGGGCGAGTTCTCAAGTGGAAGCCGCGAACCGGCAAACATAGAAAGCCAGATCAACTTGAAGAAAGTAGCTGGGGCCCTGGGTTGAGATTAACTTAAAATCAATAATGGAGAAACTCGTGTTGTTGTATATTTTGCATGTGGCCAGATAGCCAGTAATCACACTAATATTATAAATGTGAATGTTTGTGAGTGTGTATGTATGTTTGTTATTTCTTCACTCTGGAACAGCTCAACGGATTCGGATGAAAATTGGCACACGGATAGACAATGTTTTGGATTAACATATAGGCTTGTTTTTATCCCAGAAGGATAAACAGTTCCCGAGGGATGCGCAATAAACGAAAAAGAAATAATTTGACGACAACCACGCAGCATAACTTGTAGTACAAGGGTGTCATAAACGTCGAAAGTTTGTGAGTATGTTGGAATATTTGTTTCTTTTTCACCACTCGGCATAACGTGTACCATGGTTTCATAAATGTTGAAAGCTTGTTAGTGCATAGGTATGTTTACTTTTTCACGCTGAAACGGCTAAACGAATTTGGATGAATTTTGGCACACAGATAGACAATGTCCTAGATTGACACATAGAAAGAAAGAAAAGAAAGAAAAATAGTTTATTGTCACAGTTAACGACGCGCAACATTTAAAACACAGTGATAAACACAAGCAGGCAACTTATAGGATACTTTTTATCGATATACTACGGGAGCGAAACCGCGGGCGTCAGCTAGTAATATTATAAACATTGGTGCGTCTGTTACTGTTAGTAATTGTGTAACTTCTTAACGACTTTACCGATTGACTTGACTTGACTTGAATAATTGATTGATATTTGTTTTGTCGAGGCGATGGTTCATAACTATGCTAGGATCCAATAGATGGCACTGCAAAGCTAAGAAGATTTTAAAATTCTGATCCGCACATTACTTAATTCGAAAAGTCAGAGGTGCGGGCATAAAGTTATTATGTTATGGTGTTTATTTATTTATGTATTTTTAAAGGTAGCCCTAGCACGAACAATTTTGACGCATCTAAACGTAATTGTAAGTGAACTTTGGATCTGAAATACTCGTTTGAGACATAATATTCATTTAACTTGAAGATTTTAGCCATGTCTCTGTATGATAGACAGTGTACATCATCATTTCAGCCAAAAGACGTCCACTGCTGGACATAGGCCTCCCCCAAGCATCGCCATAACGACCAGTCCTGTGCCTTCCGCATCAAGCAGATTCCCGCGACCTTCACCAGGTCATCGGTCCACCTTGTGGGGGCCCTACCCACGCTGTGCCTTCCAGTACGCGGTCGCCACTCCAGAACTTTACTGCCCCATCGGCCATCCATTCTGCGAGCAATGTCCCGCCATCGCCCACTGCCACTTAAGTTTGGAAATTCTTCGGGCTATGTCGGTTACTTTCGTTCTCCTGCGAATCTCCTCATTTCTGATTCGATCACGCAGGGACACTCCGAGCATAGCCCTCTCCATTGCCCTTTGAGTGACTTTGAGCCTTTTTATCAGGCCCATTGTGAGCGACTACGTTTCAGTACCGTAAGTAGACAGTGTACATTATGTATGAAATTAAATCAAAATATAATATAACTGTTGCAGTTCTGATGCAAAAAACGCTTACCTACATTAACGTTTCGACTATTATAGCCCTAGGGCTAGAGATCCTCCTACACGGAAGGAAAGCAATCAACCACTAGGAATGAAAATCGTCACATACGAGTACTCGTAGATAAATAATAGGCATTTTCGTTGTGTGAATATTCACACAAAGAAAATGCCTATTAATTATCTTTGCTGAATGTCAGCCTCAGTTGGATGCACTCGGCCGCTGATTGACGGCCTCTAGCAGCTGATAGATGACGGGATTATCACTAAATACTCCAGATCCTAGACAGGCACAAGCATAAACAGAACAAAAATTGTTATTAAACTACTTCCTATTAGTATCCTAACAAAATTATTCAAAAACTTTATTTGTCTCTTTGTTTCTTTGTTCGAGCATCACGCAAAAATAAAACTACTGGACCGATTTGGATGAAAATAGACACACAGATATCCTGGATTAAAATATATAATAAATAAAATTACGTTATTTACCACGGGAGTGAAGCTGCGGGCATATGCTAGGATTCTACGATACAATTGTACGATCATAACAAAAAATTTCAGAATGTACTAAAAGTACTGGAACGTGATTAGGAAAATTAGCAGCACTAATCAGCCGCCAGAAGGTTTTCCCTCGGAAAATCTGAGTACAACGATTATCCGCGCCGTCAATCTCAAATAGAAACGCTTCTACAAGTTAACATTACAAAATCGCGAGGCAATCAAGATATCAATTAAGCATTACCCGTGGGGCCCTTCACCGCATAAAAGCCTGGAGCAATGACATGTTTATATTTAATTTCTCAACCGAAATGGAGTCAACATGACTGTATATCTGAAATTAATTGTAGCCTCCGTTTGTCAGCTTGGCAATAGTATAGCAGTACCATAGAAGTAGGGAAACATGAAGCGGCTTGATAGTGCAAGCAATGTTGGAAGGCGTAGTTGCCATATGGTGTTTTGAAATAGGCCACATAATCACATTGGTAACGTGGGTTAGATATGTATTAAGTACATGATGTAAATGTACAGTTGATTAGAGCATTTAAATTTTAATGGAGAAATTATGTACTACACTGAGTTCAGATGATTAATGCAATTCTACTGGAAACTATTTCAATTTCAATTTCAATTTATTTTATATTGTGGTACATAGGTAAAATAAAGATATTAAATATACATTTTGTTGTGCTGCTATGACCTGCCGTAGCTGGCATACAATAAATTTACAACAGGACAAATTCTTACAGTAAATATTAGGTTAATAAAAAATAAAAAATATCAAATTTAAATTATAAATACTATAACAAACCAAAATCATTTAAATACATTTTAAAATGTTTGTGTGTACCCATTAATAAAAATTAAAATAGATAAAATAGATATTTATATTATGTCAAACAATGAAATAAAATCAAAATGTCAATATCAAAATTTCAAAAAGTCAAAAATCAAAATTTTGTCACAAAAATTTACATTATGCTCATACCATTAATTTAATTATAAATTAGTATCATTTAAAAAATCCTCTGTTGAATAATATGTCTTCTCTACTAATAAAATGAATAGTTTATTTTTAAATTGTTGTATACTCTCTGCATTTCTTAAATATTTTGGCAGTTTATTATATATTTTAGGGGCCATTGCGAATATACTTTTCTGAAGTAGAGTAGTTTTACATTTTACTAAATGTAACATATCACATCGTCGTTGACTCGTTACTTGTGAAAATCTAGACAAATTTGTTTTGACAAACATAGCTGTTTCGTATATATATAGAGATGGCATAGTGAGGATTTTCAAGTTTTTAAAATGTGGTTGGCAACTATCAGTAGTCTTCAAATTACAAATTGCTCTTATACATCGTTTTTGCGATTTGAATACTGAAATTATATCTGTTGCATTTCCCCAAAACATTATACCGTATCTCAATGTTGAGGCAACTAGACCATGGTATGCAGTAAGTACCGTTGAACGATTAGCCGTTTTGTTTAACATATGTAACGCATAGGAATACTGGTTTAATTTACTGCATATTTTTTCAATTTGTTTACGCCATTTCAATGTGTTTTCTATATGTAGTCCAAGAAATTTTGTGTCATTGGCTTCATGAATAATTGTATCATTGTAATTTATGTTTAGGGTCAAGTTCTGATTTCTTCTTTGCTGAAAGTTCATTATAACTGTCTTATCTAAGTTAATTATTAAGTTATTATTTTCTAGCCAATTCACGACGGATTTAATGTGTAGATTTACATCATGCTCTAGGGTAATTAATTCATTGCTATTGAAAACTAAAGTGCTATCGTCAGCAAACATTATCATAGGATAGATCGATGCAGTTGGAAAGTCATTAATATAAATAATGAACAACAAAGGCCCAAGTACGCTGCCTTGTGGCACTCCAAATTTTATAAATCTTTCACTAGATTTATACGAATTTTCTGTTTTTTTACTTATTCTCTTAATAACGGTTAGTTGTTGCCTGTTACTAAGATACGACTCAATTAATTTTGATATGTTACCTCTAACTCCATACGCATTAAGTTTTTCTAATAATATTTTGTGATCCACATAGTCGAAGGCCTTTGACATATCCATGTAAAGTGCTAAAACGGATTGTCTTTTGTCCATTCTATTTATAACCATGTGTAGAAAATCATAAATGGCCATATCAATGGATTTATTTTTCCTGAAGCCTTTCTGATTTTCCACAAATATTTTATGTGTTTCGAAATATGAATTTAGGTTATTGTATATGACTTTTTCAAATATTTTAGATAATATTGGTACTAACGCTATCGGTCTATAACATGACAAGTTATCTTTATCGCCTTTTTTAAATAGTGGTTTTATGACTGTAATTTTTAATTTTTCCGGGAAAACACCGTGAACTATACAATTATTGACGAGGTGGCTTAAAACAGGCGCAATAACTATAGATGTGGATTTTATTATTTTTGTGCTAATGTCATCGTATCCGGTGCTAGCTGTGTTTTTAAGTGACAGTATAGTTCGATGAATATCTTGTGGGATTGTGGGAGGCATATATATTGAATTTGCTTTATTGTATATTGTTGGTTTCCTCCTAGTATTATTAATATTTTTTAACGGCTGTACTTGGTCTACAAAATGATCATTAAAAGCTTGCGCTATAAAAAGGGGATTCGTTACTATGTTATTGTTTGAAATTACTCGCATTATATTATCATGGGGTATATTTTGTTTATTCCTGTTTATGACTTTCCATGTTGCCTTGCTTATATTTTGTGACGATCTAATAAAGTGATCATTTTGAGATTTCTGTGTAAGGTTTATTACTTTTTTTAATGATCGTGATAATTTTTTTAAATTGTCTTTATTTTGTGCATTAGGCTTTAGTCTGTACTTCCAAAGTAACTCTCTTTTTCTTTTACTGCATATCTTAATGCCTCTACTAATCCATTTTGCCTTCTTGTTTGTAGATATACGTATTTTAATTATGGGGAAGCACAAATCGTATAATAGTTTGAATAAGTCGTAAAATATATCGAATGATTTATTAGGATCTTTTTCTATATACACATCAGAGAAGCTGAGAGCCTTAAGATATTTTTTGAACTTGGTCACATTTTCTTTTGAATAGTCTCGTCTAGTAGTGTACCAGTAATCTAATACACACGTTTGCTTAACTGGGCAACGTAAAAGTTGAGCTGTGTGATCGGATACTGCAAGTTCTAAAATTTCGCCTTTACATCCTCGTATATTATAAATAATATTGTCTATGCAGGTTCCACTGCATAGTCGAGTTGGCCCATTTATCGCGTGTTTAAGATTATGTCCCTGTAGGAGGTACATAAATTGCTCTGAAGAAATAGTGCGTTTTAACAGGTCGATATTGAAGTCTCCACAAACAATTAGCTTCTTTTTATTGCTGTAAGAATATAAACTAAGGATGTTGTTAAAGTTTGTAAAGAATATATTAAGTTTATCTTTTACCTCTCTTTTTTGCGGACTTCTATAAACACATATAACGACTATGTTGTGATCAGTTAGTTCTATCGCACAACATTCAAATATGTTAGAAACACTGTACTTTGTGACCACATCTAAAACTTTGTATTTTATTCCATTTCGGATCATAATACATGTACCGCCATGTCTAGTTTCTCTAGCAAAATAAGTAGCAACAGTGTAATTCGGAATGTATAGCAAATTAACATCGGATAATATCATATTGTGTTCAGAAAAGCATAGAACGTCGGCTATTTTGCCCAAGCTAGAAAGTTCATCTAATGATACAGCGAAGATACCTGATTTATTGATAAGACCATTTACATTTTGATGAATAATGTTAATATTTTTATACACGAAAAAAGTTATCCCCATTTTGTTGGAGATCTATTGAATAGTTTGTATCAGTACATAGGAAATGTCTCAAATTCTGAAAAATATTTCTCATGCCATTATTATTAATAGTACCATTGTGTCTATGAAACATTGAATAATCACATGACAGGTTAAGGTTAGAATCAAATAATTTAGCATATTTATGTGTGTCTATATCCATACATAATAAGGTACCAAAGGTTTCGACCCTCCAGTTGAACATCGTGGAGTAGTAGCTGCATTTATACGTTGGCAGACATAACAAAACATTAGTAAAGTGCAATTCAGACAATGCTTTACGTAATTCAATAATTAATTCACAATAATTGTTTGTTTTTCTGAAGTCATTTTCACCTATTAATAAAATACAATAATCACTCTTTGTATAATTAGAAATTTTCATATTTATATTATTAATAAGGGTCTTGATTCCACTATTTGGGTATAAATAATGACATACATGGAAGTCCTCAAGAGTTTGTTCTGCTATAGATAAGATTTTATTCGCTTTATTACTGCTGACAATGCATATTTTATTTTTTTCTTGATTCCTTTGTTTTGATTCACTCTCATCGCAGTTTTCTGGCAAAAAAGACATAGAATTTTGACTTTTTTCAATTTTTCTTCTGGGAGTTTGTGCAAGATTTAAGGGTTGCTTATTAGCACTTTTAATATTTCTATGCGGGGTATGTAGTTTGGATTTCTTTGACGGCGGCGTTACTATTTCGCTAGATATCTTCTTTGTAGCTTTTACAACTAAATCATATTTGGCGGTCATTTCTTTAATAGTTTGCTTGAGTTCTGTGTTTTCAGTGGACAGATTGTTTATTTCCCCGTGAGCTGAAGTTAACTCAAGTTTTAGTATCTGCATCTGCTGTCTCAGATCACGAAGTTCTTCAGTCTCGTCGTCGGATATATTTGGCAAACTACTTACAGTGCCATCTAGTGTAGAATTTTGCGAACTACTATGTGGAGATGTTTGTGTTTCCGTCATAGATCGAGTACGGGGTCTACGAAACGTGATATTCTCGAAGAAACTCATTTTTACTAATCAAGAAATATTGAAAATATATTAATTACGGGCCACTGGGGTTTGAACCCACAGCTACTCAGACTCGGTACTGTGTCTCGAAAATTAGGTCGACGCTCAAACCACTCGACCAAGTAAACACTGTAATATTTATCGAAATTACTCGTTAGTTTTAAAACAACGTGTTGTTTTTAAACAGTCAAGTGGTTATAAGTCCAAAGTCCAGTTTGTTTTTATCGGTTGATACCTTTATAAATTGCTGTTCTCAATGTTTTTTGTTGTAATTTCCGCACAGACACTTTATTTTTAACGGTTTTAAAAACGTACAACACGTATTATTTTATGGCATAGTATTGTTAATCCATTTGCACAGTTCCGTTTTTAGAAATTTTGTACACGTAAAAAAAAATCATTTGATAACATTGTCACTTATGCAATGGTGTGTCCTTTCACAAATGCATAAAGTATTTCACTTAAAATATAACTTAATACAATTTTAAAGGAATTAAAAATATGGAGCTGATGTTTACTGTGGCACAACTACCCGCTTTTCATGCTTTCATTTTCATGCAACTAGCTGACTGAATTGATGTATTGCTTTCACCAACATCTAAAACAGCAAAGTCTTAGTGGGTTTATGGTATGGTATAGTTTACCACATAACACATTATAGTACTATAAACAAAATGGCCACTCGGATTTCAATAGACACTTAATTTGCTCTTACATAGCCTACTTAGGTTCTATACCATAACAACATGTGTTATGTTATAAGCCGAATAGTGCGTGTACAACGCTATCTAGTTATAAAATATATGTAAGAGTGGTACAGTCGACTGCATGACAGTGGTAACACTTCAATTAGAAAACCGCCCTTCGTGTTTACGAAATAAAGACGCTGTCAATGTCAAAATATTACCACTGACGTGCGGTCGACCATACGTACCTAAATCAACGCGGTTGTATGGAGTGTGATGTGCTTTTACATAATATAACATAACATCACGCCTGTATTTCCCCGAAGGGGTAGGCAGAGGTGTATAGTACACCCACATTTCGCCAGTTATGTAATAGTCCCATGTAATAGGGGGCGAGCCTATTGCCATCAACCGGGTACAAATCCATACTCCGGACTGCTACTGAGAATTTCCTAATGATAAAACCCAATAACACTTTGCCCGACCCGGGAATCGAACTCAGGACCCCACGCTCAGCAGTCGCACTTGCGAACACTAGACCAACGAGACAGTCAATGTGCTTTTACGATAATATAATTCTAAAACTGGCTGACAGACAATACATAGCCTGAATCGGTAGGTCTAAAAGGATAAAATTTTGCTCAGAAGTTCCTGAGATAACATGGGTGAGTGGAGTCAGAATTCCTGAAATTCCCGAAATTCCCGCGTGAATTGGAAAAACGGGAATTCACGTGAACGGACGACTCCGTCCGTCCGGTGAGAAGCTTGTGACTACATAAATCATTGACTGATTAGATTAAAAAATCAATTTGCAACATATCAGCCTGAATTCTGCAATAGCTTCCTTCAGCCTAATGGTTTAACGAGACTATTATAGCGAAAAACGTTCATTACTTTCTCTTTACTTCATCTGCTTCGCTCTAGTTCTGTAAAACATAAATAACATCCCAACACATCTAGTACCCATAACTCTATGAGTTTTCCGATGCGGTCGACATGGAAATGCCGCGGGCGGTAAATCCGCGCCGCACCACGTGGCGTCCATGCCGCAAAAGTGCTTTGTGATAGACAGCCGTACAGTCCCAAACGCTTAATGCCCCGTGTCGGATACAGTGGAGAATTTTTAATTTAACAACCATACTAGATTAATTACTGGCAATTTTTTTCGTGAATTTATGTCCGAATGGTCTGTGAATTGATTTTAATATTTGTTTAGGCCACAGAGTTTAGAGGCGTTTTATCGTTACGATGTGGTTATATTTTTTTGAGATAAGTGTGTTTTGTAGAATGGGAATAAATTGTGTAGAAAAAATTGTGTTCATCCTTTTCAAATTAAAGCATCGATATTCTGATTTATTTGGTACTAGCTGTGCCCGCGACTCCGTCCGCGTGGATGTCGGAAAATAACATCGTTTCATAATTATGAACACAATGTCTTCAAATATATACATATAAGCGCCTACACAGACGATTACACTATTTACCGACCATACTATATTTTGTTTTTACAACCAACCGGCTAAGGTGATGGAATTTCATGGAATTAGCCCTAAACTCCCTCGTTCTGAGAAGACGCTCGTGCCCAGCAGTAGGAAGTAATTGGGCTGATTATGTTATTCTATAACACTAACCACATCTCTTCTTATGCTGAGAAGAGGCCCATGTCCAGCAGTGGGACTGTAATGGGCTGGTAATGTTATGTTATTCTAGAATACTAATAATATCCAGTTCATTAACTCTTCTCATTTTGAGAAGAGGGCCATACCCAGTAGTGGGACAGTAATGGGTTGACTACGTTATGTTATTCTATATTTTCTAGTTTCTTAACTTTTTTTTAACGTTTTTTTTTTCTCTTCTCGTTCCGAGAAGAGGTCCGTGCCCAGCTGTGGGGCAGTAGGTAATGAGCTGATTATGTTATGATAATCTATTACACTAACAATATCCAGTTCCTTAACTCTTCTCATTCCAAGCAGAGGGCCATGCCCAGCAGCGGGACAGTGATAGGCTATGTTATGTTATTCTATATTTTCTATAATACTAATAGAATCCAGTTGTATTTTTAGGAACCTGCAAGTCCTGCAACCTGCATCCAACCAACAATCATGACCTCTACTTTGTATGCAACTTAATACAATAGAGGGGTCAAGCTGTATCGCTGGATCTACTCAACCGATTCAGATAAAACATACCCTATATTTTAAGTTAGACTAATACCAATACAAATGCTAAGTTTCATTACGATCCGTTCAGCCGTTTTCACGTGATGAGGTAACAAACAGACAGACAGACAGACATAAATTTTTTAAACGATTGATTCGTGTTCTATAGCTTATTTCTAGTCCCCCTAGCCAGTTTTTGCGAAAAAAAACTCAATGTACAGACTTTTCGACCTTTACAGTTTTATTATAGTATAGATAGATAATTATGTTTTTTTTTTTAGGTAAATGTGGCAAATAGTCATCACGTTTATTCTCTCCTTATTTCTCTTGGATTCTTATAATTAGATTTTTTTTCTTGTTTTGAGACGGTTTCCATTTTGTAAATAATGCAAATACGGTTTTATGAATGCTAAATCCAACCGAGAAGTAAAATATTTGACATTGTCAGAATACGTAATTTTTCGGTTTGATAACAGGAAAATCAGTTGAAGAGTAATTGTGACTGTGGCTAGGATAATAGTAAATGGTAAAACTGAAATTATCCTTAAATTCGTGATATTTGGCGATAGAACGGTATGTTTATATACTAAGGCTTGGTTTCATTAAAGACAATTTTTCTTAAGTTAAACGACCGTCTACTCACAATTCCAGTAAATTTTTCGAGTAATCGGCCCTTTCATCCGATAATTAACGTTGACGAACATCTGTCTTAGTATCATAAATAACAATATTAATAATTTGACTTCCTCGTTGGTCTAGTGGTCGCAAGCGCGACTGCTAAGCGTGAGGTCCTGGGCTCGATTCCCGGGTCGGGCAAAAAGTGTTATTAAGATTTTCTGTCACAAATAACGAGTGTGCTTTAGAGCACACGACTGAAGTAAAACTTCACTAACTTATATCTCCCTAAATACTATTTCAATGAGAACAAAGGACTGGCGACGCGGCGTGCGTGCGTTCACCAGCTTACATTCCCGTGCCTCGGAGAGCACGTAAAGCTGTCGGTACTGCGCCTGATCTCTCTCTGGTTGTTTCGGATTGCCATCCCATCGGATTATGAGAGTGAGAGAATAGAGTGCACCTGTGTTTGCGCACACACTTGTGCACTACAATATGTCCCATGTAGATGGCTAGTCTCCGTTGAGATTGACCGCCCTAACCGAAATTCGGCCGCAAAGACATTATTATTGTACGAATAAAGATACTAAAGTTTATTTTATTAGCTGCGTCTTCGGAAAACGGGAATAAGCTGTACGAAAGAACGAATGAAGTGAACGAAAAAGTTATCACGTTTATCTGAGTTAACATAAACTGCAATTACCCAGTCACCAAACGTTCATGGGAAGGAAACGAACGTTTTCTCGGGCCTAAGAACGGAGAAAACGACTGTAGAGAAAAAGCTAAATAGATATTTTATCACTTTTATGGCCCCTTACTTTGAGCTCTGTTTGAATTACAGCGCGCTGTGACTCTTTGCGTACAAACGTTGTACTTTCGATGTAATTTTGCGATTTCGTTCGATATCGTTCTAATGGGCCGTATCGGAATCAGTGAACGTGTTAAGGAAATAATCTGGTTCGTTGTGAAGTGGCGACTTATTGATTATACGAATGTGTTGGAAGTTTTTATTTTTTCTGCAGCTGTTGTTAAAAATATGTGCACAAAAATTTGCATGCCTAACATCTTCTGTACCCACCGGCTAATTGGAAATAGGCTTGCCCTCTATAATATAAGTGACTGAAAATATAATTGGCGTATTTTGGGTGCTTTACACCTCTGCTAACCCCATTGGGAAATAGAGGCGTCATAATTATGTATGGTATGTATGTACAACAGACGTCTATCTCCTAATGCCTATGAAAAAATATTAACATAATCTTTACCCATTCACATCTTAAGGATTCTTAATTGTTGCAGGCTACATGTCCATTTTGCGCACTTAGAGCTAAGGGTTCTTTTCGTAGCCATGAATCGTGACCACTCGAAACAATAAGTAACAGGCATGCTATGACTACAACAATTTATTGTTTCTAATATTTAACACTGTATGCATGACTCAGCAAGATTTGTTTCAAATTTCTTCCTGCTTCGTTTAACCCGGTCACAAGTTTTGATTTAATAACAAAAATATTTTCATACGTAACATGATGTAATAAAATGTGGTTGGAGGTCGCATGTGGAATGACCATTTGTAATATTTGACCGAATGGCGTAATTGGTAATAGAGGGCAGCTACAGGATTAATTATTATTACCGCAAAGTCACGCATGAATTTTATACCTACTGTATTTTTTCCGTATTTTGATTCGGTAACACACACCACTAATTTTGGGTGATTTGAGAATTGGGCATGTCTGTAGGAAAACCTTGTAATCATCAAATTTTATATGTATAGTCAGATGGGAGGCAACGCCAAGTAAAAAGATCATCATCATCATCATTTCAGCCGACAGACGTCCACTGCTGGACATACAGACCTCCCTAAGCATCGTCAAAACGTCCGGTTCTGCACTACCCGCATCCAGCGGATTTCCGCGACCTTCATCAGGTCGTCGTGTCGGTCCTAAAAAGATCATCTAACTAATATTAGCCCTTCACCGTATTTTTGCGTAATTGGTAGGCTATATACTGCATAATTATATAGTGCTTCTGAGTAGCTTCCATAAAAAGCAGCTTACTCTTTTTCCGTGGGTGTTTTTATAAGGTGACTTGGAAATTAACATTAGGCAGTATTTTTCTTGCTCCGTGAGGCTATTGAAATTAAAAAACATCCTAATTTAATAGAGAAGATGGTTGGCAGCTACCACCTGTTTGGAACCCAGTCCTAAAAATAATCAAGTCCCAAACAGCACGCAACACTGTAAAAGATAATGATATTGTAAGTGATTACTGCGTGCATCGAAACGATTTAATTATTTTTTTAAATTTTAATCTACCGTACAATGTTATTAAATATTGTACGGTAGTATTTTTTTTTTAAATATCTGTAAAGATGCTTATCACCTTAGTCTACCTGTGACCATGAAATGCTGCAAAGCTTTCGAAACGTCAGGAAAACCAATTTAAATAATATACGAGATTTAATCGTCATTGTGGTCGTTGTAGCGATGCTTGGGGGAGGCCTATGTCCAGCAGTGGATGTCTTTCGGCTGAAATGATGATGATGATGATGACGAGATTTAATCCAGTTAAACTTTGTTTTATTATAGTATTTTTCTTCTTTGCCTAAGTGACAACAGCAGCGTTGTTTCATGTCAATATCCGCCAACCCGCAGTAGGCTAGCAGGGTGGTTAAATAAGGGTGACACTTCACTGAGGCGGACTGAAGCGGAGCGGTTAGTACCAGGAAAACATAGCGGCCCCGCTAATTCGTCACCGCTCGTGACGAGTTTTTTTTTGCAATTCCAATAGTTAATATTTCCCCGGTCCACCTTGCTCCGCCTTAATTATATCCCTTACAATACAACAGTTCGTTTTAGCCATCTAACAAAAAGTTTATTTTCAGCAGTGCACGCTTAAGCACTATCACTTTGAATTTTTTGAAGTGAATCAAAGCAAAGCTGTGGACAGTGTGTGAGCCAGGAGTCACAGGTTCGAATCCTGCACGTGAGCGATTTTTTCTTTCCACGATTTAAAAATGTTTAAAACTATGGAATCGACTTCCGTCAGCGGTTTTCCTGTACAAATTTAACTTGAGATCCTTCAAGAAAAGAGTATATATGTCTTTTAAAAGGTCGGCAATACATTGGTGACATCCCTGATGTTGTCCATAGGTGGCGGTGACTGAAAGAAAGAAGGAAAAACTTTTATTTGGCACAGGACAGTGACAGCACAACATTCATTGCGTTTTGCGCATTGCTTACCATCAGTTGACCCGCTTACTCGGTTGCCACCCACATGACCCAAATATAGTGTCTAAAATTAATATGAACATTAATAATTAAATTTAGGACACAATATTTGTTGTAGTGATTTAATCCTTATTATCATTTCAGCCGGAAGACGTCCATTGCTGGACATAGCCTCCCACAAAAAGGAGGGATATGCCATAATCGCCATGCTTGGCAGACGGGTTGGCGATCGCAGTTGGTAGGTTAAATACACAGAGAACGCTGCTGCCCATCCTCTGATCTTCTTCTTCTTCGTGTCGACATGAGCTGCATTACATAATGTTAATAGCTCATGTCGTGGGGAAAATATTAGCCAGTCAGCAGGTTGGTAGCGGGGCTGACTGCCCAGGGTGCGCCGGACGATCAATTAAATATCGTCACTCGTGGAGGCTCCCTTTAATGCACCCCATCCTCTGATGAATGCCATAGTCGCCTTTTACAACACCCATGAGAATACATAGGGTGGTGCAATTCTTTACGTCCGGCACCACACGGAACGCTCTCTATCGATTGGTTACATAAAATACAGGTGATATTAACTTGAGAGCCTTCAAGAAAAGAGTATATATGTCTTTTAAAAGGTCGGTAATACATTGGCAACATCCCTGATATTGCGTATCTCCATGGGTGGCGGTGACTGAAAGAAAGAAAGAAAACCTTTTATACAGTGACAGCACAACAATAATTTTGCGCATTGTTTACCATCAAGTGACCCCCTTGCTCGGTTACCACCATAAAGGTATTATACTTACGTTAGTATAGAAATGTATTTGGTTACCACCCTCTTATAAAACAAAATCATGCAAGACATAGTATGGACACATCACCCCAATAGTAGGTAATTAACTGACATTTGAGCAATAACACACACACCCCCACATCACAGTCATCAACACACATGGTAACCATATTGTAAAAAATCGTTCGTTCTCAGTCTAGGGTTGCTCATGACTTTCATTTAAGCGTGTCATCTGTCATCACATCCCCCAGTTCTCAGAATAGCATATAAAATGAATAATTTATAAAAAAGGACGAATCCTAACCCTTATCATGAGATCGACTTTAACTTACGGAGATGGTCGAACGGTGTTACGACACATCAACCCAGCATTGAGCATAATTCTGTACGTGAACAATGCCGCAACGTTCGGATAAAGATTTCCGAAGCTTTTTTATTAGGGATGTGCCGACAGGCTGATTAGTCTATTAAGCTGAATACGGCTTTTTAGTCAGCAGAATAAAATCATGGGTAATGGAGTCTTAGAGGTCTCTAGTCAATTTTATTATGTAGTTATAGATAGTAAAGCTATACGCACTCATTGTAGTTGTTTATTCGACTTAAATATATTTCGTTTCGTTGAAATTGTATTGTGTTGTATTAGGTAACCATTTGGTTATTTTTAGTAAAAACTTGAGTGTTGAAGGTTAAAAAACCGGCCAAGTGTGAGTCGGACTCACGCAGTAAGGGTCCCGTACCGCCCATCGACCTGATACCCCATATAAACTGATTTTATTTACGAGAGTTTATCAAAAGACATCAACGATCGTACGCGAAATGTGAATTTTTGCAGCTCTTTCTTACGCAGGTACCACCACATATGTCTATTTTTGTCTTATTTTTAGTATTTTTTGCTAAACTACATAGTATGCACTATAATCAAACCAAGTTTGACGTTGGTATGTAGTACCGTTTTGAAGATAGAGCAGGAACAAAAACGATGAAAAAATTGCATGTTTTTCGAGGTTTCTTCTATGGGGACCCCCTTTGCTTTTATACTCTTTTTGTTTTTAGTATTTGTCGTGATACTCCTCATAGTAACACATATTCTCTGAAAATTTCAACCGGTTATCTATTACCGTTCAAAAGATACAGCCCTGTGACAGACAGACGGACGGACGGACGGATGGACGGTCAGACGGACGGACGGACGAACGGACAGCGTAGCGAGAGTAATAGGGTCCCGTTTGGCACCCTTCGGGTACGGAACCCTCATCATCATCATCATTTCAGCCGAAAGACGTCCACTGCTGGACATAGGCCTCCCCCAAGCATCGCCACAACGACCGGTCCTGTGCCTTCCGCATCCAGCGGATTCCCGCGACCTTCACCAGGTCGTCGGTCCACCTTGTGGGGGGCCTACTGTGTGTACGGAACCCTATAAAACGGAAAATATGTAAAAGCTATATAAACAGATAAACATTTTATTGTTAATTAGTTACAATTATGCGTCACAATTTATTGATAAGTACATTTTTCATTTATTAAGCAGATTGTATAACATAATAAAACTCACTATTAATTAATAATATATTATAGAAGCACCCATGGCTCAGCCTACGTTATGTTTTCTATGAGTTTCTAGGTAGACAACAGAAGTTTTATGAAAAAATCCGGAATAGCCTCTGACCTTATTCCAGTTAAATCTGTTCAGCCTTTACGTTATGATTGAGTCCCAAGTACCCAAACGCTGACATTTATGATTCTAAGTAGGATACTATCTAGGATATTCGTTCTATTTATTTCCCATTGACTTTTACGACTAAGCTTAATCGACATCAGCAAAGTGTGGCCGGTACATCTTCTTATACAAAGTTTCTTCCGTTCGTAGACTCTGTAACTGTAATTGCCATTTGCGGCGTCATGAATAAAACATCTGCTTACTTAGATTCGCCGCATTCGATTTTGGTTAACATATTTCTTGTTTAATGGACACGAAGAGTTGTAAATAAATTGTTGGTAAAGTATTCCAGGCAGCACTCGGTTTAAGAGCAGAAGATTAAAGAGGCAACACACGTTATCAGCTTCGCAACGTTATTTAGATTCTATTGAGATTTATTTGATTATTTTATTGTTTAGTTTGCTGGCTGAGGTTTTGAATTGCTTTTATTTAGATTTCAGACTTACCAATGGATTTATTTTACAATAGCGCCCGAGCAGTTTCCAGTGTGAAAGTTTTTTCCTTTACCCAATACTAGGATTTTTCCTGTTTCGTGGGTGGTATAAATACATTCTATTCTACGTTTACAAAAAAATACTCACATGCACGAACACCCAGCGGAACAACTTTTTGCGGTTCACATAAATATTTGGTTCATGCGGGAATCGAGCCCGCGACCCTTAGCACAGAAGCCAATCGCTCAGCCCACAGAAATAGATAGAATGGTTGTAATCACAATTTTAGTTGCTATTCATTCGTGGCAACTTTTAGAACAAACTACGCCTCCCATATTGACGACATTAATTTTTTAAAATTAACCTTAATCAAATGTACTATACAGCTTTTGTTTCTGCAGTTAGAAACAGCACAATAAGGCATTTTTGCGGGTTTTTGTTACAGTATTTACAGAAACAAGTCATAAGGCGTACTGAGAAAGGCTTTGAAATTCTCTGCACTATAGTGCAGAGTGTTGGCACGTGCACCCTGCCCACTTGTCCATTCTATCTATTTCTATGGCTCAGCCACTGTACCAATTGTGGCCACATATTCAACTGAAGGATTATGCCGATAAATGATGTGTAAATTGCTTCTGTGTATTTAACATTATGTGGTTTTCTAACCAGGGTGAGATGATTTTGGCCGTAATTATTACATAATGTATGTTATATATTTATACCTAGGTATGTCAGCGCGTGGTCATGAGCACCGAAATTAAACGACTCGTAAACGTCATGATAACGTGCGTTGTCATTGGAAAGAGGGAATCATTCTACTCCCAATGGTTGAAGAAGTCGGGCGTCCTATAACCCGATAGGACTTGTCTTTTTTATTGTGTGATACTATTGAAGTACTTACTAATCATTTATCCTTTACATTATAGTGCTCTGATGGTTAGAGCCTTAACGAGTCCATTATTTCACATACCTGCTTTGCCCCTCTGATATGAACACACTGGCTATAATTTGCCATGGTAAAGTAACTCCTATCTAATCTTGACTCTATAAAAGTGTCTGTTCTCCGACATATATTTATGCCTAGGAAAGTTTGTGTATTGTTTTATTTGTAGTTTATTAATTTACAACTTGTTTTGTGTCATTAAACAATATTATTACACCTGCCTTGTCATCTCTGCATCACCCTAAAGTTAACTGGTAGGCAACGCCTAAGGCACCACCACCTATGTACATATGTTGCATGAAGTTTAAATAAATAAATAAAACATACACCGTAAATGATTATTTAAAAGAAGTGAAAATGTGCGTATTGTTGGGAACAGGTTATCAAATTCAGTTCCAATAAATTGACCCGATCCATCGATTGCTACTAAGCTAAATTTAAAAACGCCATAGATCTTAATTTACTACTTGACAATCGAGAACGTCAGTTACGTCACAAGACATTGCCAAATTATAGTAATAAATCATTCGAGCGAAATAATCACAACTGTGAAATTTCAAAGATAAGAATAGAGGAAATTCTGTGACAAATTTCACTTCCATAATTTGAATTCACTGCGTTGTAGAGGCAGCTGTCGTAGGCAGCATGGCGCGGATGTGCGACTTTTGTTGTAAAAATATCATATCCACGTGTGATTTTACATGGAGCTGATTCTAGAATAATTCTCCAATTTAGGACTTTTTCGGAATATGCTAAAATAAATTCTTAATCAAATTAGGCAGTTTGTTGATTTATTTCTAGATACATGGTATTAGTACAATGTTTTTGTTTATAATGGTCTTTACTAATTAGTAAAAATTTATCATAATAACTTAAAATTAACGGTAATTATTTGGCAATTGTTTGATTGTGTGTGTTAGAATATAGGTACAACCTACCTAGCAGAAGTATACTTATAAGCTGAATTGATTGCTTCGTTAGGGTTTTTTTAGTATTGGGACAATGTATTTTCCTCTGTCTTCATTGGAATGATACTTTGAGAATACAAATCAGTGTGAGGATACAAAGAAAAATTCATTTACTTTTTTACTGCTTTGGTGGACAGACGTGATTGCTCAAATAAAACACATAAGTAATACTTTATTCCAACGTTATTCTGTGAAGTAAACTAAATATGAAAAAAGTAACCAAGAGTATTTGACGGTGCCTTATTAGAAAGAAAAAGAAAAGAAAGAAAAATGTTTTATTTACTACAGCCAGAGGCACACAATAACAATAATATACAATTTTAATCATCTATAATAGACACCTAAAAGTATAATTGTGTGTATTAGAGATGTATAGTGAAGTGATCCTAATAAATAAATATTTTTGGGACATTTTCCATAGCACCATCTAGTCCCAAACTAAGCAGAGCAATTGTTAAATTGTTTTTTATTTTATTAACGTGCGATCATAGCTATTTTAGGATTTTTATGTACATACGGTTTCCCTTCTGAAAATATTCACCCTTCGCCACTGATAGTTAGGTACCTTTTAGTAGTAACCTTCCCATCTTGGCAATGAAAATGTTTGATTGCAATGAAATCAATGTGTTATTTCAAAAGCTCAAACCCTCAGATACCCCAACTAATTGTTATTGTAATAAATTTATATTGCAAGTAATTATTTGTTTTCATAAAATAATTGTAGAAGATATTGGTAATTTTTCATACTTATTCTAATTGATGCGCTCAAATCACCCCACCAGCTATTTTCAAAGGATACTACTATGAAGAGTTCTGTTTGTTTTACGTAGGTATCGTGCATCGGTCTTGTACTCACCGTCACGTTGTATAAAACTCTTTAGACTCCTCATAATACCTACTTTCTTTTTTCGTAAAAAGTAACCTATATTAAAAAGTAGTGTAATACAAAATAGTGTGGGTAGTGTATATGTAGTGTATGTGATTTTGAACAAACTTAATTTCATATTTAGAGGATCTAGGAGGCATTTTCTACGAATCAAGTAGCGTATATTGTAATATCCTCATCATCACCACCATCATTCCAGCCAAATGACATCCACTGCTGGACACCAGCCTCCCCCAAAAAGGGGGTTTACCATATTCGCTACGCATAATATCCTATCTACTTACATTTTCCTTCTGAAAACAAGATGCAAACGCCTAAATGAAATATAAATCCAGCTTTAAATGCGTCATTAGGCTTGGATGATGGCCAGACCAGTAGGTACTTATTGTTCCATTTTCTTTTCACTTATATTTTAGTGAGTGACTCTGTTTGTCCGCCCGTGTAATCTATTCATAATGTTCGTGGTGATTGCGAAAAAGTTTCTAGCTAAAATTAATTAGTATGGATGACGCGAATCTTAGTGAAGAAGTTGTTCAAAACGTGGTAAATAATAAACTTGCTGACTTGAATTAAGTGCTGTCTTTGATGGAGCTTTTGAAATGTATTTTGGAGATGATGTTGCTGAAATGCCTCTTGATTAAGTTACTAAAAACTTATGCTATCTACAGATATGCGTAAAGTTATATAAGCTTTAAGATTATATCGAAGCGATTCATCTCTTTCTGAATTATTTCGTCATCAGGGATGCATTAAAAAAGCCTGCATGAGTCTTATCCTCCTCGCCATTTTCCGATTATTTTGGGATCGGGTTCCAGTCTAACCAGATGCGGCTAAATATCAGTATTTTACACGGCAGACTGCCACCAGTCCCCCGCTTCCCAGTTAAAGGGCAATACCAACATTCTGAGGTTAAACCTGTTGCCAGACTTTCGTGCTTCTGACTACCCGTCTGCTATAAATATTCATATGACAATAGTCTCCACAAGTGATGTACTCAAATACCAGGCCCCTCAGAAAGTATTGCGAAAAAAAGTTTTTATATATGGGAGACTGGCCAGTTATAATGTTTTTCGAAAATATGATTATTTATAAGTAAAAATAAGTAAGTTCCAATTTCAAAATTTCCCTCCACATTTTTTGCGAGTTAATTCAAAGTATTGTGTCTCACTGAAATATGGATCTGCGCCGGGAACATTTTAGAGCTATGATTTTATACGATTTCAAGTGTCGCCTGAAACCGGATGAATCGTACGATAGACTTCAAATGGCATTCATGGATGAAGGCCCTTCCAAGGCAACCGTGTATCGTTGGTATAACGAATTCAAGCGCGGTCGACCAACTTTGGGGGATGACGAAAGAAGCGGTCGCCCTTTGACGGCTGTTACCGAAGAAAACGTGCTAGCAGTGAAAAATTTAATTCAAGACAATAGGCGAATTACATATCAGGAGATTCAACACATATTGAAGATTGGATCGGGAAGCGTTCACGAGATTCTACACAGCCATCTTCGCGTGAGGAGGATAGTATCACGCTGGGTGCCGCACAACCTCACCGATGCTCAGAAGCAGGCCCGGGTGGAATGGTGCCGTGATATGCTTAACAAATTTGAAGCAGGCTCGTCTCGGCGTGTTTACGACATCGTTACAGGTGATGAGTCCTGGATTTATCAATACGACCCAGAAACCAAGCGCCAGTCGACTGTTTGGGTGTTTCAAAATGAGCCAACGCCTACCAAAGTGAAGCGATCTAGAAGCGGGGGTAAGATTTTGATCGCTAGCTTTTTTAATTTGACTGGCCACTTGGTATCAATTCCCTTACGGGATCAAAGAAGCATTAATGCCGAATGGTATACTACCAAATGTTTGCCAGAAGTTTTCTCTGTTATAAGCAACAAGCGACCAAACACAGGGCTCCGCGGGCTACTGCTCCACCACGACAATGCACCTGCGCACACCGCACTCAAAACGAGGGACTTCCTGGACAGCACGGCAGCAGTCACCCTCCTTACAGCCCTGATCTAGCACCGTGTGACTTCTTTTTATTCCCAAAAATAAAAAATCAGCTCAAAGGGATACAATTTTCGTCGCCGGAAGATGCGCTGGCTGCGTTCGAGCAGGCTGTAAACGAGGTGTCTGCGGCGGACTGGAAAAAGTGTTTTGAAAACTGGTTTAGGCGCATGAATCTTTGTATAGAGGCTGGTGGAAAGTACTTTGAAAAGATTTGATAAAAATATATGTACGTATAGAACAATTTTTTTTAGTTTCGCAAAACTTTCTGAGTGTCCCACGTATACGTCTGGGGCACCCTGGGCTGTCAGCCACGCTACCACCTTTGTGACTAATATCTTAACCACAGCACAAACTATTGTTAAACAGTTCATACCGATACGAGGGATAAAGAAGCACATTATTGGCAGAAGACTGACACAGCATAGACATTAAAAATTAAGACAAACAGGGTCTAGGTAAAGTTCAAACCCGGCCCGCACCTCTAAATTTTAGAATTCATGTGCAGATCAGAATTTGATTATCACTTTTTCGGTAAAGGAAAAACATTGCAACGTGGGGAAACCTGCACACCTGAGAGTGCTAGGCTAGCGTGGTGGACCAAGGCCTTAACCTCCTCATTCTGAGAAGATGATCTGTACCCAGCAGTGGGACAGTTATGGGCTGATTATGTTCAATATTTAAAATTCTGCTCATTCAACAACAGAAACGAGCTTAAAGATAAAAACTGGCCAAGTGTGAGTCCGTCTCACGCAGTAAAGGTTCCGAACCATCCATCAACCTGATACCCCATAGAAACTGATTTCATTTACGAGATTTCACCAAAAGACATCACCGGGCTGTGCGCGATATATTAATTTTTCCATCTTTTATGCAGGTACAACTACATATGTCTATGTTTGCCCTATTTTTAGGATTTTTTGCTAGACAACATAGTATGGACTATAATCAGACCAAGTTTGACGCACCAGCATCAAACTTGGACTTGGTAACCAATTTATTACCGTTTAAAGATAGAGCAGGAACAAAAACTGGTGGTCTTCAAGACTCGAGTGAATAGGTTTTTGCTGGGCAAGCGTGTACCATCGTCGACCGCACCATCGCTTAACATCAGGTGAGGTGGCGGTCAAACGCAAGCCCGTTAAGAATAAAAAAAAAAAAAAAAAGCTTTTTTAGGGTTCCGTACCCGAAGGGTGCCAAACGGGACCCTATTACTCTCGCTACGCTGTCCGTCCGTCCGTCCGTCTGTCTGTCACAGGGCTGTATCTTTGGAACTGTAATAGATAACCGATTGAAATTTTCTCAGAATATGTGTTGCTATGAGGTATATCACGACAAATACTAAAAACAAAAAAAGTTTAAAACTTAAGGGGGTCCCCATACAAGAAACCTCAAAAAACATGCATTTTTTTCAATGTTTTTGTTCCTGCTCTATCATCAAAACGGTAATATATACCAGCGTCAAACTTGGTCATATTATAGTGCATATTATGTAGTAAAACAGCAAATACTAAAAATAAGACAAACAGACATATGTGGTGGTACCTGCGTAAGAAAGACATGCAAAAATTCATATTTCGCGCACTGTGTGTTGATGTCTTTTGATAAACTCCCGTAAATTAAATCAGTTTTTATGGCGTATTAGGTCGTTGAGAGGTACGGAACCCTTACTGCGCGAGTCCGACTCGCACTTGGCCGGTTTAATTTTTTTATTTTTAGTATTTGTCATGATAGCAACACATATTCGAGAAAATTTCAACCGGCTACCTATTACCGTTCAAAAGATACAGCCCTGTGACAGACAGACGGACGGACGACGTAGCGAGAGTAATCCGGTTTGGCACCCTTTGGGTGCGGAATCCTAAAAAGGATCAATCTTATGCACGTTAGCAATCTTGACAGGCCCTAGAACTTAGGTGTGGATATTTGAATAAGTTTTAAAAACTTAACCTTATGGAAAGTTATTTGACTCAAAGTTTAAGTCGAAGAGTTTTTAAATGAAGATCGATGGTCTGCCGTTGTCTCGTAAGCTGTTCTTTAACGTTTTGATGAACGGACTTGTAATAACTGAGAGGAAAAAAAAAGTGCAAGTAGTAAAATTACCACCGTAGTCCGTAGTACGAAACATATTTTACTACTTTACTGGTGCATCTACCTTATTCTTTGTCTCTGCATTACCCTAAGGTTGTCTGGTAGAGAACGCCTATGGCGTTAAGACCGCCATTGTACCCTGTTGTGCATAAAGAATTAAATAAATAAATTAATTAAAATTACTGTAAACGTGACTCTAGCTGCGTGAAAAAATATTTGTCATGGTTCCATAACTGTGCTAGTATAAGATCTGGCCCTGCGTAGAACAAAGACGTATCTGCAATTCAGTTTCGTAGAATAACGACTTAAGTCCAGTTCATCTTAATTGCAGTTACGTCGTTCTTCTACTACGCTGAATTGCAGATACACCGTTCTTCTACGACACTGAATTGCAGATACGTCTTTGTTTTACACATGGGTCGATACATTCTATCACTAAGTTGTGGTCTTAGTATATTTTTTATAGATTACTACTATTAAAAAAAACTTGATCCAATAAATAAATAAATAAATATTTTTGGGACATTTTGACACAGCACCATCTAATCCCAAACCAAGCAGAGCTTATACTATGGGTACTAGACAATGGATATAATATAAATATAATACTTAAATATACTTTTTTTTGTAAATACATACTTATAATACATAAGAAACACGCAGACCAACGCAAACACTTATGTCCATCACAAGTGTTTGTGTTCGTCTGGGTGTGTAAAATTGTATAAAGGTATGACAGTGAGCAACTTGCGCCTACACTTATCCTAAAAGAAGTATCAAATGTTTGTCTTGAAACCAGTGTCCACTGATAATATTGACAAAACACCGGCTAGTTCAACCTCCATGATATAATCAAATTAATACGATTTCAGGGCCGTTCCCACCGGGAGGTCCCGGCGGTGGCAATTGACAAATGGACGAAATACCCACTTGACAAACAACCATATAACACGTGCTGTTAATAAAATTAACTGCCGTGATTAATTGTTGGACTAACGCTACTATCGTCGGATTTAATCACGTTTTTTTTGTTTTTAGGTAAGCTTTTAATTAATTTAAAACTTTACTAAATGACTACGAAGAGATATTTTTGTTATTGTAGAAGTGTAATAAGATTAATAAAAGTTGATTAACATCTTAATCATTTCAGACGAAAGACGTCCACTGCTGGACAAAGGCCCAAAAGGCCCAAGCATCGCCACAACGACCAGTCCCTGCGCTGTCCGCATCCAGCGGATTCCTTCCCCAGATCATTGGTACACCTTGTGGGGGCCCACTGCCACTTAAGTTTGGCAATTCTTCAGGCTAAGTCAGTTACCTTCGATCTCCTGCCAATCTCCTCATTTATGATTCGATCACGCAGGGACACTCCGAGCATAGCCCTTTCCGTTGCCCTTTGAGTGACTTTGAGCCTTCTTATCAGGCCCATTGTGAGCGACCACGTTTCAGTGCCGTAAGTAATTACTGGCAACACACACTGGTCAAAGACTTTTGTCTTGAGATACTGCGGTATTTTGGTCAAGAAGATATTGCATAGATTCCCGAACGCTGCACGCTGCTCAACCGAGGTGGATTCGACGATTGACCTCTTTCTCGAAGTTGGACCTACCTAACTGGACAGTTTGTGCTAGGTATACATATTCTTCCGTCCGTTATATTGGTCCGTGTGGTGCCGGACTTAAAGAATAGCACCACCCTTATCTCTTCTCATGGGTGTCGTAAAAGGCGACTAAGGGATTCACCAGAGGATGGGCAGCAGCGTTCTCTGAGTATTTAACCAACCAACTGCGATCGCCAACCCGCCTGCCAAGCGTGGCGATTATGGCATATCCCCCCCTTAATTGGGGGAGGCCTATGTCCAGTAGTGGACGTCTTTCGGCTGTAATGATGATGATGATACATATTCTTCAACAACTTTGGGTTAGATTCGCCGATGTTTACGGGAATGGGTGCCCTAAGGGAATTCGACATAACCTTTGTCTTGTCCATATTCATTTTAAAACCCACTCTATTGGAAGCTCTACTAAGATTATCTAAAATTGTAATGAGGTCCTCCATCCAAAAAAATTATAAGAAACCTAAATTCATATTCTGCATCGATATGAAAAGCGTGTTTTTTTTTCACTTATAACCGTTGGCCTCGGGTTCATAAAAAACTTCGGGTTTGTAAAAAAATACATATTTTTAGGATTCCGTATTTATTTACAGAGTGAGTCCAGTCCGATTCATTGAGACATGTAATTTATTCCAAGAGCTACGTTTTCTTGGTCTAAATCAGCTTCCATTTCCACGAAAAAATAAAACATACAGCACTAAATAACTAAATGTGAAAGCAACACAATATTATTTTTCCAGTGAAAATGAATCCGGATTCAGAAAAAAACACACGCAACAAAAAAGTATTCCATTCATACGTGCGATCGTAATAATTCTGAAAAGTTGAGGTCCTATGAAATAATCAAACGATCATGTAGGCGGCGTCAACTCCTACTGAACATTCGGTCATCAATAATGTATGAGTTTCAAGCGACAAAGTATGAAGACAAACACAGTGCGACGCTTGTACGGTGGTTCATTTGCACGTGCCAATAGAATTGCACGGTGTTCACATGTTGAAGTTATGGCGAGGGTACGGCTTAGCAGATTAGCAAGTTTGCTTATCTACGTCATGCGACTGATAAATGTTTGTTTTTCAGCGATTCATCCTCTTGTATGTATTTCACCCAAGCGATTGTGGTGTACACTATCTGAATCAATTTACGCGGGTGAAGTGAGACTGGGTAGAAATACATTTATGTAGGGTCAACTGTTATTATTATTCTTTTGTCTCTTATTTTATAAAGTACTTGAGAATCTGGTGCCTCATAAATGTATTTGATTTATTAAAACGAAAACAAGACAAACATTTTAATCCCTTACATCCCACCATCATCATCATCATCATCATTTCAGCTTAAAGACGTCCACTGCTTTGCATAGGCCTCTCCCAAGCATCGCCACTGCTACCAGTCCTGCGTTTTCCGCATCCAGCGGATTCCCATGACCTTCACCAGGTCGTCGGTCAACCTTGTGGGGGGCCTACCCACGCTGCGCCTTCCAGCACGCGATCGCCACTACAGAACTTTAGAACTTACATACCATAGGAATGACCAAATATCACATGAATATAGTGTAAACTGAGTGAGAACCGTTGATACATAAGAAGAAGAAGTTCCTGAAGGTTTTGATTCTATTTGCAATTGGTAAAAATAAAATAAATGAATATCTTTGGGACATTTTTACACAGCACCATCTAGTCCCAAACTAAGCAGAGCTTGTGCTATGGGTACTAGACAATGGATATAATACTTAAATACTTTTTTTTTTGTAAATACACTTATAATACATAAGCAACACCCAGACCAACACAAACACTTATGTTCATCACACAAATATTTGTGTCCTGTGGGAATCGAACCCACAACCTCGTTATCAGCAGTCCGATACTCGAACCACTAGACCACAGAGGGCGTCAAAAAAAAAAAGAACGGAAAAAAAAAAAAAAAACTAACGTCGTCGTCAAAAATATACGAAAACAGTGAGAGTAGTGAGTGTTGGCAACAGAGGGACACGTGGAGCAACTCCCCACTGGCCCAGAACGAGCCCCACCCGCGCCAGAATATTCGCCACAGGCAATAAAATCCCCCGAAGGTTAATCCCTCGAAAGGATTTTACTGCTCGTGCCCAGGATGCACCGGCCAAACAACTGCCGTTTCCTCCAGACGTGTCCAGAAGGACAAGCAGCCGTCAGGCACACGTGGAGGTTTTCTGGCCAGCACCCCCGGACAGTCATACCTGCCCGCTATCAATGCTACAGACAACGCAATTAAGGTGGCCAATTTCTGGGCCAGCTGTTTGTACCATCGATATGAAGAAGCAGAAGACCAGCTTTACAGAAAATAACAAAAAAACTGAGGGTGGCTGATAATTCTTCCACCTCGGAATCAGAGTGACACTGCAGTACCAGTCTGCTCGTGGCCACGATCAGTGGAACCTGGTCGAAACGTCGGGCTTAAAGTAAGTATGTACGCATTAATTCCCGTTTTATAATATATTAATAAGGAATTCCTAAAACTATATAGGCTTAGGAAGAAATTCATTCAGTGCACACAGCAACTATAATATTTAATAATGAGAAGATCCGCTTCCGCTATCTCTCATTCACAAATCATATCCCTAAAACTTGGTAGCGAGCAGTCGCGACAGAACGTGCCTTGCATGTCTAATGTCGGGAAGCGGATTGAATGAAAGTATTGTTCAGGAACAGATAAAATGAAAAAACGAACCACTAGGTGAATGGTACACAGTGCCTTTCAAACCCAAGAACAGTTGTCTCCTCACTCAAATTGAATAAGTTTTCCCGCAGTGCTTTGTTATCGGGCATTCCATCGAGTATTTTTATACTGAAGTGCCCGAAGAACGCAGGTTGTTAGTTATATTTTTGAATATCTTGATTTAAATCGTAATTTTGAGGAAGATTGTTTGTTTTCTTACATAAAATATCATTGAATATTATTCTCTGAGATAATCTGGGAGTACAGTATTTGTTGCACACTGTTCCGTAATAATTCCCTAGTCGCTACTTACGATATCCACAAGAATTGTTATTGGTGTGGCTTATTTTGGTGAAGAAATACTGCTACTATTGGTTATGACATTATTTTTATCAGTCAGTCTTATTATAGTTATATTTATACCACTTGTTATAGAAATAACTGAAAACCTCTTCAAAGGTAATGTACTCATCAGTATGAACAACTTTTAATGTGAACACAAATGTAGGGAACAGCTGATATTTTTTTCGCGATTTCAGTTTCGGTCCCATGGTAAAACTTGCTCATACTGATGAGTACAATGACCCCTGAACAGGTTTTCAGTTATTTCAATAACATGTTGTAGAGTACTAGAGAGCTACAACGGCTTCGCCCGCGTGGATGTCGTTTACCGCAAATTAAAGTAGCTTTTGTCCTTTTCCAGTTTGCAGACTATCTCTGTACCGAGTTTCATCAAAATCTGTTTAGCTGTTTAGCCGTGAAAAGGTAACAGAGTTACTTTCGCATTTATAATATTAGTAAGATATTTGAAGTTTTAATTCATAGTCGTTTTATGATACCTACGCAAAAGGAGAGGTTAAGCTTTTTAGTTTTAAAACTACACAAAAAAAACCAGTTTGGTGTGTTTCGTGTCAAAAATTATACCAAAAAGACTTACAGTAACATTTTTCTTGAGTCTGTATTCTTACCCAATAGAATTAAAAGCAAATCTCGATGTTAAGCAGCAGCTAATGATTTCTAAAACGTTTAAAGTCAGCCACTAATGGGCCCGGTTTCACCTGTGACCCGGAAAGTTGGGGCGTTAATTGCAAACACTTCGCCCGCGGGTAATGAAGGCGAAAGTGCATATCACTGTACATTGTACGCGTTTTGTAGGGTTGTCCGGCGATAAATGAAAAATACTGAAAACTTCAAAACTTTGAGCTCTTTTCTGCTTACAGATCCTACATTACATTGAATTGAATTGAACTGGGAAGACAAGTAATGGATGGTTAGATTTATAAATTTTCTTTATTTATTTTAAGTGTTCAATAACATGGCAGTCTAAACATGACGAATTGTGACGATATCGTTTTGATACAGTTGAGATTAATTTTCCAGTCGATGTCATGAGTTTACATGATCTTTTATTACATACATTCATATTACACGTACTGTACCTATATCACGCCTGTTTTCCATTGGGGTAGGCAGAGACTGGATTTCCACCCACTACAATCCTGATATACTTATTTTGCTTCATCTATGTTTATTAACTTTCTCATGCATGCTAGTCGGCTACTCTTACTTAACCTGGCCGTTTTTAAGAACGCCCACGACTTGGCTGCTATCGCATCTCCTTAAAATCAACCATGGCAATCAATGTAAAACAATTTCCCAGAAATTAATTGCAACAGGTTACTATATTTTTTTACGTGTGAAAATTCCCAGCAAAAGAACAAAAACATAACTCAATCGCTGTTATTATTGTGACACAAGACCTTACCTTTTCACCTGTCCCCGAAAAGTGTTCCAAAAATATATCACTTCACCCCCGTAATATTTTCTCAGTTCAGGTGACAGCCCTAACGTAACCGGATGGTTAGGGAGGTAACTTTGCTCGTTATTTATTATTGAGCCGCTGTCCTGTAACGACTTTAATATGTTACGGCTCATTTCAACACTTTCAAGTTATAACGTATAGTTTTTTGCACTAACCTCGGATTAAATGAAGCGATGACACTGAAATTATTATAGACCGGTCTAAGAGTTATAGACCAACACCATCCTGCGTGCGATAGCCGCCCGGGCTGATAGCCCGCTAGTGTGAGCGCTGATCAACCGGACTAAATCTCTGCTAGTTATTAAGTACTAACATAGGATTAGTTGCATTTGTTACTAACACATTATAGACCAATTTTTTGTCAGATGAATATTTTATTTTTATTTTTTTTATAGTCGTAGTTCACTATGAGCCCCTATAACTTTACTACTGAACATGGGCTTTCTGAAAGGCCACCATAAAAAACAGTTGTTGCTAATCATAGCCAAAATTTGAAACCGTGCTTGGAAAACTCTGGACCTTTGTAACGCTACCACAATGACAATAGTAACAAATTATGTTTGTACTGTGCAATTAAAAAATCTTTATAAGACCAGTATTAGTGTATACGGTTGTGAAGCTTGGACACTATCGCTTAAGGAGGAGGACAAGCTTTTGATCACATAAAGAAAAGTACTCCGTAAAATCTTGGGGCCGACACAAAACACAGCATGATAAGTACGCTGAGAGTCCGGAAGAATGCCAAAATCGAAGAGCTGGTGAACGAACCTAATATTATTGGCGTGATCAAAGCACAACGTCTACGCTGTCTCGGCCACGCAGAAAGCATGGGGGAGGATCTTGGCCAACCAACCGGACGTAGACCAGTGGGTTGCCCCAGATATCGCTGGAGTGTGGAGGCTGATCTGCGTGAGCTTTAAGCTACCAACTGGCGAGATATCGCGCAAGATCGAGGAAAGTGGAGATTTCTCGTTTGGGAGGTCATGACTCCCTTTGGGTCGCTAAGCCAGAGTAGTATGTTAGTGGCGTGGCGCATAGTCACTGATAAGACGGATTGTCAAAACATACGAAGCAATGAACATTCAAATCAGCATGATTGCGACTACGACTGAATTACACTATTCGATAGCGGATTAGTGGTATCAATTTGTTGTTATTGCCACATCCCTGATTCGCCCTTAAAGCCATCTGTGGTAGGTAATCAGAGGGTGGCTTTTTGGCAGATGTTCACTCCAGAGCAATGAATTCGGGTCACTAACATAAACCTTAATATCTCGAAAACTAAGAATGATATCTTATTCAAATAAAAAGTTAATGATGATGGTCTATAAAATAATTTTCTTAAGATGTTACCTACCCTATGTCACCCGGGATAATGCAAAAATTCTAACGATACCATTTCTATTCAAATCGGATCAGGCGTTTAGGAGATATAGTGGAATAAAGGAATACACCTATTATTATGTACATACAAACATACATACATACATGAATCCTGAAAATATTACTCTCCTTTTTTTTGGGCAGTCGTGTATTAATAAATAGTCTCTTGTTGTTAATAAATAGCCTCTTAAATCCTTTTTATCTGAATAAAATATCATTATTAGTTTCTGAGATATTAAGGTTGGTGACCCGGATTGATTGCTCCCAAGTGTAGATACCTAATACATGAAATAAATTGTATTAATCTCCCCATTTTCCTTTTACAGATACGTATATTTTGATAATACTACCTTATTTATATCACTGGTAACGCCAATTGTGCCTTATTTCGAGAAAACATTGAGCTGCCAGATTCAGTTAATGCATTTTCTGTATAATGCTATGTTAGAGGTACGATTAGTGCAAACAAAAGTTAAATTTAGCTCGAAGGTACAGTCGACTGCATGACGGTGGTAACACTTGAATTAGAAAACTGCCCTTACTGCTTACGAAATAAAGGCGCTGTTAATATCAAACTGTTACCACAGACGTGCGGTCGACCGTACCTAATATAGTTTTATATCCTACTAATTGTTTGTTTTTTAGGGTTCCGTACCCGAAGGGTGCCAAACGGGACCCTATTACTCTCGCTACGCTGTCCGTCCGTCCGTCCGTCCGTCTGTCTGTCACAGGGCTGTATCTTTGTAACGGTAATAGATAACCAGTTGAAATTTTCACAGAATATGTGTTGCTATGAGGTGTATTACGAAAAATACTAAAAACAAAAAAAAATCTAAAACCAAAGGGGGTCCCCATACAAGAAACCTCAAAAAACATGCATTTTTTTCAACGTTTTTGTTCTTGCTCTATCTTCAAAACGGTAATATATACCAGCGTCAAACTTGGTCAGATTATAGTGCATACTATCTAGTTTAGCAACAAAAACTAAAAACATGGTAAACGCAGATATATATGGTGGTACCTACGTAAGAAAGACATGCAAAAATTCATATTTCGCACACTGTGTGTTGATGTCTTTTGATAAACTCTCGTAAATTAAATCAGTTTTGTGGGGTATCAGGTCGTTGAGAGGTACGGAACCCTTACTGCGCGAGTCCGACTCGCACTTGGCCGGTTTTTTATTATTATTTCCTTCTTTTTGCGCGATAAATTATTTCTGTGACAAACCCAATTAATACTCGGGCGAAGTCACGAGAGTAGGCTAAATAGAACGATAAATTCAGTCAGTAGAGTTTATCATACTTAATAATTGTTTACTTTTCATCGCGCTTGATAAACAGAACGGTAGAATATTTGTACGTAATATTAATTTACTAGGTGAAGGAATAGGAACACATTATTAACTTTGACAAGAATTAAATGTAGGAATTAGTATGCAGTGTTAATTATGTATAATGTATTCCATGTCATTGTTCCCTTTTCTAGACATTACACGTAAGCAATCGTTCGAAATGTCAAAAAGCCGTCAACTGACAAACTTGACCTTGGGCGTGGCCACGCCCCTTTCTATTTACTTGCGTTTTCTTCCTATTTTACTATAAAACCTATGTAGAAATATTCGTTATAATCTCTATAATATTTCCTATCTATTTTTATAACTTTCATGTAATTTGGCAAAAAAATAAACAATAAAATTAAAAAGAAATGGACGTCGGCAGCAGTCCGATGGAGTCACGGTGTCGTGGGTTCGATTCCCACAGGACACAAGTATTTATGTGATGAACTTAAGTGTTTGTGTTGGTCTGGTGTTTCTTATGTATTATAAGTATGTATTTACAAAAAAAAAAGTATGTAAGTATTATATCCATTGTCTAGTACCCATATTACAAGCTCTGCTTAGTTTGGGACTAGATGGTGCTGTGTAAGAATGTCCCAAAAATATTTATTTATTTATTACTACCATCTATCCATCAGGTTTATCTTGGCATAATTGAGTCCTCATTCCTTGAGCTAACTTCAGTCTAGTATGCCTTCCCAAGTGGAAAAAGTCCGAAAATATACTCTCAATAATAAGTTCCTTATGACTTTGAAACTTTTCTAGCTCTTCAACTTTCGCAGTTCGCTTGTGGACACTACGGAATTGAATACGTTACTGTCGTAAACTAGAAATTGCTCGCAATACATATGTCGTAGGATAATCGGACAGATTGAATCTTTGCAATCCTAGGATGATTGCAAAAGACCAAATAATTTGATTCTAAGAAAGATTTTCGTAATCACACGAGCATTCTTCTTTTCAACACTAATCAGACAACAACAAAAGTCGGATGAATGTTACAGTTTGCCAATCAGCGCATCCGTTAGAGCATAATGTTTACCTGGCAATATGCTGAGTTGGACACCCATTTGTCACAATTTTGAGACACACATGGCGCATGACTGTCAATGACTTCTTCCTCGATTTGTTCTTCACTAAATCTATTTCTTGTATCCTTATATCCTTTCTTTTGTATGTGTCTCATTGTGTCAAATAAATATTTTTCTTTCTTCTTTCTATATCAGCCAATCAGTTCTCATGACGTGAGTGGTTATTCGCGACTCAATTTTTCAATGATTCTGAAAATAGCTTGGATGGTAACGAAAATCTTTCTTGGGTTCCAATTATTCAGTCCATTGAAATCGTCCTAGGATTTTCGCAAAGATCCGATGTTTCCGATTAACCTACGGCATAGGTATGTTTTCCAATTGCACAATATGTCAGTCAATTCAGGAAGCTCTGACGTAATGTTGGTCAATATTTTTGTATCTTAGTATTAATTTCAATTAGGATGATCCTTTAATATGTTTAGCAGATAAAATAGTGTAAATTTTGTGCCTACACTCAAGATAACTGAACTTCCTTCAAATATTCATTAATTTCTTTTTTGTGCTATTAAGAGAACAGCGTTGTTTGGGGAGGCCCAAGAATTTCTGCACAATTTATTATTCGAAGACATAGTAGATAAAAAAATTGTCCTTAAATACCTGTTCATTATAGTCTAGCCATACACATATTTTTTAAATAAGTCTAATTTAGGCTAGACTATTTACCATGTATTTTTTTGAAGCTGTGGTGGACTACCGCTTCCATGCAGGATAGTCTGATTTACAATCCAGTTGGCACCTTTGGCTTTTCTTATGTGCGGATCAACCCTGGTGGTGTGAAGTCTACCAACTCACCCTAGGCTAGCGTGGTAGTCTAACGCCTTAATCCTCTCATTTGGAGAAGAGATCCGTGCCCAACAGAGGGTAAACAATGTACTAATTATGTTTTCTTATACTTTTATCGACTTGTCTAAGACTATAATATTGTCCTGGACTTTTTAAAAAGCACTAGGTACAAATAATTCTGCAGAAAACTGAAAATTGAAAACTGCAAGCAATATTCGTATTTTTCCAATTTCAACGGTACTGTGTCATCAGGCTGTTTGGCGTCAAAACACGATGATATATAAACGAGAACCGTGGCTTCCTGCCAGACCTGTATGCTGGGAGACACACGGCCGTATCGACCTGTTTGTAATTAGATTAAGTGAATCGCATGACTAAATGCTCTGAGAAGATATGGAATCCTGTTACCTGATTGAAATTATGTTTTCTATATCGATAGCGTGTAAAAGTATTGTTACTGTTGTAACAATACTTTATTGTTACTGTTGTAACAATACTTTATTGTTGTACTTTGTTGTCTTATTGTTGTTGTTGTTGTTGTATGTCCGCCGAAACTGTCAGCATTGTGTGTCGTGATGCAGCATATCTTGTTACGGACAGCGACGTTACGAAAAACCAATCGCGGGTAGTTCGAGAAAACACCCGCCGCTCAAGACGATGACATCCACATACTTCAGTCTGCTCGTGACCACGGCCAATGCAACTTGACCGAAACGTCGAGGTTAGTCAAAATGTTCGTTATATTTTGATTTAATTGTGCGCGACAAGTCCCGTAAACATAGTTCAATATAAGTATTGTTAACCAAGTTTTTACCTTTGTCTAACACGTATTTAATTTCAGACACTGATGATTTTTATCGGTCGAAATAATATCACACTAATATTACAAATGCGAATGTTTCTGAGTGTGTATATTTGTTATTTTTTCACGCTGAAACAGCTGAATGGATTTTGATGAAATTTGGCACACAGATAGAACATAGCTTAGATTAACATATCATCTTTTAATCCTGAAAATAAACAGTTCCCGAGGGATGTGCAATAACTCTTTCTGTGATAAGCCGAATTATACACGGGTATAGCCACGGGCAAGTCTAGTTAAATTATAAATTACCGCTTATATTGCAAACTTCCTGTTTAAGTGGATGTGGTTTATGTTTATTTTACTGTTTTTAACAATTATAATATTTATGTATTCTATTTGTTTGTTTGTTTCAACCTTAGATTATAAACCTCCAGATAGTTAATCACTGACATTGCGGCCAGTTAGATAGAGAACGTTAAATTACGTAATACATAAGAAAGAAGGAGATGCTAGATTACTATTTTGTCTTTTTACTTTTTTCGTCCTGGCCGATTTTTATACCGCTAAGTGTCAAATGTGACACATAGTACATAAATAAATCTTTACTTTAGGTTATGTTCTGTATGTTTTTGTGATTTGTGTGAGGTTTCAATAATACTAACACAGTCGATAAGATTCACATTGAGTATCACTGTCAATCAAGTTATTTTCTTAATAAACACATGCTTTTCCGTTACAAATTTGACACTGGCAGACTTGGCGACATCGGCATCGCTTATCATAAAAAAAATAGAACAAAACATAGAACACATAAATCCTAAAAGATTTCCTGTCAGTTTCTATTGCTATTAAATAGTGTGCCATGAACGGACCAAGTGTCCTTAGTTAAGTTTTACTCAAAGTTAAGTGAGCTCGTGGCAATTGAAAATGGATTTTTTTCATTGTAGATAGGTACACAATTTTCAAAACAACAGTGAGTATCCATGTATTCCTTTATACGTTCCATTTGAAATTTTGTTTCCACACAGGAGAAAAACCTGTGCAATTTATGGAAAACGTATAAAGAGAAAATTGCAAATATGACATGGGTAAACGTGTTTATTGTTTATCCTTTTCAAGTATTCCAGTTTGCTCACGTTTTTATCCCAATGTCTGTGTGTCCGTTTATGGATTCAGGCATAAATCCGTTTGCGAAACGCCAGTTCGTACTCGTAGTACGCGGAATCGATGCGTAGTTTTGGCGCACCCGACCCTTGTAACTCATAGCGAAATGGCGTATTGCTTGCTATCCTTTGTTCAGCATATTGAGAGGTATAGTCGGATCTAATTTGGATTATGATGTTAATGATATCTGATAGTTTGATATTTTTCTGTTATCCTTTGGTTGCAAGGTGGGTATAAAAAATCTTGGTTATTTGTAAAATTTGTTAACATAATATCGTTTTATTTTTATGTTTGTTTATTTATTATATTCTTTATAGTACATACACCAAACGAAAACAAAGACAGTAGTTTACAGATACATTATGTAAGTACAATGGATGGTCTTATCGCACAAAGCAATCTCTTCCAGACAACCACAGACAGACAGACAGACAGCGTTCTTCTTGACAGACTTCTATGTTGTGTGAGTTTAAAAAATATTATTTTCATCATCTTCCTGCCCTGGTCCCACATTACTTGAGGTCAGCGCAATTTGTCTTCTTCTTCCATTTTCCTCTATCAGCCGTAATCCCATCATTTACTTCCTTTTCATCCATATCATTCTTCACGCAATCCATCCATCTGTTCTTTGGTCTCCCTGTCCCTCTCCATTCATGAACATTCATATTCATCACTCTCTTAGTAACATGCGTTTCACCCCTCCTCATCACATGCCCATACCAACCCAAACGATTTCCTTTCAACTTTTCTATTACTGGCGCCACTTTGAAACTTCCCCTGATATATTAATTTCTTACTTTATCCATTCTTGTCACTCCACACATCCATCCCAACATTCTCATCTCTGCTACATGCAATCTTCATTCATCAGTATTGTTCATAGCTCAGCATTCTGATCCATAGAGAACGACAGGTCTTACAACGGATTTGTAAATTAAAGAATATTGTTTTATTTAAAACATATTATAATTAATATTATTATATTCAAGGTGACTGGTTGAACGAAGGACTTATTGAAGGTGATGTCTGTAGGTACTTGATTCTTGTTTCAAATATGTAGGAAAACGGTAAGTACCTTTATTTTTGAAATATGTTTCCAATCTTCTACATTAATAACTGCGGAGACTGTTCCGCGCTTATAAATCAGAGCTGCATGCGGTGAAGTGATGCGGGCCCGGTTAAGCAGTTAGGGTATCCATTTTGGGTACCTATTCTGCGAGAGTCCAATCGATGAAGTGATGCCCGGTAGTCCCGGTAGTGTCCATTGGTTGTATTTTACGCTCTCTCCGCCTTTTGTACTAACCATCGTCGACCACATCCTGACAAAGCTGTCTAGATTGCGGTCAAGAGCAGATCTATGTACCATAAAAAAAAAAACCAGCTGACCCCTAGGGGCAGTCAGAGCATGAATGAATTAATTAATTTTGATAATTCAATTTATATTTTGTTTTTGTAATTTAAATTTTAAATTTTAAAATCTTTTATTTCAGACTGTAAGTCCATTTGGTTAGTATACAAACAACTTAGAAACTAATGTTAGTACTTACATCTACCAGTGAATAAAATAAAATAAACTATTTAAGAATTACGCCACAGGGGCATGTAGGCGTATCCAATGTCCCAGTATGGGGCTGTCCCACCTATCCCATGTAATGACGTGTAATTAATTATTGTTACCAATAAAAATAATCTAATCTAATCTAATCATGCGCGAGCATTTTCTTCACTTCACTTCTGTAAGCGTGATTTACATGCAATTTTTTTTTTTTTTTTTTACTACCTAATATGTACGCACATTCTACCATATTCTTGAAAATTTCCACCGTTCATCTACTTATGCTTATATTATTGTATGATCTACAAATTGAGACTTTTAAACCTATTTCATCATGCTGCTGAACATAGTTTTCCTAATGATTTTCAGGCCAGAGAGACTGTGAATTGTCACAGTCAAAACAAAGTAAAGCGAAAAGAATTAACGATTTATGCTTAGTCAAACGTAAACTATCATCATCATTATCATCAACTCTGCCTATCACAGTCCACTGCTGGATATAGGCCTCTCCCAAGTTACTCCACTACACTCGGTCCTCTGCCTTCCACATCCAGTCCTACCCAGCTGCGTTCTTTAGCCAAACATATACTACCTATAGTACATTTAAATTATCTTTGTACTCAGTGACGACTGAAAACATTAACCCATTTTACAACAACATTCAACGCAATTCTTTTTGGTAATGCGGCTCTCAATGGGCGAAGAACGTGACAACGGTCCAATATTGTTTTTACCTCTCAAAAAACATCGTAAAAGGCAGTTAACTTGGTATAATAGACCGGATCGGACAGTGCGAACCGGACGCGAGCGCCGTTACTGTTTATGTTTGATGTTCCGGTGGAGTAGGGCTGCCCAATTATTGGAATTAGGGTAGGATGACCAACAATTTGTGTATAGCAGGCTTATATACGCCATGAAGATGATAGAAATAAATATGGGGAATAAGTTTTGTTGTAATAGTTTTTACGAGGCACGATAAGGCCAAGCATAAGCAGCCCATTACTGTTCCACTGCTGGGCACGTGCCCAGAATCTTCTCGGAATGAGAAGTTTAGTATCATGTATGCATAACAACTGTAACCACTCAATCAGAAACAATAAAGTTTACTTACTTACTTACCTAGGACCTTAGTCTACCACGCTGGCCTAGTGCGGGTCGGCAGACTACACACACCATCGAGAACTGTATGGAGCACTCTCAGGTTTGCAGGTTCCTGTACGATAGATTCCTTCACCGTTAAAACAAGTGATAAATCAAATCTGATAAGGCCAAGCTTAACTTAAGCTATTGGAATCCTAATAAATATACTTTTATCCACTTTAGAATTGTACAATCAATTTCGTTTTGTGGTACAACACAGATTTATGTATGAGACACGTATAGATCACAAAAATTGCTAGAAAAGAAACTAAAAGCTAACCACTAGCACCTTACATGAAAAACCATTGTGGCGCGTGCACGCATTCTACCGAGATTTGGTAGTACTACAAATAAATCAAGAAATCACATTTCATCCGAATTTTTACGGCTATCACGACCAAATTCGACCATTTAGTTTCAGTATTCAAATATCCTGGTATATTACATTTCCACTTGACAACCCTAGCGGTCCGGCCGGCCCCGTCCGGTTGCCATTACCATACGGGCGGCGCGGCGGCCGCTTTCATTCAAATCGCCGTTTGTTCCGGTCAACGCTTAAAACAATGTGAAACTGTTCGTGAAATTTATTTTAAGTAGTTATGATTTAGTTTTGTATTAGTAGTAATAAGTGTGCACCTGAGTTTATTGGTGGTGAAACTAAATTAAATTAATTTGGTAATCAAACTGTAATAATAATTACGTATAACCTACAAAACTATAGGAACAAGTTTTATTTTAAATGTAGCAATACCTTTCGGGAAAAATCGTACAGAACATAGAAGAAGGAATATAAGACAAAAATATTATGTACCTACTATGTATATATCGAAATAAACCCGGTGCTCCTTTGTTATTTCTAATGTTACTTCGTAATATTACAAACTTAGACAGTTACAAAGTGCTACGTTTCTAACTTTGCATATATACCATAGAAGATTTTAGATTTCTATGATACATAGTAATTAAGACTAGGCTCCCAAAATGAGGTGACTTTTCGGAAACATATAACAGTCGTACACATGCCTGATGAATTTCAAATTTAAACATATGTTATTTTGAACCTTTATCTACCGTTTGACTATCCCAGTTACATGATTCGTTGTTTTTTTTTCGATGCTTTTAATTTTTCAAAATCATGCGTTTTTAGAGATTTTCCGAATATTTCTCCGTTATTATTTAAGTTAGGTATATAAAATTTATGGAGATAGGCAGATAATAAAGTATATTAAATACAGCTTTAAGGAAATTTCTATTGATTAATTATTATTTATGTAATAAACGAAAATTGTTTTGAGACTTACGGCCTTTACTTCCGCGGTAAAACGCGCGAGAATGATTTATTTGAAAGTGAGCTCTATTGCAGCTAACATAAAATTTACGAGAGCAAATCGCAATGCTCACCTTCAGTGCCGCGCATTGCGCTATAGAGGAAGGGTCTGTGTCTGTCGCGTCTATGCGTGAATTGTCACGAATTTACGAAAATATTTAATACCGTAAACAAAAAAGACTTTATAGCCATAAAACAAGCATAAAATATTTAAAAATCATTCTGACAGACGTTGACGTCTTTTACTAGTGTCATGGGTAATAAAATTAATAGAAAATATGTTTCAAAAAGAAAAATAGCTAAACGTTATAAAGAAGCAAGTATGATCGCTAGACAATCTAAAAGGTAAGTGCATTATTATCTATTTTATTTCTAAAAATGTATTATTATTATTTTAGCTTTAATAAAACTAAAATATAAACGTTTTCTTTATAGGAAGCAATTTACTTGTTCGGAACAGAGATACTACCGGAGTCGCCAGTTGAACTAATTAATTTAAAAATTTACTTCTAGTTCAAGTATTATTACGTAAAGAAAAGTGGGTATGTATAGTGTAAAATTGTACAACTTGAGTAGGTATAACACACGAAATATTGTATTAGCGGTTTATACAGCGTGAATTTATGGAATAGGTTAGGAGAGGGCCAAACTTGAAATAAAACTATAACTACTACTTTGACTACGTCTGTGGTCTAGTGGTTCGAGTGTGCGACTGCTGGTCACGAGGTCGTGGGTTCGATTCCCACAAGACACAAGTATTTATTTGTTGAACATGTTTGTGTTGGTCTGCGTGTTTCTTATGTATTACAAGTATGTTTACCTACACACGATTCTTGAATGTCTGCAAGACAAAGAAAAGGCACCATAGCCTCTGCCATTTTGGTCATTGTCATGTCATGGGTGCTTTACTGTTTGTTTACTTATGTAAAACCTTGGATGAATAAAAAAGGCGGACGGAATCTCGCTAAACAAAAAGTAAAAACACAATCGGTTGATTTGCTTACTCAATAAGGATTTTGACATAACTTGTGATAGGATTGAATAAGTTATGTCAAAACTCTTATTGAGTAAGCAAATCAACCGATTGTGTTTTTATTGAAAATGGCCATAACTCGTAACATATTTATTGAAAATAGAATAAAATCTCTACCTATAAACTTGTTCACATAGCATGGGTACGGTATCAGGTGTCAAATACATGTTTTGTAGTGGAGTCTCTTTTACCCTTATTCATAAGGCATCGTTTTGTCCTACTGTCATCGTACCCATGCTATGTAAAAATGATTAATTAACTTTTTTTAGATTGCCAGCATTGAATTTTGGCGCTAATCACACTGATAATATAATTGATCAAGGTGGAGACCTTTTTTTTCTGTTGAAAGACTCATGGTTTCCCTCCGTGTGGGGACGGCGGAGGGGTATGTCGGCCTCTTACCGACTAAAACCACACGGTGGCCATCCTCTGCATAAAATCGAGGAGCTCCGGGAATTCTATTGGACCGCGCCGGAGCCCCTCAAGTGCTATGCCTTTGGCACGTCCCGGGAAAACAATATTGTTTCCCCCACAGTAGCACGTGACCACCACGTACTGCTGTCCACCCCAGGGTCGCTTAGTAGACGCTTCGAGGCCCCCCCACTCTTAGCGTCCAATCATCACCAGTACTAGAAGCTTGTATATTAGGTACTTACTTTTTAGGCTACAATCGTTTTAAAATAAAATAGATTGAGTTTTTTGGAGATGTAGGTATGCACATCATTAGTTATAAAACATTTAATTTTAAGGCAAATGGAAATACAAGAAACGATGGGATCAAAGAAAATATTCTTCCTGAAACTGTTGAGAGGTATAATAAAATGGAGTTGTTACAGGATACGACTAACTTGGTATGTTTATAATTATATTTCTTTTCAAAGCAGAGTTGTTACGAAAAAAACATATGTTTTAAACACCATTGAATCTGATTAATATAACCACCAACTGATTTAAAACACGAGGGAAAAAACAATGTTTTTTTGCCAATGTGTTTAAAACATGTTTTAAACAAAGTATTATATTAACAAATAAAACAGCAATTATGGAACATTTAATTCAACTGATTTTCATTAGCGTTACATCAGGGACATCATACTGACGTTCTAAAATTAAATTATGAGTTATTATGTGAAAAATTATCGTATGAGTAAGTCAAAAAGGTCATCTCATCACAGTGGCCTAGTACGGTACACAGTGCTGGGCTTTTCCAGTGATTTCAAAGTAACAAACTTTTTTCAGGCCTACGACCAATACAACATAAACATCATGTTTGTATATTTGGATCATGTTGTCCGTAAAAAACAAGTATTTTTATTAATAATAGGTATATGTATGACGAGGTTAATAAACGTAAATGAAACAAAAGAGATGGCAGCCTACCCCAATGGGAAACCGGCTTGATAATACGTACTGGGTGTCAGGGAAACACTCCCGAAACTGAAAGGCTATTATTATACTAGGCTGCTAAACACAATCGAATACCAATAACCATTAGCCTTATACTCATTGTTTTAGTGATTTGGTATTTTGCAAACCCGAAATGTAAAGCGTACAAAACTCGGGATCAATGCCGCGCGTACCTAACATACCTACGTTCGCTACGACACGGACTGCGTATGCGAGCGGATGTCGTTCACCCCTAGCGCCAACTGATATTTTATTTGAATTCGGTTTAAAGAAATTTATTTTCAAGAAGAAAATATGCCACTTACATGAAAATAGTTTTAACATTTTAGTAAACTTATTGTAATGGTCGCCGAACACTCAGTCAATAGTTTCATAGCATCAACAGGAAGGTGAAAAATGTTCTATTATATATTGAGACAGTTGAGACTTAAAACCACTAAATGAGCTCATTTTTTTATATTAGATGGCAATTTATTTTATAGCTTTGCTCCTTCATAGGTAATACTTTTTTTTGCGAAGTTTGTTCTTACCTTTGGCAGTACAAGTAAGCTAGGTTGTCGAAGACTTCGTTTACTAATTTGTGATATTTTTACAAAAGACAAGTTAGTATGGATGGGTTTATCGATTATTTTCCTTATTAAGATGCAAGTATTATACATATATAGTTGTTTAATTACATTGCGAACTTAAAAAAAAGAAGTAAATAAATGAGGTTTTTTTTGCAAATCAGTTTTATTTAACTGCCCAAAGCTGGTTGGTTATGTATGAAAAATGCAAAAAAAAAGAGAAAAAATCTAAAAAAAGAATCGCTTCTTTTTGTGGTTTCGTATCACCAGCACTATTACCTATCTTCGTTTTCGGAAGCGTTTCCCTGACACCCAGTATGTATGTATGTATCTAGGGTATAGCGTGTGGGGTGCTGGGCCAGAAAACGTCCTCGTATCCCTGACGGCCGCTGGTCCTTGTCGATGCGGCCAACGTTAGGCCGCACGGGGATAAGGGGCTCACCTACTTGAATTGTGCCAAGCCGGGACGGGAAAGAAAGGGTCTAGCGTATATAATTTGTAGTATTTCTACGAAATGATTTTCAAACGTCATAATTATCGTACTTTTGCGTACGATGAGATAATTTTTTAAAAAACAAGCTGTCAATGTCTAACCAAGGCGAACGCAATATCCCATTCAACATAAAATTTCCTGTTTTTTGCAACTCTGTTTCAAAGTATCCAAGAGGGATACTAACTTTAATAATATTTCTTGTGATTATACTAACATCTACGCCTTCGTTTTAGGAAAGCAAAATACTAAGTGGGAGACGGATGGTGAACACACAACGTTTTTCGATAATTTGTAAGCTATCGCCGATCACGACGCCCTTTTTAACTGTGGGTTGAGTTCTGTTGAAGTGGTTTCTGAACGTCAAAACGGACTCTATTTGCGATTAAATTTAAATTGTTTAATCTGCAACAAAGAATTTATTTAATATTGAATATTGATTGATTTGAGATTGGGACATAAATAAAGAAGCCGTAGCTGGAATTATGGCAAGTGGCGGTGGATATGCTCAATTAAAATAATTTACATCTGCAGTCGGCTTAAACGAAATAAACAAAAAAAAAATGCAAGACGAAATTGCAGAAGAATGGGAGAAAACAGCTTGGGGTGAAATGAAGAGGGCTGGTGAGACAGAAAGAGAAGTCGCTTTGAAAGAAGGTCGCGTCAGTAAAGATGGCATCCCGATGATTGAAGTCATAGTAGATGGGTGTTGGTGCCGCCGTTCATATCAAACGAATTACGCTGCCAAAGAATCAAAATGCAGAGCAGCCAGATATCGATCCAGAAACTTTCAAACTGTCAAAGGAAACTTTTATAGATAATTTGCGTAAGACTGAATAAGAACGTAACCGTATTAGTCAACATACAGTTTTACGAATTCAGTGCAGTGAGTGGTTTGAGCTTAGACGCAACTTATTGACCGTATCAAATTTTGGTAAAATAATAAAACGTAGAAGGACTCAAAGCTGTAGAAATATAATAAGAAACATACTTTACAGCACACCAATTGCCCATGTCTACTCCATACAGTACGGAAGACAATATGAAGCAGTGGCACTAGAGCAATTATCACAATTACAAAATATTGAAATTATGGAATATGGCCTCTACATAGACGAAAAATATCCCTTTTTAGGAGCCACGCCTGAAGGTATCATTGACGATATGGTTGTAGAAGTAAAATGTGCTCTAGCTCCTTTTAAAATGGGTAGTATTGATGAAGCAATTGACAAGAAAAGAACATTTCTGGAAAAAGGACAAAAATGGTCAGGTGAGTATTTTTTTTTTTTTTGTGTAATTATTCATTTAAATTTGTATATAGGCGCACTGAGTAATTTGAACACCTAGTTCATTAATGTCACCAACAAACGGCAATCAGAAACATCTACTGTCAGGAGATTGAGATTAGTTTGGAACTATATTTTGAACGTTTTTAATTACGAGAAATGGCCTTCTGATGTTCCGTTCAAGTTTTAATTGTATACTATAAACAAATTGTAATGAAATTCTAATTTTAATGTGGTTTAAAAAAAAAAACATAAATATTAGTAGGCAATTCCATGGTTTCCCTGTTCTCTGTCTTGACTTTATATTTCAATATTAGCGGTGAGTGACAAGTGTAGCTAGCGGGTGGTGGGGTGTAAGGGAGGAGCTAGCGTGGGAACTATTTTTTCGGAGCGTCCTCTTAATGCCCATTTCATAGAATAACTCATCATCATCAACTCAGCCTATCGCAGTCCACTGACATAGAATACCAATGTGAACAAAATTTAAATTCCCAAATTTTCAGAGTTTATTATAGGTTACTTCGCTGTTGGTCTGCCTATCTGATATAAATCTTGCAATTCAATGTTAAGTTGCTGAAATTTTGCATACCGTAAAATAGGTACCCTTACTTTGACCACAAGCCCTACATTGCCTATGGGGTCGATTTCACAGCCTACGAATGAAGTTACACTAGTGAGATCGTGACACAAATGATATCCAAATCACACTAATGATGTGCATATTTTTATTGGTTTAAAAATGTAAATTAAGTCTTCTTATGGTCAATATTAAAACCTTTAACATAGATACAACAATTAAAAAACTTTTTTACAATTTGTTTACAGTAATCTTCATCAATATAAATAAGGCTAAACTTACTTTGTAAAACAATAAAAATATCCATGCCATTTGCGTGATTTAGATTTCATTTGTGTCATGATCTCATTAGTGTAAAATCATTCGTGGTACCCAATTTTATGTGAAATCGACCCTATGGCATTAATTTAATTGTTAAACGCACCAACACTTTATAACTGAACCAAAAGTTAGCGTTGTCATAGTTTTTAAATCTCCCCAAGTACGAAAATCATAGCTATTTTATAGTTTACTCAAAAAACAACTAGGCAAAGTAAGGGTTGTGGGCCAAGTTAGGACATTTTACGGTACCTGTTGGTTTCGATAACAACTATAATACTGATAATATGAACATTAAAAGCTTTTGTTCTGTTTTTTTTTATACATTAAGATTGTATTTACAGTTTTCACTCGCGTTTCTCATGTTGTAAAATGATGTATTGTCGAAATGTGTATTTTTCTTGTTGGATTTTTGTTCAGTCAATTCAGGTTACCTACTACAATAAAAACTTAAAAAAATGCAGACGTGAATATTAATAAATTAATAAAAGTTCTGTTGAAGGTGTATTTCTAAATATGTTGAATGTCTGTATCTAAGGTTCCACTGACAGTACACATTCAGATATAGGTATACAAGTATACGATTGGGAGTACATAAACTGGATATCAATCAGGCATGTCTGTCTGATGGAAACAGACTAAAAAGGAATAAAAGAACAATATGTAGTCTGGATAGCTGCACAGAAGAATTGTTAGTATGGATAGATACATTACAGTTCATACAAAATAAGTTTACTGTGTTTACTGTGTGTGGGTGTGTGTGTGTGTGTGTGTGTTTTATCTTACTAATATGGCACACTTATTATGTTACTGTTGCACAGTACAACAGTAACATAATAAATACAAGTCCTGAAAGTAGTTTTTTTCAGAATAACAAAAAGATCCGTTTGCTATGATGTTTTTAAGCTATTGCATAGCTTCTATCGCGGGCCTTGAGCGTGGAGACCAAATCCAGAAATTCCGTAACGAAAATAACCTAACACCCCCCACTCCGACCGGCACAGCGGTGATAATTTTTAGTTTTGCCATCTATCGATGAATAGCAGAACTTTTAATGACTTTTTGAAATATCACGCTTCTCTTTAGTTCTGCAAATCGCCTTTAGGTGGCATTGGTTGTATCGGCGTTACTGCGCTTAAGCTATTGCATAGCTTCTATCGCGGGCCTTGAGCGTGGAGACCGAATCCAGAAATTCCGTAACGAAAATAACCTAACACCCCCCACTCCGACCGGTACAGCGGTGATACTTTTTAGTTTTGCCATCTATCGATAAATAGCAGAACTTTTAATGACTTTTTGAAATATCACGCTTGTCTCTTTAGTTCTGCAAATCGCCTCTAGGTAGCATTGGTTGTATCGGCGTTACTGCGCATGTGTAATCCCCCTCTTCGCCCCGCAATCTGGTGACTCATGCCTGCTTAGAGTTTCGGCACCTCCTCTTTGTATTTACATAAAAAATGCTATGCAATAGCTTTACCGCGGCAGTCTCCGAGTGCCACACGTCTTTTTTTTTCAAAATTAATTTTGGGTATCTACTAAGGATACATATGTCAGCGCGTGGTCATGAGCACGGACGTTGAACGAATCCTAAATGTCATACGAACGAACGTTGAATGAAGAGAAAGGCGAATGAACACTCAAAACTTATAAATGCAGCTGTCACTCGACGGAGCGAACAAGGTCATTCACGCTCTGACACTCGCCCCGAGAGGTCGTGCTGCTCCTGCTCCGTCCTCTCGTGACGAATTAAGTGCTCGAATATTTTTCGCTACGGCTCACCGTAGCGCCCTCCGCAGTCGCCCCGCCGACTGCAGCCCGATAAGCACATTCGCTGTCTTTTTCAAGACAGCGGGCTCGCTTTTGTCTCTGTCTGAGGAAGTCAGTCAAAACGTTGTGTCCCTTCAGGAAAAACCCACTTATTTACTGTGGTTCTCGGTGGATACCTAACGGTGATAACAAACCGAGGGGCGTTGACCCGACACGCCAGCTGCGCTCCTTAAGGGCAAAGCAAAATTGGAAGAAGCTAGGGCCAGAAGGCCTTGGGGGATCTCCTAGTCTTCCCTAGCTTACCCCCGTTTCGTCCTATCTAGCATTCTCTAGGGGTTTACACCCATTGCACACTAGAGACTTAGGGACCTGTTTGCACATTAAGACTGGCAAACAGGAGTGCAAGCTTAGGGCTCACCAGTAGGCACACAACCTCCCCGTCTATACCCGGCGGGGAGGGTTTGAACACACTCCCGGGAACACCCACCCGAGGAGCAAACCCCCATGTTAGTACGCCACTAATTTTCTCCCCCTCTCATTGTTGCTAGGCTTGGCTTAGTCATCATCTATATGATGGTGTCTGATGCCGAGTTCCTCAGCATCTTAAAAAACGTCCTCTTCAAGGACCCTACGCTTATCGCCAACTATGGCGACTTGTTTGGCAGCGCTTTTGCCGCCAAACAACCTGACGTCCCCGACTCTCCAGAGTCGCCCGATACCCCCCCACCCCTAAGGAGGAATAGGCGCCCCGCCCGTTCCGACAGTGATGAGGAGAGGCCGAGGTCTCCGCGTGGTCCGCCTAGGCGTTCAGCCAGCCTGGACCATAAGGACCGTACCCCCTCACCTCTCCCCACCCCAGCCCCCACTCAATACCCTGATCGCTCCCCAATCCCATCAGACCAAGAGATGTCTTCGGACAGTGAGATCAACTCAGACGAAGCCGGTGCCTTTACCACGGTAGTGGGCAAAGGTAAAAAACGCAGCCGGAAAACAAACAAGGCCGAGGCTCTCGCCTCAAAATCTTTAAAACTTTCCGAGGCAAACTCTGCCCCGGCCCCTACCCCCCGTCCCGCCTCTCACTCCTCCTCGCAGGATAACAGGCCCCCCTCCCCTCAGGAACATACCTCACCTTCCCAGAAGAAGGTGCCCATCCCGCCTCCCTTATTCATCCAGGATAAGGCATATTGGACCAGGATATCCGACTGGTGCAATCAAAATAAGATTAATTTCACTAGTGCCCGCCCCACACAGCAGGGCATTAAAGTAGTTGTCCCCACCCCCACTGATTACCGCAACCTTACCAGGTTGCTACGCGAGCGTGGTGTGTCTTTTCACACCTACGCACTCCCAGAGGACCGACTCCTTAGAGTTGTGATCCGAGGGATTCCGTCCGAAGTCAGCTGCACGGAAGTGCACGCCGACCTCGATCGTCAAGGGATCCCGGTTGCAATAACCCACCGTATGTTCCGTGGTAAGCACGGTGAACCCTACAACATGGTCCTTGTCATTTGTCACCCTGGCGAAAACGCCAAAAACATCTACAATATAAAGACCGTATGCAATTTATCAGGCATCACGGTCGAGCGCCCCCACAAGTCAAACCAGCCTGGTCAATGCCACCGTTGCCAGCTGTATGGTCACTCCCAGCGTAACTGCTACGCAAAGCCCAGGTGCGTTAAGTGCCTAGGCGATCACGGGACTACCGAGTGCGAGCGTCCCAAGGAGAGGGACCAGTGCACGGAGCCCCCTAGCTGTGTCCTTTGCCGCAAAGCCGGGCATCCAGCAAACTATCGCGGATGCCCCAAAGCCCCCAAAATGCGCAACGCCAAAACGGCAAAACGCGCCTCCGACCGCGTTGCGAGGGAAGCCCCCTCCTACGCAGCCCCCTTCCATTACCAACCACCAAACCCTAGAGGCCCACTCGGGCCCTCCCCTAATTTCCACGGCCCACTCGGGCCCAACCCCTGGTTTAAGGGTAATCAAAAGCCCCAATACCCACCTCTTCCGACCTCTCGTCTCGCGCCCCCGGCCTCAGAGCCCCCCGCGCTGATGAACTTACCCATCCCCGCACCTTCTCTCAGGCCCAAAACTGCACCAGCAGCTAAAGCCCCCCCCCCCCCATGAGAACCCCCCCTCCGGTAAACTACCCCGGCCTTCTGCCGAGAGAATACCTCGAACCCCAGACAGGGGAAACCCGAATTGACGCCTACTCTAGACTTTGGGCCTTTACCCAAGGCATCCACGAGCAGCGCCTTCAGGTACTTACCAAGTACCAAGACATCTATAGAATACTTAATTCCAATTATAATGTATAATACGGCCCCACCCAAAAGATTCAAACCCCGTTCCCTAAATCTAGGCTTCTTTAATGCCCGAGGCATTAGTGGTCAACGCGATGACGTAGCTGTCTTCTTGCGTGAGCACCAACTTGACATATTACTCGTTCAAGAGTCCTTTCTCAAGCCCCACTGTCGTAATCCCAACATAGCCAATTATAGGCTGATTAGAAACGACAGAACGTACACCGCACTAGGCGGAACGCTAATCTATTACCGCAATTCTTTATATTGCATCCCCATTGATCCCCCAGAGCTAGCATGCCTGGAGGCTTCAATCTGTCGCCTAGGCATGACAGGGCACCAGCCCATCACCATAGTCTCGGCCTATAGGTCCTCAAACAAACCCGCGAGTCTGCTCGAGGACGACCTAAAATCCTTACTCGATCTTAGTAATTCTGTAATTATAGCAGGCGATCTAAACGCCAAACATTGCTCATGGAGCTGTGTCTCCAATAACACCGCTGGTGTTCAATTAGAAGCACTTAGCGACAGACTTTCCTTTGACGTCATCGCCCCGATGCGTCCCACTCACTTTCCCGACACAGTAGGGCAACGGCCCGACATCCTAGATATAGCCCTCTTAAAGCGCGTAAACCTCGGTATTCGCTCTATCGAGGTAATTCAAGAATTAGACTCAGATCACCGACCTGTGATCATTCAACTGGGTCCCCGAGGTGGTCCCTCGGATCCCGGTACTCCACCCTTAACTAAAACAATAACCGATTGGAGGAGACTTGAGGACCGCCTCAAATCTACCTCATCCCCCCAACTAGATTCAATCCCTGATTCCATCGAGACAGTCGCGGATACGGTGGCCGCGATCACCTCGCTCACCAACCATGTGCAGTCCGTAGTGGGCGAATGCTCACGGCAGGTTCCGATGCTGGATGACCAGCGTCTGAAACTGCCGGACGATGTAAATGAGTTGAGGACCGAGAGGAACGCGGCCATCCGTGCCTATGACGCTTTTCCCAACGAAGCCAACCGTGCCCATATGCGCTCTTTGCAGAATACTGTAAAAAGACGTGTAGCTCAGGTACGGGAGGATCGCTGGGACAAGGAAGTCAGCGAAATCCAACCGTCTCATTTAGCCTTCTGGGCACTTCAACGCAAACTCAAATGCGAGACCACGGCAGCTATGCCCCCCCTAAATCGACCCAATCACAGACGAAAAAGCCGAATGCTTAGCCGACAGCTTGGAGTCTCAATGCACTCTCAGTACGCTTCCCGTAAGCCAAACCCACCTTGACAAGGTTAATTCAGAAGTAGAGCGTAGGTCAGCCCTCCCCCCCCCCAATAGATGACCCTGATGACCCGCTCCCACCGATCACCCCTGACGAAGTTCTCTCTATAGTCAAGGATCTTAAGCCCAAAAAAGCCCCCGGCGCAGACGGCATCACCAATAAGGTGTTGAAACGTTTCCCTGCCACCCTAATCGCTCTAATGACCGTCATCTTCAATGCGGCATTTAAAAACAACATCTTTCCCCAGGCTTGGAAACAGGCTACGGTAATCGGTATTTCAAAACCGGGCAAACCAAAAGCCGAGCCGAGTAGTTACCGGCCGATTAGTCTCCTCAATGTCTTCGGTAAAATCTACGAGAAGCTTATTTATAAGCGACTCAAAGATTTCGCCGACTCAAATAAACTCCTTCCCGACGAGCAGTTTGGCTTTCGTACAAAGCACTGCTGCGTTAATCAACTGCACCGCATTGTAGAACACATCAGTGCAGGCTTCGTACGCGGTCAAATGACCGGTACTCTCTTTTTCGACGTAGCAAAGGCTTTCGATAAAGTGTGGCACAACGGCTTATTATATAAGCTGTACACTATGAATGTGCCACATCGTCTCGTGCTCATCATCCGAGACTACTTATCGAATCGTACCTTTCGCTATCGCATAGAAGGGGCTCTCTCCTCCCCCCATCCCATTCACGCCGGTGTGCCACAAGGCTCCGTGCTCTCCCCCCTACTGTTCACGCTGTACACCAGCGATATTCCAAAATGCGGTGCAGCCCGTATGGCCCTTTTCGCCGACGACACGGCAATCTATTACTCCGGCATGACCCATGTCGCCATTTCTCGTACCCTCCAATCCGCGGCCAACACCCTAGGTGAATGGTTCCGGAAATGGAGAATCGAAGTAAATCCCGAAAAAAGTGCAGCGGTCCTCTTCGATAAGAGACCCCTGTCACAGTATCGTAAAGAATTAAGCGTACCAGTCTCAATGTTCGGAAAACAGATCCCATGGCAACGAGAAGCCAAATACCTTGGCGTGATCCTTGACCGTAGACTGACTTTCAGACCGCATATCCGCAAGGTGAAAAACCGTGCCGCCTTCGTCCTCGGACGTCTCCACCCCCTACTCAATGCGCACAGTAAGTTGCCCACTCCTCTCAAAGTAAGGATATACACCACCTGTATCCGCCCCATACTCGCCTATGCTAGCGTTGTGTTCGCACACGTTAAGCCGGTGAGAATTCACATACTACAAACCCTCCAAAACCGTTTCATGCGTAGGGCCGTAGGCGCCCCCTGGTACGTACGCAACGTCGACCTCCACCTAGACCTCAAACTGCCGACCATCAAGCAGTTTTTCAAGCGTGTCTCAAAACGCTATTTCGATTCCGCTCCCAAGCACCCCAACCCCTTGGTCGTGGCGGCCACCGTCTACCAGCCATCTGCTATTAGCAAAACCCGACGTCCCAGACACACACTCATTGAGCCCGATGACGCTATTACACTCCTCCAGGAGTCAGATAAAAGTACAAGCACACTCCGACGCCGTCGTCCAAAATATCGTCCCCGCCGGCGAGGACCGACGCGACACACACACAGAATCCGAGAGTCCGACTCTCGAGAAACAGAAACACATGCCGACGCAGCACCGGCTGCTGGGGGGATCAGTGGCGGGGTCCCCCTGCTGCACCCTGAGTCGAGGTCCGAGCTCCCCCCTGGGGACGCCCTCACGGTGTAAGCAACCGGAGATAATCTCGTCACGCGAGACCGGCCCTATGCTCTAGAGTAGTTCCTAGGAGCAGGCTATTGCGTAGCCACTGGTTAGGTTTTCTAGGTAGGTCTTAGCCTCGCCGGCGAGGCTTGCCGCTTCACGGCGTTAAGCACGTCACCCGATAGGGACCGAAAGTCCGCTACTTTCGAGGAAACCAATTCGATGCAGCAACGGCTGCTAGGGGGACATAGGAACTGCGGGGTCCCCCTGCAATGCCCCAGCGAGGTTCGAGCCCCCCCCTTGGGGGGCGCCCGCTTGCGCGCGGTATTGATGCCGCGCGCATCTAGTTTGTAAGTATGTAGGGAAAAAAACCTTCGGCGAATGGAGTCCCACATGGGACTCTCCGCCAACTAAGTCCGGTTAAGCAGAAATGGGACTTCGGTCCCACCTGCGAGAGCCCATTCGAAAAAAAAAAAAAAAAAAAAAAAAAAAGACGGAGCGAACACTTTTGCTGGAGCGCTTGAAGAAGTAGGACGTTCTATAACCTGACATGACTTTGTATTGTGTAATTTTGACGAAATAACTTGTAACTTACTATCTTACTAATCCTAACCTTAAAATTACAGTACTCTCGAGTTAGTGAGAGTCTTAATGTGACTTTGATTTAACATACCCGCTTTGCCCCTCTGATATGCACACTGGTTATGATTTGCAATGGTAAAGTAACCCTTATTAAATCCTGACTCGATAAAAGTGTCTATTCCCCGACACATACATAAGTATATCAGCGGATCCCCAGTAGGTCCTTGAGTTCCAGCATGACTAGTAAAATGGGTTTCCATAGCATTCCCTTGAATGAACTCTCCGAATATGACTACATACAATTTCTGTTAAACGTTGTTTATGTTGATTAGAGTTTTCGTTTTTTGTTGTTGATGAAATGGTGTTAAAACCACGTTAAATCAGGGAAATTGTTATTTTATTCTAAGACAAACAAGATACCCGTAGTATTTACTACCACTTACTTTTTTTACATGTTAGTCCTAAGTTTAATAATGTTATTGGTGTACAATAAAGAATATTCTACCTATCTATCTATCTACTCACTTATTAAACAAATACTTGAGTAAAGAGTTGAGAGTAGGTGGTGGATTCGCATTTAAAGTGACTGGTGTACTGAACCAGAAGACGCAGGTTTGAATCCTGGTTTTGAACGAGTTTTTCTTTCCACAATTTTATTTATAACTTTACTGACTAACTAATTAACTTTACTTAACACTTCATCATTAGACACGAAGCAGTTTGCAAACAAAGCAGGTGACAAACAAACGCAAGCCCATTAGAATTTTTAAAAAAAACTTTACTTGAGTAAAATTGTAGAATGCGGGCTTTGCAGTCCTTTCAGCCTTATAGGAAAATATTCAGTGATTCTCCAAAGAAAATTCTTAAGGTGCAGACACACAGCGGGTGGGACGGAACTGAGGCAGAGCGTCGACCGAACGTGGACGGGGCGTGCATGTCACACTGTGGGTGGATCGCACGCGGGACGTAACGGTTGGCGGAATGCCAGCGCCAGAAGAAAACGTTCCGCTGTCTGTGTGACTACTACTAAGCATTCCCATTATAATACATTTTCCGCCCGGCGGCAGATCGGTCACGCCGCCGTCAAAACACCCGGCAACACGGCGCTGTGTGCACTGTCAGTACAGGTCAGTACATTACAATACGAGACCCGCCGACAATACGCTTCAGTTCCGTCCCAATTCAGTTCCGCTCGCTGTGGGTTTGCAGCTTTATCTTAGAGCCCAATTTCATTTCACATTCTAAGATTATAATAGCGCGTCTCTTAGTCTAAACTTAGAAATTTCGCAGTATAGTGAAACTTACATGCTTGTATAAGAAGCGAATCATCTAAGATGGGCTAATAAAACAGCAATATAAGGGTAATCGGTTGTGAGCCATCGATAAACGAATCGATTTAAGTTCCTCGGAGTGACTCGCAGCTCGTGGTAAGTTTAAATTGCTACACAGGAATTTTGCTTTGAAGGACTTCGCTTGACGCGGAGCGTTTATGTAGGTGTACTGTTTCTGAAGGAGATATATTTTGTTGATTTAGAAAGTTTTAGAGAATTTTACTTGATATCTTAACCAACATTCGTCTTAACTCAGAAGGATTCCATTTATAATAATGATAACACTTAGGTTACAAATAAACGTCAAATGGGAATATGGAAATAATAATTAATATTATGATTGCATTTGTTTAAATAACATAACATAACATCACGCCTGTATTTCCCCGAAGGGGTAGGCAGAGGTGTATAGTACACCCACATTTCGCCAGTTATGTTATAGTCCCATGTAATAGGGGGCGAGCCTATTGCCACTAACCGGGCACAATTCCATACTCCGGGCTGCTACTAAGAATTTCCTAATGAAAAAACCCAATAACACTTGGCCCGACCCGGGAATCGAACCCAGGACCCCACGCTCAGCAGTCGCGCTTGCGACCACTAGACCAACGAGGCAGTTTGTTTAAATATTCTTTAATAACTTTATCTAGCTAGTTTAACATGAGCTAGACTGCTTCGCTAATGGCTACAAGCGCGACTACTAAGCGTGGGGTTCTGGGTTCGACTCCCGGGTCGCCGAAAATGTTTCTGGGTTTTTCATTACAAATTCTAAGTAGCAGCCCAGAGTCCGGATTTGTGTCCGATTAATGGCGATAGGCTCCGCCGTATTAGGTGGGACATATCATAACTGATGAAATGTGGGTGTACTATATCCTCTGCCTATCCCTTCGTGAAAATATAGGCGTAATGTTGTATGTGTGTGTATGTGTTTATCTAGCTACTTTTTCATCAGAGCTCTTGATTTGACGATTAAAATAAAAGGTACAATTTGTTTCATGTTGTTCAAATAAAAAATATTAAATAATATAAAAAATACATAAAGGCTGTACCTTTTATTTTTAATAGATTATACCATAAACGAATAAGCCAAATTAATATATATGTACTTTTTTTTTTTTTTTTATTAGGTTCGCAAACTGGACGTTACGACATTATATTTAATAAATAACATGTGCGGAAAATCATGGTAGTCGAACGGCCTTCTAGGTGCGAACACGACATGCATACGAATATCACACTCAAAATAATTACAATAAAACACGGAAGTTACAATAAAACACAGGATTACAACATAACATTACTGAGCATAACATTCGCAAATCATCATTAGGTAAGCCTTTGAAAATAGCGCTAGGTTAATCCAAACTGCCGTTTATATTGTTCAGTTAATTGTAATGAAGCGGCAAAAACTAGATTAGTATTTACAGGATGGATCTAGCTCTAGGTATGTACAATGAATACGGCAAAATTAATAAAATACAGTAAGCTTGTGGATTTTATTTATTTAGTAGTTACGACATAGCCAAGAAACTGAGGATTGACCACAAAACAACAAAACAACAACAACAACAAACAACAACAATTTTAACACATGTAATATATAGGTACTATACATTATTCTTAAATCATCAAAAGTATTAAAATACCAGGCCCCTCAGAAAGTATTGCGAAAAAAAGTTTTTATATATGGGAGACTGGCCAGTTATAATGTTTTTCGAAAATATGATTATTTATAAGTAAAAATAAGTAAGTTCCAATTTCAAAATTTCCCTCCACATTTTTTGCGAGTTAATTCAAAGTATTGTGTCTCACTGAAATATGGATCTGCGCCGGGAACATTTTAGAGCTATGATTTTATACGATTTCAAGTGTCGCCTGAAACCGGATGAATCGTACGATAGACTTCAAATGGCATTCATGGATGAAGGCCCTTCCAAGGCAACCGTGTATCGTTGGTATAACGAATTCAAGCGCGGTCGACCAACTTTGGGGGATGACGAAAGAAGCGGTCGCCCTTTGACGGCTGTTACCGAAGAAAACGTGCTAGCAGTGAAAAATTTAATCCAAGACAATAGGCGAATTACATATCAGGAGATTCAACACATATTGAAGATTGGATCGGGAAGCGTTCACGAGATTCTACACAGCCATCTTCGCGTGAGGAGGATAGTATCACGCTGGGTGCCGCACAACCTCACCGATGCTCAGAAGCAGGCCCGGGTGGAATGGTGCCGTGATATGCTTAACAAATTTGAAGCAGGCTCGTCTCGGCGTGTTTACGACATCGTTACAGGTGATGAGTCCTGGATTTATCAATACGACCCAGAAACCAAGCGCCAGTCGACTGTTTGGGTGTTTCAAAATGAGCCAACGCCTACCAAAGTGAAGCGATCTAGAAGCGGGGGTAAGATTTTGATCGCTAGCTTTTTTAATTTGACTGGCCACTTGGTATCAATTCCCTTACGGGATCAAAGAAGCATTAATGCCGAATGGTATACTACCAAATGTTTGCCAGAAGTTTTCTCTGTTATAAGCAACAAGCGACCAAACACAGGGCTCCGCGGGCTACTGCTCCACCACGACAATGCACCTGCGCACACCGCACTCAAAACGAGGGACTTCCTGGACAGCACGCCAGTCAAACTCCTGGGTCACCCTCCTTACAGCCCTGATCTAGCACCGTGTGACTTCTTTTTATTCCCAAAAATAAAAAATCAGCTCAAAGGGATACAATTTTCGTCGCCGGAAGATGCGCTGGCTGCGTTCGAGCAGGCTGTAAACGAGGTGTCTGCGGCGGACTGGAAAAAGTGTTTTGAAAACTGGTTTAGGCGCATGAATCTATGTATAGAGGCTGGTGGAAAGTACTTCGAAAAGATTTGATAAAAATATATGTACGTATAGAACAATTTTTTTTAGTTTCGCAAAACTTTCTGAGTGTCCCACGTATTTCTCTTAAATCAATAATAAACTAAAAAAAAACGTCTCCGGTAAAATTTGGTCAATGGTCGCTTGGACATTCAAGCACTGAGGCGACGATATGTCTAACTGTGAGCAACATATTCTAAGGGTTATGAGCTCTTTCGAATTGACTAAAGAACGTGGCTAGGGGGCTGGATGCGGAAGGCAGAGGACCGAGTGTTGTGGTGCAACTTGGGAGAGGCCTATGTCCAGCAGTGGATTGCGATAGGCTGAGTTGATGAGCCGCATGAACCGTGCGGCAGCTTGCGGCTCCCGCAGGCCAATTTGAAAGAGTAGGGCTCTGGGCGTAGGCGGTTCTGCCACGGTGACGCAAGTCGGGACAACAAGCAACAACAGTGGCACTGTTCCATTCTATACTGCAGAGACTTGCGTCTATCGTTTTTTTTTTGTTTACAATTGGAAATCCTCATGGATACCCTTCGTCTGGGGAAGGCAAAGGGGTATGTCGGACTCCTACCGACTAAAACTGGTGGCCGATCTCAGCACAAAATTGAGGAGCTCCGGGAACTCCAGTGGACCGCGCCGGTGCCCCAAGAACAGGTTCTATTTTTTCTGTGGGTGCCCCTCTCGTACTATGCCATTTGACAAGTCCCGGGAAAGCAAAGAGTAATCTAGATGACAGCCTTGGGCAATGCCATGTCCGACTCCGTACAAAAGCGATGCTAAAAGCATTCTGACGCATGTCGTTCCAACTTGCATCACCGAGGGAGGACTGCCTAGTAAGATATTTTTCATGATGCATGTTGCAAGTTTCGCCATTTTTTACTTTACAATAAAATAACAAAAAACGAGACTTTTTTTCCCCTTTTATTTAAAGCAAAACAATACAAAAAAAAACACGATAATTTCAGTGCTATCAAAACAACTGTGACAGTGATCGTCTCATGATCTTAGCGTGAAACTAAAAATAAAACTCATTCAGCGCTCTTTCAACAAGAAATTCAGTAACATTATGTATAAGAACGCGTTTTCATACAAGTACATACTTTGCAGTCGTCCCTATATTCCTATTTTACCAGAGAGTTAAAAAGCGCTCTTTCAGAAAGCTCTAAAAACTGAAACCGTTGTAAGGTCATATTGTAATTTTAGCGAACACGATGAGCAACATCCATATTTTGTTCATGCATGACTGGCTTTACTTTGCCTTGCAGTATTGGAAATCATAATATTCTGTACATACAATACCTACGTGACGTGAGAAATAAAATCTTAAAATGTAGTGTCTCTATGTTTAGACACCAAGACTGGATGTTTAAAAATCCTGAGTGCTATGTTTAAGCATGGTATTCGATTTACAAAATATGATGAGCTAAGAACGTAATACAAGCTTAAACGCAAGATGTCCTAAGTAACCTTTGTGGATGTCTATTGAGATTTTTCAAAATATGTAGGTAAATCGAAACTCAGATTTTTCAAGGAAAATTACAGATCTTTTATTACAGAGGCAATGTATTATGGCGTTTGACTTTATTAAAATGAGGATGAAGGCTCGTTCATACAAGCTTTCTTTGAAGAAATTAGTTTGTACCGTCCTCTGTACCACAATTTATGTAAATTAAGTTAATTTGGATTTGAATTTGAGGAATACACACGTCTTAGCCATAGGTACCAGACCTGCATACACAGTTCTGTCACTGTGGTTTGCTTCAATTGTGTGAACGAAGCGTGATAAATCCAGCTCCTTATCCACTCTCAGTGATTCTGGAAGGATACAACAACAGCTAACCACAAAAATCAATTTGATCAAAACAAGAACATTGATTCCGACCGGTTTCATATCCAGAACCGGAGCGCCTATCAAATATTTCATAGCAACGTACCTCTGTGCGACAGCAGCGAAGACATCTGGCGGGACAGGCGGGCAGAATTCAATTATATAGAACGATAACATCGCGACAGAATTCGCATTAAAACAAACAGCGTTTCGCAATAACGCGTCCCGGTTTATGCTCTTTGCATTTACATAGCAAGGTGCACGTGTGGATAAGTAGGATGTGGTTTTCTCTATTTCTAGGACCAAAAACGAGGTTGCACCTATCTCCTAGCTTTAGTTAAGCAATTTGACTTCGTCGCTCTGCAGATTCTAGCGTTTTTATTTTATTTTATTTATAATTATAGCTTTTTATTTCCATATCCATAAGAACTTTACAATGTAAATGTGTTTTTTAGTATTTTTTTTTCTTATTTTCTAGGGGTTAGTTTTTATTCCATTCTTATAAATTGGATATGGATCCTTTAAGAGTAAAAGCCTCCTCCAGGTTTTTCCACTGGTCTCTGTTTTGTGCAGTGGTTGCCCATGTGCACCATATTTTATTTTATTACAGAAGCAAAAATCAACGATGCATTATTTATTTGTTGATTTAACTAAAACAGGAACAGCTTCCGTGATACCTACTATGTCTTTTATTCTATTGTGTCGAATTGAGATACATACCTAATGATAACAGCTCATGCCGTGGGAAAAAGAATAGCCAGTCAGCAGGTTGGTAGCGGGGCTACCCAGGGTGCGCCAAACGATCAACTAAATGTCGTCACTCGTGGAGGCTCTTTTAATGTACCCGAAACTTATTATGTAACAAGCAAAGATTATTTATATTGAGGAACGAATGCGGCAACGCAAGAATTTGATGAAGCCTGCTCTAAGTACTCCAAGGCAATTGTACAAATTGTAAAATGAAGTGCAGTTCAGAGCTAAACAAATAAAAATAAACTTAATATGGTACACGCTGAAGGCAGCCGCGGGATGTGTGCGCACTATTGTGAGGTCCCCGGTACTTCCCACATTGTGCGAGCTAAGATTGAATTTCTTCAGCAAACCAACGTGAAATGTGATCTGCAGCGCTATCTCAGATAAATAGGGGTAGCCTCGTGTAAAATAAATATTTACAAGAGTTAGTGCTTTCTGTTAGGCAGGAATATGTTTCTTCTATATCCAGGAGATAAATAAGTAGAAGATCAACGTGTATCAGAAATACGTGGCCATATTTGAAGAGCTCATTCAGGAAGTGCTATCGAACAACTTTTACTATGGGATCATCGCTGAAATCACGAAAAAAAATCTATTATTTTTTTTTATTTTTTTTTTTATAACTTATTATATTATTTTATAATTAATTTTTTAATAGGTGATAAAAATGTAAAATGTAAGTATCATGTGCACATTAATGTTTTTAAAGTAATTCTATATATTCCTGCCTATTTGTTGTCTAGCAGTATGAGTCTGTCATGCTCACTTAAATGTCATGCTGATGGTGGCGTTAGTGTCGGGTCGTTAAATTCCCTTCAATATGGTTGAGTTAAGCGATGGCTCGCGTCATGCTCGTGAACGGGTGCCGTCTGTCGGGACAGGTCAGCTTCTACATACTATGGCAACTCTTTTTACGTTTATTTCTAAAGGCAATATACTCACTTTTAAACTCTTGTTTATTTCTGACATTAACCTACATTATACTCACATTATTTGAATAAATTTGATGTAATAAACAATAACCTATTTTAAAAAGAGTTTATCCATGGAGTTTCTTGCAGGTTCTTCTCCAAAGGACACACAATTTGGAACCGTGCAACTAGAGCCTGATCTTTCAAAAGTGCCTGTAATTAGGTTTATTTGAAATAAAAATCATTGAAATTGAAATTCAGAGAACGCTACTTGTCGCGATCTTTAGCAGTATCTCGCCAATCACTAGCTCGAATCTCCAGAAGATCGCTTTCCACCGCATCGCTCCAGCGATATCTAGGGCGACCGACTGGGCGTCACCCTTTCGATCGACCCAGATAGGCTCTCTTCGCATCTCGGTCTTCTCCCATTCTCTTCACGTGACCAAACCAACGGAGTCTGTGAGCTTTTGCCTCTCCTATCGCGTTTGATTCGGCCACGAGATCTTCTATCTCGCCGTTCTTCCTGATCCGCCAGGTTCCATCCGGTTTCTGCACAGGGCCCAAGATCTTGAAGTTGAGCTGGATAATAAATACTAATATCTAGTCTTCACACTATGCAATCAGAACTATAAATATAAAGAGCATGGTCCCTACATTCTTAAATAATAGGGCCGCAAAGGTTGTTTCAGGAAATGAGTGGAGACTGGAGACTTAACATACTTCCTTAAGAAAAATACAAACATAGTTCTCTAAAATTGTTTTCGACCACCATCCAACCTCAGTGAAATGAAACGTCGAGATTTATTTAATGATCGCAGAAACTTAGCTTTAATAAAGATAACAATACAATTTGATACAATCCCGGTTCCGGTGATGTTAACTTTCATCATGCGCTAGTGGTCATTGTATAAATTAATAAATCCGGCCCAGAGCGCGTCGGGCCATGCTCAGTATTATAAGGTTCCTTAAGTAGTAGCTCTAATTACAAACGAATCAAATCGAATGTTAATCATTGCTATTATAGTTTTTGCAAACAGCGCCACCTAGCGCTATATTTAAGAAGCTAAATTTAAGAAGTGTGTCATATCAATGTAACACAAAGTTACTTTTTGTGATTTTTTTAAATAGAAAGTAAATAAAAGAGCATTATTTGCTAAGACCATTTTTCTCTAAGGTTTTAAGACGTCCTAGTTCAAAGGTCATTTGACCTTTGAACTAGGACGTCTTAAGTATGTTGCAGTATTCTCACTATAACTTGAAAGTTTATAATCACATTATGCTCAAAATAATTTTAAAAGAGAGTTTTTATAAAGGTCTATCAATGTGGAAGATTATAAGTTTCTAAATTGCATAGTTTAGAAATGGAAGGGGGGGGGACACATTGCAAGCCACTTTGGCGGGCTGTATTTCGCAGATGGTATAACTGATAAAAAAGTTGTGGATGAAACATTACCTTCATTTTAGTAGATCTATTCAATGATACCCCACAGAAGAGGGTGTAGCGAAAAAAAAATGTTCATCCTCATTTCACATGTATGGGCGCCACCCCTAAAATACGTAATCAAGATTTTTTTATTCTTTTAAAGTTGAGATCTATATCTAGACCATTTTTTTACAAAATTTCATTTTCTTATGTTTATAAATGTAGAAGTTATTAAGCTGTAAAGGATTAGGACAGACGAACAGACGGATGGACATGACGAAACTATAAGGGTTCCTTGTAGGACTACGGAACCCTAATAAAAAATGTAGTTTATTTGTGTATTTTCGTGATAAAAAAAGTGTTTTAACGAACACAAAAAATGTTTGGCTTTTTTGGTGTTGCTCGGTGTTGATGCTGCTTTTGATTTTTTGATATTTTCTTTGCTGCAAAAATAAAAATAAAGTTCCTAATTTAAACATTTAATTTGATGATTATTTTATACACCTATCAATATAGATCCATCATTATGATTGTTATCATTCGTTTTGTACTTGTTTTTATTCGTGTTGTACGAAAAATGAAAAGGAGTTAGGTAACTATTAGGATTTAATTTTTTAACTTTAATACGGTAAATAGCATTCATAAAATTAAATTATTAGTGTGACAAGCAACATAATTTAGTAGTCACTTTTGAAACTAACGATATATTTATTTTAATGTTTCCTAAAAATTAATTTCAATTAAGTTCAAATGTTTTTTATTTCAAATAAACTTAAGATGGAAATCTTTAGAGGAGGCCTTTGTCGAAGGACAAGCTGTTTCAAAAAAGAGTGCAACGATCGCTGATAATAATAATTGAAATTAGAAACCAAGTTAAGTTTTTAGTTTAATAAAACTTTTTAAAAAAAAATTGAACCGACGAAAGCAGAAACTGAAAAGCGAAAAATTAAATGAAGCTTTTAGTCTTTTCCTAACTAAACTAATGTAAATAACTAATTATCAGTCGGCACCAAACAAAAATCAAAGTGTGTGCAAGTTGCACACAGATCTATTACCTAAAGTTGCAAGTGGTCGAGCGGAGAACGCATTTTTGAAAAGTTATTGTTTAAGTATCGACGGTGATGGACGAAAGGGCAGACATTGAGGATAGGTTTTGTATGGATGAAATTGTAAAAGCGTTGAACAGAATGAAATCAGGAAAGGCTCCAGGGTATGATAGGATATCAGTCGAAATGCTGAAGGCTGGACAGGGCGTGGTGGCTAGTCTGCTGTACCGTCTTTTCAACTTGTGCTGGAGTAATGGCCTGGTACCAAAAGACTGGTGTAAGGCCGTGATTGTGCCGCTCTACAAAGGAAAAGGGTCACAGCAAGACTGCAAGAATTACCGTGGCATTAGCCTTTTAAGTGTTGTCGGCAAATTGTATGCAAAAGTTTTGATTGAAAGAGTGATGAAAGTAACTGATGAAAAAATATGGGATGTGCAAGCGGGATTTAGAAAGGGCATGGGGTGTACGGATCAGGTCTTTTCCTTGCGATGCAAAGCTGAAAAATGTTTGGCCAAAGGTCAAAAAGTCTATTGCGCTTTCGTGGATTTGGAAAAAGCCTACGACAGAGTGATGAGGAATGAACTATGGTCTGCTTTGTCTATCTATGGGGTGAATAGCAACCTGATTCAAGCGTTGAAATCTCTCTATGCGGATTCTAGCGCTTGTGTCAGGATTAACGGCGCCTATTCTGACTGGTTCAGCATCGATAAGGGTAAGAGACAGGGATGTGTAGCGTCGCCGTGGCTGTTCAATCTATTCATGCACAGTTGTTTGAAAGATTTGAAAGAGAGTGAAAATGGTTTAGAAATGAATGGGTTACTTGTCAAATGTCTCCTCTATGCCGATGATCAAGTTATCCTTGCATCGTCGGAGGGGGAGTTATAGAAGATGGTAACAATTATGGATGGTGCTTTGAAGAGTAAAGGAATGAAAGTTAATGTTAGTAAGACAAAAGTTTTGGTTTTTGAAAAGGAAGAAGTTATGACAGAGTGCAATATTTTGATAGGTGACGAAAAGGTGGAACAAGTGAAAGATTTTGTATACATGGGTTCCATGTTTACGAGAGATGGCAAGCATGTGAAGGACATTGAAAGGAGAGTGAGTGCTGGTAATCAGGTGAATGGGGCACTACACACCTTCATGAACAGCCGCAAAGTGTCGGAAAAGGCACGGCTGGCTGTTCATGGGGGAGTGTTAGTGCCTGCTTATGTATGGTAGTGAAAGTTGGGTATGGCAGAAGAAATATGAAAGCAGAATAAATGCAGTAGAAATGAGAGCTTTGAGAAGTATGTGTGGTGTAACTTTGAGAGATAAAGTAAGGAATAACATGATAAGGGAGCGTTGTGGAGTGAAAGAAGATGTAGTGACAAAGATTGAGAAAGGTATGTTAAGATGGTTTGGACATATAAAGAGGATGGACGAGAGGAGATTGACGAAACAAGTATACGAAGCGAGTGTGGATGGAAGAGTTGGAAGGGGACGACCTCGGCGAACGTATCGCGATCAAATCGCGGATGTTCTCAAAAAATGCCAGGTTAAGAGTTCTCTAAACCGACGAGCATGCATGACGAGGTTAATGGACGTAGATGAAGCGAAAGAGGTGTGTCAGGATCGTAGCAGGTGGAAATCCATAGTCTCTGCCTACCCCAATGGGAAACAGGCGTGATAATATGTATGTATGTATGTATTGTTTATCGTTGAAAATTTCACGTTGTATTTGATGTTATGTAGTTTTTATTATTTATTTAAAGTAATTTAATGATCTTCGTTGATTGTTTGTTTGGCGCCGACACATAATTAGTTATTTACATTAGTTTAGTTAGGAAAAGACTAAAAGCTTCATTTAATTTTTCGCTTTTCAGTTTCTACTTTAGCTGGTTCAATTTTTTTTTTTAAAGTTATTTTTTTTTATTTTGTTGTGGCTAAAATCTAACTCCACTCTCCATTATGTTGTAGTGTAGAACTACATTTATGTGTGCCAAGTTTCAACAGAATCGATTAACAGGTAAGAATTCAGTGGGTGAACAAGCACTCATCCCCTGTTTTCCTGCCCTTAGGGGTGGATTTTGATTAAAATTTATATGGAACCAACTTCGAGATATACCCTATCTATTAAAAAAAGAATCATCTAAATCGGACTATTCTGTAAAAAGTTATGCGTGGTCATACATAAAAAAAAATACGCGTCGAATTGAGAACCTCCTCCTTTTTTTCGTCAGTTAAAATTCAAAAAACTGTGTATACAAAATAGTAATTGTCGTATTTCAAAAAGAATAAGTAGAATCTGTATGTTTATATTTATTTTAACAGTCTAAATAACGTATTACCCTGAGAAGTATATGAGTCTTATTTATTCAATAAACACGGAAAGTTGAATCATGTCTGCAAATCCAATATTCGTCGTTCGAATGTCAGCCAGCGTCTATGATATTCTTTTACATGTTGATTTATTTTGACGTTTATTTTATTTTCTTGAAGATTTTGAGAAAAAATAATATGTACCTACAAATCGGATCATCGCTGGTGTGGCGCGCAGTGTCCCGCGCGCACCAGTCAGGAGGAGGCTTCGTCTAATTCTAGGCCGCACGGAGAGAAGGGGCTAGCCTGCTAGGGGCTAGCCGGGACCTATCTATGTGTATAGGAGAATGCAGAGCCTATCCCACGCCTTGACCAAAGGTGGTTAGAGGAACACCGTGGTGGTTTAAGTCAGTAAGAGTCCGACCCTGGCTCCGGCTTCTGCGGCCAGAGTGCGTCCTGGAGGATTTCCCCACGTATGTAATGTTGATGAATTCATCATACAGAAATATATTTAAAGGTGCCACAGTTACTTTACGCCTTGCATATTGAGTACGCCACGGAGTGCCCCCATTATCTAGATCTTACGTCTTCTTTGACCATCCAAAGGTTGTCTGGAAGATATTGCTTTTAGCGATAAGACCGCCCATGTACCCATAATAAATATCTTTGGGACATTTTTACACAGCACCATCTAGTCCCAAACTAAGCAGAGCTTGTGCTATGGGTACTAGACAATAGATATAATACTTATATACATTTATTTTATTTTGTAAATACATACTTATAATACATAAGAAACATCCAGACCAACACAAACACTTATGTTCATCACACAAATATTTGTGTCCTGTGGGAGTCGAACCCACGACCTCGTGATCAGCAGTCCAACCCTCGAACCACTAGACCACAGACCCCGTCAATAAATAATTTATACGATGTTGCTGTTTACTACTATTTTCATGGTATATTCTATCTATCTATCAATCTATTATATAGGTACCTATTATGTTTCAATAACCTTACTAATCTAACCTTCTCATTGGGAGAAAAAGGCCTGTGGCCAGCAGTGGAACAGTAATGGGCTGCTTATGTTATGTAATGTTTCAGTAACTAATACTTATTTATTTTATTATTTTTAACGTATTTACGCATGCGAAGCGAAATCTAAAGATTTAAAGATTTAAATTGTGAAAAGAAAAAATCGCTCACGAGCAGGATTCGAACCTGCGACTCCTGGCTCAGTATGCCAGTGCTTTAGCCACTAAGCTACCGTGAACACGAGCAGTGTTCTTTCCACAATTTAAATCTTTAGATTTCGCTTCGCATGCGTAAATGCGTTAAAAATAATAAAATTATTAGTAAGGGTAGGCATATACGACTTTGATTTAACTGCAAAGTTAGTCGAGTCGGTTAAGAAACAATGTTTCTTAATAAGAAATCGCTGACGTCACTCAAAGATGTATAGTGGAGGATAATTTCGATACCACGAGCAGTGTTCACGGTAGCTTAGTGGCTAAAGCACTGGCGTACTGAGCCAGGGGTCGCAGGTTCGAATCCTGCTCGTGAGCGATTTTTTCTTTCCACAATTTAAATCTTTAATACTTATTTGGTATAAAAGCACAAGATACTGGTTGCCACATTTACTGAAAAACGGTGGGTTCTGTCGTGTCGACATGAGCTACTTATTGATAATATCTCAATAAGCTCATGCCGTGGTGTAAAGATTAGCCAGTCAGCAGGTTGGTAGCGCCCAGGGTGCGCTTATCTCTTCTCATGGGTGTCGTAAAAGGCGACTAAGGGATTCACCAGAGGATGGGCAGCAGCGTTCTCTGAGTATTTAACCAACCAACTGCGATCGCCAACCCGCCTGCCAAGCGTGGCGATTTTGGCATATCCCCCCCTTAATTGGGGGAAGCCTATGTCCAGCAGTGGACGTCTTTCGGCTGTAATGAGGGTGCGCTGGACGATCTCGAGGAGGCTCTTTAAATGCACCCTCGAACGGTAGGTTAAAAGTTATTTAAATTAAAAAACTCAGCCTGACATAAATTTACATCCAAGACAGCGAGGTGGCAATTGAAAACCTGGATGTTACCTTTACCTTGAATATTATGTAAAAAATGTTTTATTAATCTTTCTGGAAAAATTGCGGTATAGGTACCGGTGAAGTAGGCTTCACAGAAATTAAATTAACCTGTTTTACAATACCCTGACGCCCCTTTCTCAGAAATGTTGACGAATGTTTGTACGGTGATACTTCGTTTCCAATTCTATTAATTAATTAGTCTTTGGCAAGCTGTCAACACCCGTAAAATAGAGTGTTAGCGTCTTATATTAATTCACATTTGTCGCTCACATGCTCAAACTCGGCTGTTAAAATTACCAATAAAAGTTAATATCTCCCCCATTTGGCCTTAATATCGACACCTCAGAAGATTTATTAACTTTTCTGTTATTGTTGATTGAAATAGACGCGACAGTTTGAAAAATGTGTTCCAATTTTGGTTTACATTGCTGGTAGAGCTTTGAATAAGGGACTGTTATCTTGTGTATAGAGAGTAACGAATGTTGATTTGTGATGTATGGTCGTCGAATTCGAGGCAATTAATTTGTGCGTCACTACGATTTGTAAGTTATGAGCGTGCGCATCCCGCCCCTCGTTGCATGGACGGCTCGGCATGCATTTGGGTTGGCAAAGACTATGGTACGCAGAAGGGAAGCATTGATTGAAAAGCTTTCAACACACTAATAATGTTTTTTTCCACATTCAGATTAACTCTTTTTTAACCAACGAAAAAAAGGAGGAGGTTCTCAATTCGACGCGTATATATATATATATATTTTTTTTTTATTTTTTTTTTTTATGTATGACCACGCATAACTTTTTACAGAGTGGTCCGATTTTGATGATTCTTTTTTTAATGGATAGGGTATATCTCGAAGTTGGTCCCATTTAAATTTCAAAATCAAAATCCACCCCTAAGGGTAGTAAAATAGGGGATGAGTGTTTGTTCACACACTGAATTCTTACCTATTAACCGATTCTGTTGAAACTTGACACACATAAATACGTGGGACACTCAGAAAGTTTTGCGAAACTAAAAAAAATTGTTCTATACGTACATATATTTTTATCAAATCTTTTCAAAGTACTTTCCACCAGCCTCTATACAAAGATTCATGCGCCTAAACCAGTTTTCAAAACACTTTTTCCAGTCCGCCGCAGACACCTCGTTTACAGCCTGCTCGAACGCAGCCAGCGCATCTTCCGGCGACGAAAATTGTATCCCTTTGAGCTGATTTTTTATTTTTGGGAATAAAAAGAAGTCACACGGTGCTAGATCAGGGCTGTAAGGAGGGTGACCCAGGAGTTTGACTGGCGTGCTGTCCAGGAAGTCCCTCGTTTTGAGTGCGGTGTGCGCAGGTGCATTGTCGTGGTGGAGCAGTAGCCCGCGGAGCCCTGTGTTTGGTCGCTTGTTGCTTATAACAGAGAAAACTTCTGGCAAACATTTGGTAGTATACCATTCGGCATTAATGCTTCTTTGATCCCGTAAGGGAATTGATACCAAGTGGCCAGTCAAATTAAAAAAGCTAGCGATCAAAATCTTACCCCCGCTTCTAGATCGCTTCACTTTGGTAGGCGTTGGCTCATTTTGAAACACCCAAACAGTCGACTGGCGCTTGGTTTCTGGGTCGTATTGATAAATCCAGGACTCATCACCTGTAACGATGTCGTAAACACGCCGAGACGAGCCTGCTTCAAATTTGTTAAGCATATCACGGCACCATTCCACCCGGGCCTGCTTCTGAACATCGGTGAGGTTGTGCGGCACCCAGCGTGATACTATCCTCCTCACGCGAAGATGGCTGTGTAGAATCTCGTGAACGCTTCCCGATCCAATCTTCAATATGTGTTGAATCTCCTGATATGTAATTCGCCTATTGTCTTGGATTAAAATTTTCACTGCTAGCACGTTTTCTTCGGTAACAGCCGTCAAAGGGCGACCGCTTCTTTCGTCATCCCCCAAAGTTGGTCGACCGCGCTTGAATTCGTTATACCAACGATACACGGTTGCCTTGGAAGGGCCTTCATCCATGAATGCCATTTGAAGTCTATCGTACGATTCATCCGGTTTCAGGCGACACTTGAAATCGTATAAAATCATAGCTCTAAAATGTTCCCGGCGCAGATCCATATTTCAGTGAGACACAATACTTTGAATTAACTCGCAAAAAATGTGGAGGGAAATTTTGAAATTGGAACTTACTTATTTTTACTTATAAATAATCATATTTTCGAAAAACATTATAACTGGCCAGTCTCCCATATATAAAAACTTTTTTTCGCAATACTTTCTGAGGGGCCTGGTATAGTTCTAGACACTACGGCATAATGGAGACCTGGAGTTAGATTTTAACCACAAAAAAATGAAAAATAAAACTTTTTAACAAAAAATTGAACCGACGAAAAGTGAAACTGAAAAGCGAAAAATAACTATTTATGAGTCGGCGCCAAACAACCAATCAACGAAGATCATTAAATTACTTTAAATAAATAATAAAAACAACGTCACATCAAATACAACGTGAAATTTTCAACGATAAACAATAACTTTCCAAAAATGCGTTCTCCGCTCGGCCACTTGCAACTTACACGCACTTTGCATGTTAAAAGTTCGTTTGGCGCCGACTCATAAATAGTTATTTTTCGCTTTTCAGTTTCACTTTTCGTCGGTTCAATTTTTTGTTAAAAAGTTTTATCTTGCTGTCTGTTTGTCTGTTTGGTACAATTTTTGCAATCTATTTTAAACAAACTTTCCGATGAGATAGAAACTTGAAACATTAAAAATAGCTCAGACTGGATGACACTACAATATTAACACGCTTTCGTTTAAAAAAAACGTGGTGTGTAAACAACAAACTTTGGCGTAAGAATATGTTTCAGCTACTCATACAACCTGAAAACGACCTACTTAATCTATGTATATGGAATTATTTGTTTTAATTTAAACACATCTACAAAAAACAGAAGAAATTAAAAAAATTAAAATATCATAGAACTTTTATAAAACAAAGAAATCGGACTTAAACTAAAATATTCATTGCTCTTTGCCACAGCGATTGATTTATTTGGTCCCATTTACTTGCGCGTGCGCACGATACAAATATATCATCGTCGACGCTTTGATGCGCCGCTTGAAATATTCACTTTTGTATTTGTTTAATAATTTCTCAGCTTGGTGATTATTATTTTTATTTCAAACGAAATTGGTTGTAATTTACTGCCGTACAATATTTTGCTTTGAGCCATTCATCATTTAGAATTTTTCGTTAGTTTTAATGATGAAATTGCACTTCGACTGTTTTTTTGGACGCTTTCACTTAAATCGTAGGAAGCAACAAAAGTGATGTTATCTTACTAATATTATAAATGTGAAAGTATGAGTGTTTTTTTGCTCATTTTTCTTTCAATCACGCTGAAACGGGTGAACGGATTTAAATGAAATTGAAGAAAAGAAATGCATCTAGGATGTCAAATGTCTATTCCACATCCTTTTATAGAAAATTAGGAGTCACCTTTCATACTTACCATTACTCTACATTCGACACCATAACATAACATAACATCATGCCTGTATTTCCCGAAGTGGTAGGCAGAGGTGTATAGTACACCCACATTTCGCCAGTTATGTTATAGTCCCATGTTCGATACCAATACACTTAAATAGTCTTCTAAAACCCACAATAATAATATAAAAAGTCCGTCATTGTGGTAACCCTTTGTTATTGCTTCCAAAACTGTTTCCAATAACGCAACCGAAATTGTAACATACATAACGTTGGACTCAGTTGTAATTCAAGCGGGTGTTACTCTGCGTCAACGCTCGTCCCCTTTAATCCCCCTTTATGGGTTCAACGTTATAATTTTAACCTGTATTATTTTATATGTTGGACCATTATCGTGGATTAAGTTGAATATAGCATATTATTTATGTGTTCCGCATGTTGGTTACACGTGTTTATCTGTTCTGTGGTTTATCGTTGAATTAAGGTGAGAATGATCCTTTTGAATTTGGCTTATTAAGTATATCATATAAGCGGTGTGTGTATGCTGCATTCTAACAATAATCTAATAATACTTGAATTATATTTAACTTTTCTGTTTTGAAATGCCAGTTTTAGCATTAGGTACCTAGCTGAAAAAATAATCAGCACGTTATGATAGACGTCAAAAGTATGATGTAACCAGTGATACCCAAGCGGTTAAAATATTGCTTTCCGTGCAGGAGAGACTGAGTTCGAACTCAGCCAACACCTCTGACCTTTCGAATCCATGTGCGGCTTATAATTTAAAAGGAAAAACATCATGAGGAGACCTGCACACTTGAGAATGCTGCGTAAAGTTCTCGATGGTGTTTGTAGTTTGCCAACCCGCACTAGGCCAGCGTGGTGAACTAACGCCTTAACCTTCTTGTTCGGAGAAGAGGCCCATGCCTAGCAGGACAGTTATGGGCTGATTATGTGTCTAAAGTTATGATCGAAAACATAATTATAGACTGCAGGGGTCTGTAATCCTAAAAATAGAAAATCTGAATTTGAAACGATGTCTGAGGCACAGTGAGACGTAAATCTCCGAATTTATTGACTCACGCTCTAGAAATATATTCTACAAACTCGACTCGCCAATCTAAAATTCAGGACTTCAGATAACCTCCTGGATATGGTAAAATATTTGAAAATTGAATCTGGAAATGTCGTTCTATCTAAGTAAAAAGTAAGTATGTCTGAGACTTCCTGAAAACCAAATTTCCAAGCCAAAACTAGATAGAAATAATTTAAGTATATTCCTTGAACATGAGATCACCCTAGAGATAGAATCTAGAGAAGAAAGTTAACCGCACTTTTTAAGCGTGGGCTTATATTGCTTAGAATAGAGCTCAGTACCTACTATGGTTCATGAATTTTAAATTGGACGAAAGTGAGCTTCTGTAGTACATAACATCAGAACTAATGAAGTATCTACGTCACTGGTGGAATCTATAATATCAGCACCATCACAATAAGCCACTTAGTAGACTGCTGAAATGATACCTACACATTACTGAATGCTGGAATTAATTAATTTATTCCTCCAACGCAACGGTCTTACTAATACTCATTATTAACCTTAATTATTATTCCTGATTACTCACGGTTTTGGTTGTCAATATTGTTATTTATTAGTGGACACAGAGTGCCTCGACATAAATTTGTAGTAAGTAAAATCAGGTAGGTTGTTCCGTGTGGTGCCGGACATAAAGAATTGCGCCACCCTATCTATTCTCATGGGTGTCGTAAAAGGCGACTAAGGGATTCACCAGAGGATGGGCAGCAGCGTTCTCCCAACTAACTGCGATCGCCAACCCGTCTGACAAGCGTGGCGATTATGGCATATCCCACCAACATGCTTGGGGGTGGCCTATGTCCAGCAGTGGGTGTCTTTCAGCTGATGTGATGATAATGAGGTACAATCAAAATTGTATTAGTGTGAACATGAAAGCAAATAAAATAATTAAATGCAACATTTTCTCAAAGGGTTCTATTGGTTCTTATTGACTTTTTACTGGAACCTCAAAAAATTAATGTTAGAAATTGGTTTGAATTCTGCATTTCAAACACACGTAATGGGGTGCATTTAAAGAGCCTCCACGAGTGACGATATTTAATTGATCGTCTGGCGCACTCTGGGCAGTCAGCCCCGCTATCAACCTGCTGACTAGTTAATCTTTTCCCCACGACATGAGCTATTATTATTATGTAGCTCATGTCGACACGAAGAAGAAGAAGAAGAAGAACACACGTATTTTTTTTAACAAATTCTCTTGGTACGAAGCTTATCTCCAATTGTAGACAAATACTGTAACAAATCAATAATTCTATATGAGGATATGTAGGCATACACAATTTATTTCGGTTACAATACTCTTGATTGGAAACAAAACAAACAAGATTCGATTGTGTGCCTTCTAAATTAACACAGAACTACCTTGACACAAATTGATACTGTAATCAAAACTAAATTAGTAGAAACTGTAACTAGAACAAGGAAATATATCTAAAATTACAAACATTGACAAACGATGTTCATTGAAAACATAATGCGATTCACGAGATAATTTGTCATGGTGTATTAATAAAATTATAATACAAAATCATTTTAGAACATTCACTTGGTTATAATAAATCTAATTACGATCCTGTCACATTTGATCTTGAAAAGGATGAAAATAATTATGCTGATACAATATTAATAACGGTGAACGAAGGAATAATTCTGTCTTTTGACGAGACAAATGTAGTATTAATGAGTCGTTGGTAGATGGTTGTAGATTACTGTAACCTCAAAAACCTCTTTTTACTGGAACCTCAAAAAATTAATGTTAGAAATTGGTTTGAATTCTGCATTTCAAACACACGTAATGGGGTGCATTTAAAGAGCCTCCACGAGTGGCGATATTTAATTGATCGTCTGGCGCACTCTGGGCAGTCAGCCCCGCTATCAACCTGCTGACTAGTTAATCTTTTCCCCACGACATGAGCTATTATTATTATGTAGCTCATGTCGACACGAAGAAGAAGAAGAAGAAGAACACACGTATTTTTTTTAACAAATTCTCTTGGTACGAAGCTTATCTCCAATTGTAGACAAATACTGTAACAAATCAATAATTCTATATGAGGATATGTAGGCATACACAATTTATTTCGGTTACAATACTCTTGATTGGAAACAAAACAAACAAGATTCGATTGTGTGCCTTCTAAATTAACACAGAACTACCTTGACACAAATTGATACTGTAATCAAAACTAAATTAGTAGAAACTGTAACTAGAACAAGGAAATATATCTAAAATTACAAACATTGACAAACGATGTTCATTGAAAACATAATGCAATTCACGAGATAATTTGTCATGGTGTATTAATAAAATTATAATACAAAATCATTTTAGAACATTCACTTGGTTATAATAAATCTAATTACGATCCTGTCACATTTGATCTTGAAAAGGATGAAAATAATTATGCTGATACAATATTAATAACGGTGAACGAAGGAATAATTCTGTCTTTTGACGAGACAAATGTAGTATTAATGAGTCGTTGGTAGATGGTTGTAGATTACTGTGAAAATATAGAGAACACATGCGAAACGTGAATACATGATGGTCTTTTATTGAAGATGTAGAAGATTGTATAAACTTTTAGGTAACTACATTATTATAATAAATCAAGTCTTAATCAGAATCCCACTATAGTTCTAAGCTGTATTTGTGTCAATTAAGTATTACATATTATGTATGTTTTATTAAACAACTAATACTTCTTTATCTGTATGGTTATTAACTGTTTTATAATATCTATGGTGTTGTCTTTTTTGGTCTCTTCTCAAGTATGTAGCCTCTGTTTCATCATTAACCTGCGCCGCATGCCGTCCAGTGCGGGCCAACACGCGTGTGACGTTTAATTTTGTACCCCTATGATTGATGGCCCACCTCGTTCATTTTCATACTTTTGTTATATTCGCGAATCTAACTGGAAGGACTATGTTCACTGTATGTATTGTTGTAAATTGATTTATGACCTGTTGTTTAGATGTAATGTAGTAAGCTTCCTTTTGTTCTTTATTAGCGAGCTTTTAAGGTTCTATGTTTGTTGGAATGGACAGCAGATTTTACCTTATTAAGTATTGATACGTTTTTGATACCGATCATACTATAAATGATTTTTATTGATTTTGCTCAACAAAATTTTTGATTAAGCCTGTATTGAAAATCGCTGTTCATGATGTATGAAGAATTGAATAAAATAAAATAAAATCGATCTTACACTATCTGAAGCTGTATTCATACATAGTACCTAAGCTAGTTTTGTTCCTATACATCTTATACACATAAGTACAAACATAAAGCAAACATAACATTCTACAAACAGACAGTACGGACTGGTTCATACGGCTTCTCAATAAATAATATACATGCGACTGTAGAAACCTTACAAATCTAAACCACTTCGTTTGGCAAGCCTACAAAACCATTAATGTATGGTCCACCTAATTGTTTTTGTAGTTCATTAAAGAAAATGATTTAATGTTTTAGAATAATTTTGCCACTTGGGTTTTGATCAGTTTCGTCATTAAATAGTTTGCATTCCAATTAATGAGAGTTTTCTACAAATTATTTATTTATGCCTATTAAAAGACAATCATAAGAAACTGATATTTCCATATTTTTCATAGGAGAGATTTTTCATATTATAATAACTCAACGTCTACGCAATGGTTCAATATTTATTATAACAGCAGCAAAATGGATTGCTCGTCGCATTTTGTTGTTATTGGTGGAAATCATTTACCACTTTACTTTCATTAGCTACTTTCCGACTATCAAATGGCTTCACCAATTTTTGCATCGCCTTCGTGACAACTACCAAAATAAGTCTTTATAGAGGAAAAGAAGACGATTAAGATTAATATTTTGCAGATTAGGTATTTGAAGAAACTATCGCTGTCGCTTTGCCTCAAGTAAGTGCGATAAGGACAACTGTAGTTCTGAGTTAGTAAAAAAGTCATAATTCGAAGTTTGGCTCTCGACTATTTTCCCCTCCAAAACTGGACCAGTTTGAAAGATAATATATTGCATTAGCTGAATAAGAAGAACTGTACTGCTATGTTTTTTATTTTTCATAAATAGTTATCAAATTTCTAGGCCTCTGTAGATAGCAGTCTAAATAGACATTTTAAAGATTTTTTGAGGGTTTGTAGAAAAAATAATCAACAAAAACGAAACATAGAGGCATAGAAAAAGCTGATATTTACTCGAAAAATCATTGGATTACAAACCAGAAAGAAAACAGTCGAGAGCATTTGTATGGAGAAAAGACAACCCGCATTTCCTCTTATGGCCTTTTACGTTACTGCCAACTAGTGTTAATTTTTTACCTATCTTATGATCAAATATAAGTTATTCTGAGAAAATAACGAATATAATATATCTTTCTCTCGAGGATCTTGCAAGCAATACCATAGTGCATAGGGAGCAACACATCAAACGTACATTACATTGTATTCATTCCGATTGATGCGGGCTTGTCACTCGTACAACTATTATACAGTCAATAAGTGACGCTATTGAATACCACAACCTGATATTGACATGACGGGGGGCCATACGGGCTTGCCCGTCTGATGTCTCATTATACTTGGTTATGTTTGTCACGAAATCATGGCCAGTCCGAAACAAATGAATGGTAATAAGAAGGTAAATATTTGAAGAGTACAGTTGTATGTGAAATGGGTGTAATAGCTGTGCTGTAGTAATGAAAATTGACATGATTTTTATTGGTAAATTTCTCCGTACTCCTTGCTACTTGAGTACTTACTAAGGGTGTCAAAAGTTGTACGGTCATACATCACCGACTGTACTTCTCGTAGGATAAATGGAATGTACAAATTCGTAGACATTTACATGCGAAAACCTAACAATGGGCTCTTTTAATGTTTTTTTTTTTCAGAAAACCCATGGATTTCATTGTTCTTCCAACTTTGGAATTCAACATTGCTATCATAGGACCTGGTGGTAGTTTTCAGAAATTCAGTTTTGTAAAGTGTTCATTTGTCTTAGCGATTGCCTTCTATACAAGTAAATACAAATGCTGGCAGAATACATGAGGTGCTTGTTACAAGTTGGTTAGTAGAATTCCAAGAGCTAACACGAGTGCAGATAACGTACTGCAGACAGGCTACGGTAGCCAATCAGACATGCCAACCGTACGTCGCGTTGCTGATGGATGACTTCGTAGCCTGCTTGAATAATGTCGTAACTGTCTAACCAGTAGGAACCTTCGTTGTACAGTCAACTTTTTCTATTAACTATTCTACTAATAATTATAAATGTGAAAGTTTGTGAAGATATTTGGATGCTTGTGACTCAATTACGCTGAAACTGCTAACCGGATTTGGATGAAATTTGACATAACCCGGTTTAAACGAAAGGCTGCTTTACTCAAAGGATGTGCCATAACTTTTTATGTGATAAGCCGAATTATATGCGGGCGAAGCCGTGGGCAGAGTCTAGTTTCAAAACAATGTAAAGAAAAATGTGTAAATGTGTAGATGTTATTTATTTAATGTAAAGAAAAGTATGCAAGAGGGAAGGCAAGCTTGCTTTTCATCGGGTCTGAGTTCGAAGTTAAAAGCCACCCTGCTTCCTAACTCATGGGTGGTTTCGAATTTAATTTGATGATGTGTAGTCTGCTAACCTGCAGTAAAAGCGTGTTGGACTTAGGCCTGAACTCTTTTCACTGTACAGTGGGTACCGTGCCTAATAGTGGGATACTAATAAGCTGGTTATGGTTTATAAAGTATGCACTTTCAAAATGCAGAGTATCTTCAAAATAAGGTAACATCGATCGTCAAAAACTTGGATACAGTAAATTGATCTCAGTTCATTAGTGTTCATTGAACATTGGTTAATATCTAATACAGCGAGAGTAATTAGTAGAGTTTTAGTAGAAATTAATGACAAGACCTACTCCTAGACGTACATTGCTAAAAAAGAGTCCCTGCCACTGATAGACAGGTGTGTTTGGAATAAATGTTCTTCCTTAAAAAATATGGGAAACATTTGAGAAAAAAAAAAAAAAAACTGATATGACTATAGCAGTGTACGTGCAATACCCCAAAAGTAATACTGCCGTAATCGTAACGACTGGTAAGTATAAGATTAGTAATCAAGCAACATTGTATATCTACTTGGTAGATATTTGTTGCGACACCGAGTAAGTACAGTCGACGGTCGACCGCACGTCAGTGGTAACAGTTTAACATTGACAGTGCCATTATTTCGTAAGCAGTAAGGGCGGTTTTCTAATTCAAGTGTTACCACTGTCATGCAGTCAACTGTACTAAGTTCAAAGGAATAATGTATTCATTCATCGACCATTTAACCTCATTGAGTTCTTTACTTCTATTTAACAATACCCAAATACATTGCACTACAGTAAATAAACAGTCGTTAAGATAGAATCGTTAACCTTAATTCACAGCTAATGACTTGTTCATTAAACGTAACTCGTGTATTAAACACTGGTTAGTCGCTTACTGGACACCGACGGTGACGTGGGAAAGCAAATAGTGGGCTGTGACGTCATGTGATTATACGAGGTATGTTGAAACTAAACAAGCTTCGATGCTAATTGTGTCTGACACCACACATAAAACAATAAAATCTTCAACATTAAACCGACTTCGTGTTGGATAGGTAGAAAGGGACGCATTTCTGGTAGTGAATCATGGTATTAATTGATTTATCCAATCTTTTTTATGTAATATAAGTATGTATTTACGAAAAAAAAGTATATAAGTATCATATCCATTGTCTAGTACCCATAAGCACAAGCTCTGCTTAGTTTGAGACTAGATGGTGCTGCGTAAAAATGATCAAAAATATTTATTATTATTATTATACCTAAAGTTGCCAGGTGGTATCCAAAAAGAGGAAAAAGAGGTCCTTTTAGACAAATTGACCTCCTGTCCTCCTTAACATTCCGAATATTCTCCTTTTCTCAAATTTTTCACGCACGTCTCTAACACAGCTAATGATATACTCACGCACCTGATGGCATAGAATATACTAACGACAAGAAGCGACACTTAAGCATGTGTGCTCGTAAAATTGCTCGCGGCTGTGTGCGGGTCGGGGTGAGCGCGGGGGCCGTGCGCGGTGCGCGGCGTGTGGAACGGGCAGTCTCTCGGCTGCCTCAGCGAAGGCTTATTGCATTCACGCGCTCGCTCAAGGTCACCGGCGAGTGAGCTCACACGTACACGGAGTGTCACCGCTGTGCTGATGGTGCGTTGGAATCCTTTTTCTCAAAGATTAAAGTAATAAAAACAGTAAAGTTATTTATATATCATTTTATTTACGCAGGTCCTCCTTTTTCTTCTAAAACTCTCCTTTTTAGGGTTCCGTACCCAAAGGGTGCCAAACGGGACCCTATTACTTTCGCTTCGCTGTCCATCCGTCCGTCCATCTGTTGTCACAGGACTATATATTATGAACGGTAATAGGTAGCCGGTTGAAATTTTCTCAGAATATGTGTTGCTATGAGTATCACTTCAAATAATTAACAAGACATACAAGAAACCTCGAAAAACATGGTTTTTTTTCAACGTTTTCGTTTCTGCTTTATCTTCAAAACGGTAATACCACAGATAATATAATACTATAGGTAATACACACTAGCATCAAACATGGTCTGATTATAGTGCATAGGTACGATTAGTTTAGCAACAAATACTCAAAATAGGGCAAACATAGACGTGTTTCAGTCTGAAGGGTATGGGTGCCGGTAAAATTACAATCACATGAGAATTTCCATCTTCATGTCTCAGTTTGACGAACCGACTTTCGGTACCATTTAGGCAACAGCCTAGGTTGTATTGCAGTTATTATGGGCAAAGGAAACCACTTAACATCAGGTGGTCGGTTTGCCATCCAATACTTTATAAAAAACCGCCCAAGAGCATGTCGGGCCATGCTTAGTATTATAGGGTTCCTTCTGTATATATTCTTTATTCAAACAATGTTACATTGTGTCAGAAATATACATAAAAAAATACATTACAAAAGCAATAAATGATTAGCAATTGATATACCTACAATAATAATTAATCAATACATTACAATAAAATATTTCATTATAATAAGCAATGCAGGGTATACAATAATAATCAATACACTAGTAAAATAATTTCTAACATTAATTAATTATAACCAATTATAACAACGCCCAATTATGGTCGAAATTCGACCGCAATTCATTAAATTTTTATGATTGAATTATGCAAAAAAAAATACTATTTCCATGTTTTTTTTTTATAGATAACACTCAGGCTCGTCAATAGCTACTAGACAAAAAATTAAATAAAAAATCGTTTGACAAACAAAAGAGAAAATGGTACTGAACTGTTTTGTCATTGCCTATTTATTTATAGAACATACTAATTTACGAATACCTACTTATTTCATAAAATTAATGTTAAACAGACCACATTTGTACAATTTGTCAAACCCTACAAGTCATCGATTGAATAATAGCAACCTTTCAGAAGAAATGCCTTAAGTTTAGATTTAAATTCACCTTTATACACAATGCTCTTGAGTTCGATGGGTAGTCTGTTAAAAAGTTTTATTGCCATATAGCGAGAGAGAGCAGTGTTTTGTAATATTGAGAGTAGGTGTCAATTTATACGTGGGACACTCAGAAAGTTTTGCGAAACTAAAAAAAATTGTTCTATACGTACATATATTTTTATCAAATCTTTTCAAAGTACTTTCCACCAGCCTCTATACAAAGATTCATGCGCCTAAACCAGTTTTCAAAACACTTTTTCCAGTCCGCCGCAGACACCTCGTTTACAGCCTGCTCGAACGCAGCCAGCGCATCTTCCGGCGACGAAAATTGTATCCCTTTGAGCTGATTTTTTATTTTTGGGAATAAAAAGAAGTCACACGGTGCTAGATCAGGGCTGTAAGGAGGGTGACCCAGGAGTTTGACTGGCGTGCTGTCCAGGAAGTCCCTCGTTTTGAGTGCGGTGTGCGCAGGTGCATTGTCGTGGTGGAGCAGTAGCCCGCGGAGCCCTGTGTTTGGTCGCTTGTTGCTTATAACAGAGAAAACTTCTGGCAAACATTTGGTAGTATACCATTCGGCATTAATGCTTCTTTGATCCCGTAAGGGAATTGATACCAAGTGGCCAGTCAAATTAAAAAAGCTAGCGATCAAAATCTTACCCCCGCTTCTAGATCGCTTCACTTTGGTAGGCGTTGGCTCATTTTGAAACACCCAAACAGTCGACTGGCGCTTGGTTTCTGGGTCGTATTGATAAATCCAGGACTCATCACCTGTAACGATGTCGTAAACACGCCGAGACGAGCCTGCTTCAAATTTGTTAAGCATATCACGGCACCATTCCACCCGGGCCTGCTTCTGAGCATCGGTGAGGTTGTGCGGCACCCAGCGTGATACTATCCTCCTCACGCGAAGATGGCTGTGTAGAATCTCGTGAACGCTTCCCGATCCAATCTTCAATATGTGTTGAATCTCCTGATATGTAATTCGCCTATTGTCTTGGATTAAATTTTTCACTGCTAGCACGTTTTCTTCGGTAACAGCCGTCAAAGGGCGACCGCTTCTTTCGTCATCCCCCAAAGTTGGTCGACCGCGCTTGAATTCGTTATACCAACGATACACGGTTGCCTTGGAAGGGCCTTCATCCATGAATGCCATTTGAAGTCTATCGTACGATTCATCCGGTTTCAGGCGACACTTGAAATCGTATAAAATCATAGCTCTAAAATGTTCCCGGCGCAGATCCATATTTCAGTGAGACACAATACTTTGAATTAACTCGCAAAAAATGTGGAGGGAAATTTTGAAATTGGAACTTACTTATTTTTACTTATAAATAATCATATTTTCGAAAAACATTATAACTGGCCAGTCTCCCATATATAAAAACTTTTTTTCGCAATACTTTCTGAGGGGCCTGGTACTGTAAGTCTTGTCTTCTTGTATCTTGACGTCGCTGTCTTTCCTCTTCTGTCTCGTATTCGTGAATGTACTTTGCGAGTCTAGTAAGCACATCCTTAAGTAGGTGTAATTACAAACGAATCAAATCGAATATTAATCATGGCTATTTTAGTTTTTGCAATAATCGGCAGCATTCGCGACTCAGAGCGTGTTGTTAGTAGCGCCATCTAGCGATAATTTCAAGAAGCCAAATTTAAGAAGTGTGTCATGTCAAAGTTACCTTTTGTAATTTTTTCAAATAGAAAGTAGCTAAAGGAGCATTATTTGCTTTGACCATTTTCTCTAAGGTCAATGACCTTAGAACTAGGACGTTTTAAGTATTTTACAGTTTTCTCTCTATAACTAAAAAAATTGTAATCACATTATACTCGAAATAATTTTAAAAGAGAGTTTTCACAAAGGTCTATCAATGTGGAAGATTATAAGTTTCTACGTTGCATAGTTTGGAAATGGCAGGGGGGGGGACACATTGCAAGCCACTTTGGCGGGCTATATTTCGCAGATGGTACACCTGATAAAAAAGTGGTGTATAAACATTACCTTCATTTTTAGTAGATCTATTCAATGATACCCCAAACGAGGGGGTGCAGCGAAAAAAAATTTTCATCCCCATTTCACATGTATGGACGCCACCCCTAAAATACATAAAAACGGTTTTTTTATTCTTTTAAAATTGAGATCTATATGTAGACTATTTTTTAACAAAATTTCATTTACTTATGTTTATAACTGTAGAAGTTATTAAACTGTAAAGGATTAGGACAGACGGACAGACGGACGGACATGACGAAACTATAAGGGTTCCTTGTAGGGCTTCGGAACCCTAAAAAACATATGTGGCGGTACCTGCCTAAGAAAGAGATGCAAAAATTCACATTTCGCGTACGTTTGTTGATGTCTTTTGATAAACTCTCGTAAATTAAATCAGTTTATATGGGGTATTACGTCGATGGGTGGTATGGAACCCTTACTGCGTGAGTCCGACTCACACGTGGCCGGTTTTTTTATAAAATCCTCCGTTTCTAACCCACTTCAAAAAAAGGAGGAGGTTATTGTAAATCGCTCTCCTTTAATTTTTGGATTAGGAGACTCGAATAATATCCAGCTTTTTCTATACTTATATATCTATATCTATCATCTTGGTCTAGCATGTTTATTGAACCTAATTACATCTCATTAAAACTGGTTTTGAACAGTCTGTATTTTGGTGGTTTCAATAACAGTTTAATCCAGAGTTAAACTTATTAAATAGTTCCCGAAACACCATATTATAGTCGACGAACGATCGCAAACTGATCATGGTTCGCCAAACAACACTCCATTATTAGACTTGCTACACTAAACGACCAATGAAAGGCGAATACGAAGTTTATTTCAGAGAAAGTCAGTTACGATTTATCGTCCCAAAAACAGATCCCTTTAACATATTCGCTTTATTGACAGATAAAAACGACAGTTTAGCTGAAGTAACAAATGTGTCAGCGCTTCGTGTATTAAAAGAGTGTGTTAGTTAGACAAAAGTTTGTCTGTTTTTCATTTCTTAATAATATTAACATACGGCCAAAATTGATATCCAATCTATCTAGCATTTGCCCTACTAGAGATATAAATTTGACATAAGATCCATATAAAATATGCCAAATCCCTATCTATCTCTATTATAGCAAATCGTGGATAGATTGTATATTAATTTTGGCCGTTAGTGCACAGTCGATGTATTGTATAGGCAAAACGAAGCGGCTCTTTGTCTAGAACTGGCAACATGATTAAATTAACAATTATTTTTTTAAATTTGCCGCTACATTTTCTTATTTAACGCCCCAAATAGGTTTTTTCTTTTTCAGTAGTCTGCAGAAGAATTCATAATATCGACAGGTCCTAATGCAAGTGCAAAAAACACGATTTTACAGAAGTGCTGTTAAAATATTCTAAGGCTCGTACACAAATGCACCGTACTTGCATTTGATTACAACTTTATATCTCCGATACTATTTGATATATTTAATACAGTGCAAAATATACCAGGTGTGAGGTGATTGATGTAGTAAAGTGGATTTCACACTTTTTCGGGTTGCACCAGTATACGTATAGGACCCATCGATATGAGGTCTTCGCTAAAATTCTCTTTAATAAAAAGGAATTGAAAACAACTGATTTATAATGTCTTAGGTTTCCGCGATCACGGAATGTTATTATTACTAACAATGATAACTTGAGAATACCTTAAATACATCGTTATCAGCTCATATACGTCTAAGTCGCTTGTAAAAGAAGATTGCCACAGAAATCTAAATAATAAGGTAATAGAAATGTTATCTACCATCTATTAATACCGGAACGCATGTCGTCGGTTTGCCGCTACCAACACATAAATACGCAATTACACCATACAATTTTAGTGACTCTGCGTCCAAAACAGCACTGATGATCAAGGAACTTTGCCACTTCTATTACCTTACATTATTGAGATTTATATGGTCTTTAGTTAAAGAATTGGTGATCATAATTAGATTTTATTATAGTATAAGAATAATCAGATACTTTTGAATTATTTTATTTATATTTATATATATATATATATTTATTTTATTTGAATACTTTTCCACCCCTTAAAAAGACATGTGGGTGGACAATATAATATAACAATGTGAAAAATCTATTATAAGTATATATTTACAAAAATAATAGTATATAAGTATTATATCCATTGTCTAGTACCCATAGCACAAGCTCTGCTTAGTGCTTAGTTTGGGGCTAGATGGTGTTGTGTAAAATTGACAAAAAAAAAAAAAAAATATTAGAAAAATCCGTTTTCCCAATTTCACGACGGACCACTGAAAGAGGATAAAAATATTCAGGGCGTTAAATAAAAAGATGTAGCAGTAAATTTGTCGTCATTTAAACAGATTAAAAGAAAATGTAGCGTGATATTGAACGGCGAATTTATTTGATACTTCCCCGCTCTGTGTTATTTATAGGGACTTTGACGGGCTGACTAACTGAGAAGTTTTTAAGATCCTTACACTTCCTTTTCACAGCTACTGTTGGTTCATTCTTGATGGCTCGAGTGCCACAGTTCACTTGCTTGCACTGGATTAGAGTCACACACGAAATAAGTACAAGTTTATTTCGTTCCATACATTTTTAACCGAGTTGGTATCCACTATGTATGGAATAGCATATACTTTTTCATGATTTTAAAACTGGTGCCATAGTAAAAGTTGTGAATGATGAGCAGATGAAATCAGCGCTGGATGTTCCACGCCAGCACATGATGAGTTGGTGACCCTTTTGGCATGGGCATGTCCGGCAGCAACTTCATGTTTTTCTTATATCTTTAGTATTTTTAATAATGTTATTGTTGTGCTGTCCTGTCACTGTACTGTGCCAAATAAAAGTTTTTCATTCTTTCTTTCCAGCAGATACTACCCTGAAGTGTTTTTTGTTTATATAAAATCATCATTATCATAACTGGCGAAATGTGGGTGTATTATTACACCTCTGCCTACCCCTTCGGGGAAATACAAGCGTGATGTTATGTCATGTTGTTATCATTATCATCATCATTTCAGCCGAAAGACGTCAACTGCTGGACATAGGCCTCCCCCAAGTATCGCCACAACGACCGGTTCTGCACTTTTCACATCCAGCAGATTCCCGAAACCTTCACCAGATTGTCGGTCCACCTTAATGTATAAAATAACCCTGTATAATGCACATGGGCCTCATGTGCATTCGTAAGAACACCTACAAATTGGGAGAAATTGTAATGCAGGAAAATTTAAATTAACATAACATAACATAACATCACGCCTGTATTTCCCCGAAGGCAGAGGTGTTATAGTACACCCACATTTCGCCAGTTATGTTAATAAATTATTAAAACTACTATTAAATACTTAGGTGTCTACCTGGACAGCCACCTGAGATGGTCCAAGCATGTAGATTCACTGCGTACCATGGTTAGGAAACTTCTTTTCATATTCAAACGATTGGCAAAAATAGCCAATGACAAAATTATTAAAACTATGTATTTCGCGCTATGCCAATCTATTTTGGGGTACTGTATTGTATCCTAGGGAGTGGCTGCACAGACCTACTTAATTAAAGTAGAGCGAGCACAGCGCACGTTGCTGAAATGTGCATACGGCCGTCCGTACAAATACTCAACTGACCTTTTGTATCAGGAGACTCAAGTACTAAGGGTAAGGCAGCTGTACATTATGTCTATTACCTTGCGCTTTCATAGGAATAGCCTTACGAGCACTGCTAAATCACGCTCAAAACGTTTACTGAAATGGGATATGATTATTTGTCACAAGTCGTTCGGTCAAAAGTCTTTCCTTTTTATAGGACCATATATCTATGGAAAATTAGATTCCAAGCTGAAAATTGCTACACTACTAAACAGCCATGCAAGAGTAAAGTCTTGACGTGGCTACTGAATTTGAATTATATGCAAACTGAGGACATCCTGGTCATACCTAAATAGGGCTGGACACACACAACACCCCCCACACAAACAACACACACAACACCCCCACACAAACAACACAAACAACACACACAACACCCCCCACACAAAAAACACACAAAACAACCCCCCACATACACACCCAAGCACATACACAAGATACCAATATTTTTAGCTGTTTTTTTGTTTTTTGTTTTTGTTATTTATAACTCATTTACCATTAAATTCATTCTGAACCGTGTAAACTATGTCTTCTGGACTAAAAGAGACTAGAACCCACGACACAGGGAATCCTAGTGTGAGGTCTAGGGCTTCAACCAATGTTATGTATATTTTTTGGCACAATAAATAAATTTTTAATTTTAATTTTAAATTAAATCAGAAATAATTCATGAATTTTGTGCCATCGAAATCTATTTTGTTTTATCATATTTTTAATAATAACATATATTCAAAACCATATTTTAAAGTATATTCTATGTATCTATCTATCTAATTTTAAAATCTATTGCCATTGTTTTATAAACAGGATGAATACGTGGGACACTCAGAAAGTTTTGCGAAACTAAAAAAAATTGTTCTATACGTACATATATTTTTATCAAATCTTTTCAAAGTACTTTCCACCAGCCTCTATACAAAGATTCATGCGCCTAAACCAGTTTTCAAAACACTTTTTCCAGTCCGCCGCAGACACCTCGTTTACAGCCTGCTCGAACGCAGCCAGCGCATCTTCCGGCGACGAAAATTGTATCCCTTTGAGCTGATTTTTTATTTTTGGGAATAAAAAGAAGTCACACGGTGCTAGATCAGGGCTGTAAGGAGGGTGACCCAGGAGTTTGACTGGCGTGCTGTCCAGGAAGTCCCTCGTTTTGAGTGCGGTGTGCGCAGGTGCATTGTCGTGGTGGAGCAGTAGCCCGCGGAGCCCTGTGTTTGGTCGCTTGTTGCTTATAACAGAGAAAACTTCTGGCAAACATTTGGTAGTATACCATTCGGCATTAATGCTTCTTTGATCCCGTAAGGGAATTGATACCAAGTGGCCAGTCAAATTAAAAAAGCTAGCGATCAAAATCTTACCCCCGCTTCTAGATCGCTTCACTTTGGTAGGCGTTGGCTCATTTTGAAACACCCAAACAGTCGACTGGCGCTTGGTTTCTGGGTCGTATGGATAAATCCAGGACTCATCACCTGTAACGATGTCGTAAACACGCCGAGACGAGCCTGCTTCAAATTTGTTAAGCATATCACGGCACCATTCCACCCGGGCCTGCTTCTGAGCATCGGTGAGGTTGTGCGGCACCCAGCGTGATACTATCCTCCTCACGCGAAGATGGCTGTGTAGAATCTCGTGAACGCTTCCCGATCCAATCTTCAATATGTGTTGAATCTCCTGATATGTAATTCGCCTATTGTCTTGGATTAAATTTTTCACTGCTAGCACGTTTTCTTCGGTAACAGCCGTCAAACTTCAGCGACCGCTTCTTTCGTCATCCCCCAAAGTTGGTCGACCGCGCTTGAATTCGTTATACTAACGATACACGGTTGCCTTGGAAGGGCCTTCATCCATGAATGCCATTTGAAGTCTATCGTACGATTCATCCGGTTTCAGGCGACACTTGAAATCGTATAAAATCATAGCTCTAAAATGTTCCCGGCGCAGATCCATATTTCAGTGAGACACAATACGTTGAATTAACTCGCAAAAAATGTGGAGGGAAATTTTGAAATTGGAACTTACTTATTTTTACTTATAAATAATCATATTTTCGATAAACATTATAACTGGCCAGTCTCCCATATATAAAAACTTTTTTTCGCAATACTTTCTGAGGGGCCTGGTAGTTAAACACTCGCCGAGAATCTTGGTCACAGGACAGGGAAATGTTGATAGATACATATAGTTAATTATTTCAGCAATATAGTAATACCTACGTTCCATGTCATCATCATCATCATCATTTCAGCCGAAAGACGTCCACTGCTGGACATAGGCCTCCCCCAAGCATCGCCACAACGACCGGTCCTGTGCCTTCCGCATCCAGCGGAATCCCGCGAACTTCACCAGGTCGTCGGTCCACCTTGTGGGGGGCCTACCCACGCTGCGCCTTCCAGTACGCGGTCGCCACTCCAGAACTTTACTGCCCCATCGGCCATCCGTTCTGCGAGCAATGTGCCCCGCCCACTACCACTTAAGTTTGGCAATTCTTCGGGCTATGTCGGTTACTTTCGTTCTCCTGCGAATCTCCTCATTTCTGATTCGATCACGCAGGGACACTCCGAGCATAGCCCTCTCCATTGCCCTGCCACGTTCCATGTATTCGTATAAAATTAACAGAAATGTTAATACAGGTTGTACAATAAATATTACGCGACGAGAATTCCATAAACTAACAGTTCTAATTCATATTAAACTGAGAATATCTCACTTAATATAAAGTAGTACTTGTCATAGTAATTAAGTTCTCTCTCATAAACACTTCAGCGTGATCTTTCGTCGCTTTTTTGTGTTCTTCGTATTAACGATTATTAGCTTCTTAAGATATCGTTCAGTCTAATAAATTATTCTAAAATTATTTCTGTGGAAGTCTTGAATTTCAGATATCATAACACATTTTTAGATCTTCTGTGTTAATTCGTATTTTTTTTTACAAGTTTGTGTTTATGTTTTCAGTACCTATCTAACACGAAAGACTTAGTTACTAGGTATATATTATCTAAGTACCAGTGGCGAAGGTTAAATATTAAGTACCTAAAAATCCTAAAATAGCTAAGATCGCACTTTTATAAAATAAAATAAACAATTTAACAACTTTTAGTTTAATTTTACATTCTTTTTTTGTACTTTAAAACCATAAATAAGCATAGACATGTCGTGGATCTGTATTTCAGCATTTCCTAAGGGAAGCCGGTGGAAATCGTGTTATATGGACCCTTAAAGTACTTAATTAGGTTTATCGTCTTTACCAGTAAGCAGTATTTTTGTAATAAATACAAATAACATGAAATTTATTTAGTCTTTCTTTCAAGATGACAAAAGTATGTAAGCATTAGGATATGTTATTACCTCATGTCATTATGTTATTATTATTATTATTTCCTTTATTTAATTGCTTAAACATATTGATTATATTTTAAAAAATTTTTATAAAACAAAAAAAAAACAAAAAACATTTAAAAATATAAAAAATAGTGGCCCACCGGTATCGGGTACAGGGACCAAGCTACCGGCGGTCAGGGCTCCAGAGAAAGGAACCTCCTAACAATACGCGCCGTATCTAGGAGAACCGCTTTCTGCATCAAGCCCTTGACCCAGCCGCCTAACGAGAGCCTCATGAGATGGTGGTCGAGGCTCTTTGCTAAAAGGCCATTGGCCGTAACAACTATCGGCACAATGGTTGCTGAGTCCACCTCCCACATGTCATTATTATTATTGTATTTGTATTTATGTTATTACCATTTCAATCTCAACTTTCAACGAAAGCTGACAAACAAATGATACACATTTACCATCACACAATAACATTCTATAACTCTAATAACAAATCGCGACATTGAACCATAAAACCGATTCCACAATTGCACTATACCGTGCAGAATCCATTATAACAAGCAGATGCGATTCCCCGTGACAGTATTAGCACGATCGGAGTCAAAATGATGTATAGGGACGTGACGTCAACAAAAGAACCAGTAACCATTGTCGTGGAACCATCGGTTAGTAATAAGTATTAGGTCTTAATGCTTTACTGCACAAGCGAATCACGTTCTACCAATAAAATTGGATTCATAATAATATTGCGATGTTAGATGGTCCCGTTATGGGATGAATTCAACCGAACATTTTTGTTTTGCAGTTTTTTTTTTTTTTTTGAACGGTAATTTATCTCTCAGCTTGATGGACTGAAGACCTGAAGAAAGGCAACCAGCGTACTTCATCAGAAAGATAACGGACGTAAAATTCACAGATTAAGACGTCGATTTTAACTGTGACCAAAATAAACAAAGTGTAAATTTTAAAAAAAACCTCAAACAACCCATTTACTTTACAAATTCATACACTAATTCGCCAAAACCGAAACTTCATCGTATACCAACATTTGTTATCGGTTAAACGAGTGAAAGTAGCTTAAAATACCTCAGCAATTTATGTTCAATTCTTGTTCCTGCTCCATCACGGACCCTGATCACCATTTATTAATTGAAACCATTACAATGAGCACAAATACGATACTTCTGCTGTAAGTAAGTTGGTGAGGAGTTAGGTATCCTGCAGATTCCAGGTGATGCTGCAGAATCAGGTTAAGCTTATCATTTTCATGCAATATCCTTGAAGAAATGGAATCACAAATTTCGAATCTATCAGACCTGTGGAAGTTGCTCACATCCCTTCATCAAGGAGAAAAGAGCAGAATAGCTGATCTACAAACGGCTGAACAGATTTTTTTGAATCATAGCAAAGAACACTCTCGATCAAGTTAGATACATAAGACCACGCTGTTTGCGTCTGGGGTTAAAAATAATATTAATTTATAATTAATAGGAAAAATAGGCACAGGAAAGATAGACAGACACAAATGCAGTCAAATTATATTTGAACCAGTTTACCCGTATAGTTCGTAGCGGTCCCTAAAATGCCCCCGACATAAGAACCACCGTAAGCTCAGTGTGGGCCCATTTATGGGACCGAATAATATGTCGAACGTCTCCTTAATTATAGATATGAATATTTAATGTACTATCTGTCGAATCATGTATGAATACGCTAATTGGGATATTTAAATAAAAAACACGTGTGTCTGTGCCATTATATCTTTAACATTTAGCGCGTGCGCGTTATAATATATACCTTTGAAAATTCCAAGTGAATACTGCGATAACCGCCATTTTTTTACAGTGATGATAGAGGCTAAAAAACATAAAATATGTCGATTCTGTATATCAAAACTTTACAGAATCAAGTAATAAATCACTCATCATATAATAATTCGTGAGAATGGATGATTCTTTCTTTCATATTGGTAAAACTAGTAGTGATAACAAAGTTTTTCATATCTAAAGTAGAAGTTTCCCGCTGATTGCGCGTTTTTCGTTGGATATTATCACTATTATCACACATTGTATCTAGTACGCGTGGTAAAAAAATGCCAGAATCTATCGAAAAATACAAGAAAATAGCCATGTTTTAACATAGAAACACACACGTTGATAAAATATGACAAAATCTTTGTTATCACTCCCCAATTTGCGATTCAGAATTAGCCGCCATACCATAGATGTCGTAAGTTATTACTTTTTGACTGTACAATGATGTGTCAATGTGATTATCTATGTGAATCGATTATTTATTGTTTTTTTTTTTCGAATCGATTAATAAAATAAGTAATATAAGAAATCGATATTTTCATATTTATGATATCAAATGTTACATGTGAAAACAAAAATATATTTTTTAAATCGTAAAAAATATTATTCGAAGTAATTCACCACATCTAGCTATACTTACTACCTATAATAAAATTATATTACTGTCCCACTGCTGGTGGGTATGGAATTAGCCCTAAACTCTTCTCATTCCGAGACTCTTCTCGGAATGAGAAGAGTTAAGGAACTGGATATTTTTAGTGTAATAAATTATCACAACATTAGCAGCCCATTACTGTCCCACTGCTGGGGATGGAACTCTTCTTAGAACAAGAAGAATTAAGAAACTAGAAAATATAGAATAACAAAACAATGACAGCTCATTACAGCTGTCAACTGGTGGATATGGGCCTCTTCTCAAAATGAGAAGAGTTATTGAACAGGATATTGTTAGTGTTACAGAATAACATAACATTATCAGCCCATTACTGTCCCACTGCTGGGCACGGGCCTCTTCTTACAATGAGAAGGGTTAAAGAACTGGATGTGGTTAGTGTTATAGAATTACATATCTACATAATCAGCCCAATTACTGTCAAACTGCTGGGCACGAGCGTCTTCTCAGAATGAGAAGAGTTTAGGGCTAATTCCATTACCTTGGCTGGTTGCTTGTACAAAATATAGAATGGTAGGTAAATAGTGTAATCGTCTGTGTAGGCGCTTAAGTATATTAGAAAACATTGTGTTCATAAACATGACATGATGTTATTTTCCGACATCCACGCGGATGGAGTCGCGGGCACAGCTAGTTGAAAATAAAGTATGTCGTTTGGCGCCGAATTTATCCACCTTCGACTGGAATTCATTTGCATGCGTAATTCTAAATTTAAAAAATAAGCGTTCCGTCCTTAGGTTAGGTAATAAAACACTGAGTGATAATTTCATTCAAAGTTCTGCTCAAAGATGAAGGACAAAAACAATCTATGTTCGCCCGCAATGGACCACTTAAGGTAGCCACTGACGATGCTTCCAAACGTGTGAATGGCGTAGCCGTATTCCAAAATCTATCCGTGAATGTTGAAAACGTATGTTATTTTTAGAACAAATCAACCTTTTTTTGGATGTCATCATTAAAACGACGTCCGAATAGATACATCGTCAGTGCCCAGCTTTAAAATTTCGCCACCACACACACAGGCGTGCAATGAATATACGAACGTAGCCTTTTCAGGCCAACTTGAAATTACTTCACTCCACATGTGACTAATGCGGTTCTTAGGCCTATCAGTTATTCTAAGATTATATCCAAAATTATTCAATCAATACGGAAAAATAAATTTTATCTATGAAACAAATCTCGCAATGACGTTAAAAATTATTTGACTAAATAGCTAAATTACATTTTATAAAAGCAACGGAGAGACATCTCTTGCAAAACCGGGATAAGTACCTCGCCTATTACATACAATAATGGTTTAGCTACTTACGACTCATAATTAGTTATTTTTCGCTTTTCAGTTTCTGTTTTCGTCGGTGAAATTTTTTGTTAAAAAGTTTTATTAATTAAACTTATTTCGTTTTCGTTTCGATACCACGAGCAGTGTTCACGGTAGCTTAGTGGCTAAAGCACTGGCGTACTGAGCCAGGAGTCGCAGGTTTGAATCCTGCTCGTGAGCGATTTTTTTTTTCTTTCCACAATTTAAATCTTTAGAATTTCGCTTAGCATGCGTAAAATGCGTTAAAATAATAAAATAATTATTATTTCAAATTATTTATTAAGCTAAAAATAAATTAGTCGTATTCAATTAATGATGAAGATTAACGATAAATAAATAATTCATATCATTAAATTTTACGGGACTAAAAACGTATACGAACTTTCTTTTATTTTTTTATGATAATTTTTCGATTACGCCGAATTAGTATCGATATGTCTGAATGAAACATTTGTATTGTGATAATAATTTTGGATAAATGGTCAGCACTAGGGATTCTCAACTTTTTAAAATTAACATTTATATCGACGTAGAATTTTACGTAAATTTCATCATGCTATTTATTATAGTATTTATCGTTAATGATAAAAAGTAATATGCCAATAAAAAGGAAATATCTTTAAGTTTCCCTTTTGCCAGCGATTTTACAAGTGGTTAGGTTACTATGAGGTTACTATATACTATGAGGATGGGCAGCAGCGTCCTCTGAGTATTTAACCAACCAACTGCGATCGCCAACCCGCCTGCCAAGCGTGGCGATTATGGCATATCCCCCCCTTTTGGGGGAGGCCCATGTCCAGTAGTGGACGTTTTTCGGCTGAAATGATGAGGTTACTAATGTGTATTTTTTGAGCCCTCTTACAATTGCATAGGTATATAAATTTATGTTTTATATTCATTAAATTGTAAGATACATCCAGTTTTATAGACATAACACATAATTTAATAAATACTCAATAGATACTGGGTATTAAATTGTAGAAAAAACCTAAGTTTCACATTAAATTCATAGAATGAAAGTTGTATGAAAATTCCCGATTTCATGACGTAATTTGCGATAAGTCGCCGAGTCAGCTGACATGACAAATGTCAGAATCTTGTCGAGCAGAGAGGTTAATGTCTACATTAACCTCTAAGGTAGACCTTACAGACAGTAAAAGCACAATAGCACAATATTTAACTCGAACCATTCACTTGTACAGCTATTTTAAGACGTACTATGCCCCTCAATATAAAACTGTTACGAAAACTCCGATTTATGATTTTCGGTTGCTCCGATACGTTTATAATTTTATGTTTGGATTATGCTTTAGTATCGTAAAATGTTTTACGATTCTATAAATGTGTTCAAGTATCGAGTTTTTTTTAGGTATGATTTTAAATGAAACAATAGGGTAGAATGTAGAGCAAGCATTGATGTGATCGATAAAAAATATTGTGATTCCCAATATAGGACAATATCTTGGTAGTTAACAAGCTAGCTTCTAATCGCGGCTCCGCTCGCGTTAGATTCTGTTAACCCACGTGACAGATCCTGTTAATAATAATTAAGTGTTTCTCCTGTAATTATTACGAGACTCTAAATGTCTGTTTAATTGTTTATTCGAGAACCACGCAAAAACAACGGGACCTGTTTTGTTTTATTTGTGTTTAGACTTGTAAACAGGTAGGTATGCATTTTATGAAAAATAAAAAACGATTCGTACAGGATGACTTGAAGAACCACGGAGCGAAGCCACGGGAATACAACAACAACAATTTACAAAGAGTATATATTTGTGTGTGTGTGTGTGTGTGTGTATTTTAAAGAGTTTGCCACAATCATGACCTCTACTTTCATCATCGTCCAGTCCTCGTCCGCTCCTCGTCCACTCCTCGTCCGCTCCTCGTCCATTCCTCGTCCGCTCCTCGTTCACTCCTCGTCCACACCTCGTCCACTCCTCGTCCACTCCTCGTCCACTCCTCGTCCACTCCTCGTCCACTCCTCGACCAATCCTCGTCCACTCCTCGTCCTCTCATCGTCCACTACTCGTCCATTCCTCGTCCACTCCTCGTCCATTCCTCGTCCGCTCCTCGTCCACTCCTCGTCCACACTTCGTCTAGTCCTCGTCCACTCCTCGTCCACTCCTCGTCCATTCCTCGTCCGCTCCTCGTCCACTCCTCGTCCATACCTCGTCCACTCCTCGTCCACACCTCGTCCACTCCTCGTCCACTCCTAGCCAACGTTCAGTCCTCGTCCAATCTTTGTCCCCTCTACGTCCACTACTCATCCACTCCTCGTCCATTCATCGTCCGCTCCTCGTCCAATCCTCGTCCACTCCTTGTCCACTCCTCATCCATTCATCGTCCACTCCTCGTCCACTCCTCGTCCACTCCTCGTCCACGCCTCGTCCACGCCTCGTCCACGCCTCGTCCACTCCTCGTCCACACCTAGCCCGTTGGCTAGCCCTCGTCCAATCTTCGTCCCCTCTACGTCCACTCCTCTTCCACTCCTCGTCCAATCCTCGTCCACTCCTCGTCCACTCCTCGTCCACTCCTCGTCCACACCTCGTCCACTACTCGTCCACTACTCGTCCACGCCTCGTCCACTCCTCGTCCACACCTCGTCCACTCCTCGTCCACTCCTCGTCCACTCCTCGTCCATTCATCGTCCGCTCCTCGTCCACTCCTCGTCCACTCCTTGTCCACTCCTCGTCCATTCATCGTCCACTCCTCGTCCACTCCTCGTCCACTCCTCGTCCACTCCTCGTCCTCTCCTCATCCACTCCTCATCCATTCCTCATCCACACCACGTCCACACCTCGTCCACACCTCGTCCACTCCTCGTCCACTCCTCGTCCACACCTCGTCCACTCCTCGTCCACTCCTCGTCCACTCCTAGCCAACGTTCAGTCCTCGTCCAATCTTTGTCCCCTCTACGTCCACTACTCATCCACTCCTCGTCCACTCATCGTCCACCCCTCGTCCACTCCACTTCCAGTCCTCGTTCAATCCTCGTTCAGTCCACGTCCACTCCTCGTCCACACCACGTCCACACCTCGTCCACTCCTCGTCCACTCCTCGTCCACACCTCGTCCACTCCTCGTCCACTCCTCGTCCACTCCTAGCCAACGTTCAGTCCTCGTCCAATCTTTGTCCCCTCTACGTCCACTACTCATCCACTCCTCGTCCACTCATCGTCCACCCCTCGTCCACTCCACTTCCAGTCCTCGTTCAATCCTCGTTCAGTCCACGTCCACTCCTCGTCCACACCTCGTCCACTACTCGTCCACGCCTCGTCCACTCCTCGTCCACTCCTCGTCCAAACCTCGTCCACTCCTCGTCCACGCCTAGTCCAATCCTCGTCCACTCATAGCCAACTCATAGTCCTCGTCCAATCTTCGTCCCCTCTACGTCCAGTCCATGTCCACTCCTCGTCCAGTCCTCGTACATTCCTCGACCACTCCTTGTCCAGTCCTCGTCCAGTCCTCGTCCAGTCGTCGTCCAGTCCTCGTCCAGTCCTCGTCCAGTCCTCGTCCAGTCCTCGTCCACACCACGTCCACTCCACGTCCAGTCTTCGTCCACTTCTCGTCCACTCCCCGTCCTCTCCTCATCCACTCCTCGTCCATTCCTCATCCACACCACGTCCACACCTCGTCCAGTCCTCGTCCACTCCGCGTCCGCTCCTCGTCTACTCCTCGTCCCCTCCTCGACCACTCCTCGTCCACTCATCGTCCACTCCTCGTCCACTCCACTTCCAGTCCTCGTTCAATCCTCGTTCAATCCTCGTTCAGTCCACGTCCACTCCTCGTCCACTCCTCGTCCACTACTCGTCCACTCCTCGTCCAATCCTCGTCCACTCCTCGTCCACTCCTCGTCCATACCTCGTCCTTTTCTTGTCCGCTCCTCGTCCACTCCTCGTCCACACCTCGTCCACTCCTCTTCCACTCCTCGTCCGCTCCTCGTCCGCTCCTCGGCTACTCCTCGTCCACACCTCGTCCACTCCTCGTCCACACCTCGTCCACTCCTCGTCCGCACCTCGTCCGCTCCACGTCCACTCCTCGTCCACTCCTCGTCCACTTCTCGTCCACTCCTCGTCCACTCCTCGTCCACACCTCGTCCACTACTCGTCCACGCCTCGTCAACTCCTCGTCCACACCTCGTCCACTCCTCGTCCACGCCTAGTCCAATCCTCGTCCGCTCATAGCCAACTCATAGTCCTCGTCCAATCTTCGTCCCCTCTACGTCCAGTCCATGTCCACTCCTCGTCCAGTCCTCGTACATTCCTCGACCACTCCTTGTCCACTCCTCATCCAGTCCTCATTTACTCCTCGGCCACTCATCGTCCAGTCCTCGTCCAGTCCTCGTCCAGTCGTCGTCCAGTCCTCGACCAGTCCTCGTCCAGTCCTCGTCCACACCACGTCCACTCCACGTCCAGTCTTCGTCCACTTCTCGTCCACTCCCCGTCCTCTCCTCATCCACTCCACGTCCATTCCTCATCCACACCACGTCCACACCTCGTCCAGTCCTCGTCCACTCCGCGTCCACTCCTCGTCTACTCCTCGTCCACTCCTCGTCCACTCCTCGTCCACTCCTTGTCCACTCCTCGTCCACTCCTCGTCCTCTCCTCGTCCACTCCTCGTCCACTCCTCGACCACTCCTCGACCACTCCTCGACCACTCCTCGTCCTCTCCTCATCCACTCCTCATCCATTCCTCATCCACACCACGTCCACTCCTCGTCCAGTTCTCGTCCACTCCACGTCCAGTTCTCGTCATCTCATCAATTACTTCCTTCATATTCATATCATTCGTCGAGCAATCCAATCAGTCAATCAATCAATCAATTCAATTACTCTTCATTTTTTTTTGGGTTTTTTGTACTGAATATAAAAATAAAAAAAAAACAATTCAATCTTTTCTTCGGTCTCTCTTTTTCCCTCTCCAAAAATAACAAAAAATATATTTTCACGTTTCACTTTATTTTGAATATTCATCACTCGAATATTCAAATCGAGATTTGGATTTTAACTTGCGATGCGTTTCATCCCTCCTCATCACACCACCACACACACCACCCACCACCACCACCCACCCACGGGCCCACGCCCACTTAAGGGAACTTAAGGGAAATTTTACAGTTTTAAAAGAAGAATAATCAACAACAACGGAGGTTTTAACCGGATTTAAAAACCGGCCAAGAGCATGTCGGGCCATGCTCAAGTAGTTGGTTTCTTAAGTAGGTCTAATTACAAAACAAACGAATCAAATCAAATATTAATCATTGCTATTTTAGTTTTTGCAAACAGCGCCACCTTGCGCTAAATTTAAGAAGCTAAATTTAAGAAGATTTCTTTTTGTGATTTTTTTAAATAGAAAGTAACTAAAGCAGCATTATTTGCTAAGATTATTTTTCTCTAAGGTCCTAGGAACCTATGAACTAGGTCGTCTTAAGTATTTTTCAGTTTTCTCACTATTACTCAAAAATTCATAATCACATTATACTCGAAATAAAAGAGAGTTTTTATAAAGGTCTATCAATGTGGAAGACTATAACTACGAAACATTGTATGAAACATTACCTTCATGTTCGACCTATTCAATGATATCCTACACGAGGGGGTACAGCGAAAAAAAATAATTCATCCCCATTTCACATGTATGGGCGCCACCCCTAAAATACGTTATTAAGATTTTTTCATTCTTTTAAAATTGACCACCATTTTTTAACAACATTTCATTTACTTATGTTATTTATGTTGTAGAAGTTATTAAGCTCAAGTTAAGTGGTTTAGCTGTGTCCTTTAAGACAGACGGACAGACGGACAGACGGACAGACGGACAGACGGACAGACGGACAGACGGACAGACGGACAGACGGACAGACGGACAGACGGACAGACGGACAGACGGACAGACGGACAGACGGACAGACGGACAGACGGACAGACGGACAGACGGACAGACGGACAGACGGACAGACGGACAGACGGACAGACGGACAGATGGACAGACGGACAGACGGACAGACTGAAAGACGGACAGACGGACAGACGGACAGACGGACAGACGGACGGACATGACGAAACTATAAGGGTTCCTTGTAGGACTACGGAACCCTGAAAAAGCAATGAGACTACACACGCTGATACATACACTGATGAGTGTACTAGTGTGTAAACAACGTATACACAATAAGTGGAGTGTTTTTTTTTTAAGTTTTGTTTTTCCTGTATTATCAATTATTGATCCATAGCCTAAGAAACACTAGTGCAAAAGTAAGCACACCTCGGCCACTCAATACAATATGAATGCTAGCACCGCCTACATACGCAAGCTTACATCTTATACAAATACGCACACACGTGAATGAATAGGGATGCCTGTCGCCCAAAATGCCAACTGCGTTCCAATCGCTTCTCAGTAGTTCTCAGAGATGGCGGTAGCTTGTGTAGCGAAAACGACAGTGACGACGATCGGGGAATGTGTTTTCGACCATAAATAAATAAGCTTGCAATAGTTTTCTCACTTCTTTTCTACAATAAAGCAAAGTGTGAAAAACATTATCCCACATAATTTTAATTGTTATTTTTATTTGTTGTGAGGTTAGGGAGCTTATTTTGTTACAACAAACCAATGTCGGCCCCAGGTCATCATCATCATCATCATTTCAGCCGAAAGACGACCACTACTGGACATAGGCCTCCCCAAGTATCGCCACAACGACCGGTCCTGCGCCTTCCGCATCCAGCGGATTCCCGCGACCTTCACCAGGTCGTCGGTCCACCTCGTCCCTTGTCCTTGGCCCCTGGTCGAAATAAGGCAAATATGAGCAACTTCTTAACGCCAATGCATTTCTTATTTTCCTGGAAATTAATTTTTTAAAGGCATTTTAAATCCGTTATTTGTTTTTTTTTATTTTGTTGATTTGTTTTTTTTATTGACCGAAGTTAGGCCGCATAGGCGGAATAGATATAGATCTTACTTAATACAATAATGAACTTTAAACTTTTATTTATTTCAGTAATATGTCTATAGAATGTTCAAAAAACTAATTATAGGATAATGTGTTTAAAATTTATTTGTTTGTGGAATTACTCATTATTAATTGTTATTATAACCAATTATATCTCTTTTGAAAGATAATTATTCAGATTAAGATGATAAAGATGAATAAATATTACTGTAATTTGTTTATTTTTATTTTTATTTACTACTTTACTGGTGCATCTACCTTATTCTTTGTCTCTTCATTACCCTAAGGTTGTCTGGTAGAGAACGCCTATGGCGTTAAGACCGCCTTTGTACCCAGTTGAGCATAAATAAAAAAATTAAAAAAAAAAAAAAAAAAATAGTAATGCTTGCAGATTTAATTTTATTACCAAGCTTCGTTAATAAATCATATTCATCATAGGGTAAAATGCCCAAATGTCGGCCCCTTAACGTAAAAAATAATAATATTATATGTAATAAAAAAAATAAAAAAATCAAAGTCGAGCTGAATCATTATATCCTCTCTTATCATAAGTACGTAATTTTACAGTAAAAAAACTCTCACTCTATAGTGTTTTACAACTATTTGTAAAACTAAACTCTCGCGGTAATTAGATACATACGTATGATAAAATACATTAAATAGGAACTCGAAGGAATCTGCTTTTAAGCATTACAAGTTTTTTTTTTCATTTTTGACATAATTGGTAAAGTACAAAAACTCGTTTAATTGTAAAATTAAATGATCGCTGTTCTGTAGTTCTACCTTTAAAGGTTTTATTGTGGCTTACCTTATTTCACCCTTCGGAAGTCGAAAAAATCTTCTGTTTTCTTGTCTAGATGTAGACACACATCCGTATAAAGCACAATTACACTACCATTTTCAATAAAAATACAACTATAAACACCAAAAAATATATTGCATAACGCACTCGACTGACGATTGACACCCATTGAATATTGCAATCCAATTGCCGTCAAACTGCGGGCACGTGCGGGGCGCGGGTGAGGATCTTAAATTGGCGGGGGGCGGTGAGTGGCCGTTCTGTACGATAGTACTATTAGATATTCTGTGCTGTAAGTCTAGACTTGAAGTTTTGAAAATAAAAGAAAATGTGAGCTGCAAATAAGTGACAGTTTAATGAGCTATAAATAATTGTAGGTTAATTCTTTAATGAAATATTATTAAAACACGTTATGCAGCAATTACGCATTCAAAATTATATTTAAGTGCTTCTAATCTGAGACCTCCTAACTTCCTTGTAGGCGAAAATAGTGGGATTTGGTATCAAAAAGTGGCAAGTCTTTTCTTTTTCTGGCTTTTATTCTGGTTCTTATGAAACTACATCTTTAGATTCTGGCCCACAAACAGATAAGAAAAGCTTTGTTACAACCTTGACACACGTTTTCAATATCGACAACAACACGTCTTTCAACTTTCACCACGCATGGGCATCAACAACAATCAATCAACACGTCTTTTTTTCAGGGCATGGCAAAGGAACCTCTCAAAATACAGCAAATTGTTTCCTAAAGAAATCAAGTTTATATATCAAAATAAAAATCAAAGTTTTTTCGCTTAACCCATTATCATTACCCACAACGCAACTTTTTGTAACGATATTTAAGGAACTAGTTTGTTCAGAATCACAAGTGATCAATTGTGATAACTTTTTTTTTAAATCACAAAATTACATGCTTGTAGAGTAAGTAAGTTCCCCAGTTGGTAGTGGAAAAAAGTGAAGAATGTCGTGCAGGAACTACCTGATGTACGGAAAGTAATCGAGCTGAACTTCCTGGACCTTAAGGCCTATTCACGATCCGCTGATGTACTGAATTTAACCATAATAATGAAACTGAGTTTCAAATAAAAAAAATCGTTAATTGTTATAACTACCCAAATCGATTCTCCTGATGATTTTGAAAAAACTAGTTTCTCAAATTGCGTTAACCAAAGTAACTTTACAGATTTTGGTAAAGAACCAGACACTTGTTTCCTCCTTTGAGAAGGCATAATAGTATAAGGGAAGTCCTACCGAGTTAATAAACAACATAATTCAAATTCAAATGTTTATATTTCAAATTAATCTAATTACAAGCACTTTTGAAACCTAAGGCACGGTTTCAAATTGTGGGTCCTATGGAGAAGAACCGGCTAGAAAATCCATGGATATACTCTTTTTAAAATAGGTTATTGTTAATACATCAAATTCATTCAAATAGTGTAAGTATAATGTAGGTTAAGGTACAATACAATACAATACAATACAATATGCCTTAGTCATTATGGCTATAATTACAATACAAACATTAAACCAAATCATCATGACAGGGATGTTTAGTCACAACTTTCACAGTAAAGGCTATGAAGTTTATTGAACCCACTTTTGTTATGTTAAACGTTTTCGTTAATTCCAAGATTAATGTGGAAATTAATTGATATGGGATACACATTTCTTCCACTTTAATCTAACGAGGAACTGAACCCAGATAACCAAATTGGAAAATCAATAACTTAACCTAAACAGTTTATATCGTGATCGTAAATATTTATCCCTCGATAAGATTATACAAAGAATCGTAGCACAAAAACTTGATTTTGTTGTTGTTTTCTTAAGCTGATGGAATTCCAATCAGTGTACTAGAAACCACAGCCAGATTTAAACTTATCATTTCCCTTTAAATAATGGGTCAATTATCGCTTGCAACATATCAGGCTGCACTTATCAAATACTTGTAGTTGTCAGGTATATTTTTCCAAAACTTGATTATCAACCTTATATAAATGAGATTTAAGTTTCATTTCACTTGTGGTATTGGTAACAAGGTAAAGAATGGCCTGACCAGAGTACATTATCTACTTAGTTTAGTTTCGTTTCGATCGACACAAAACTTTATAACTCGGGCCGTGAGATTTATTGTAATGAAATCGTAAGGATAGCATTTTCCTGTTCGTGAGTTATAGAATGCTGTGCAAATCGTAAATAGTACGGTTTGCTTTAATAAATTCTTTAGGTCCCTTGATCGTAAAGCGAACCTGATTTGCGGAGGTTTAATACGTTTCTAAAGTTGTATTTGATGTTAATTTCAAAGTTTTAAGTACGGCTGTAAAATGATGTGACGAGCCTGAAGGATTATTCGTAATTCCAATTTGGCAATTTGACTTGTTACCGATGATATGACATGCCTAAACATTAAATTTTGTTATTAAGGTTTGTAGACTTGTGTTTGAAATTGATGATAGTAAAATTCAATAAAAACTTTGATCGCCGATCGTCTACCGTTTGTCGTCGTCGGTTGTCGTTGGTCGTCGTTGCTTGTCAAATGGGCGGAAACACTTAGTTACAATTATTTTTAGCGTACTCATCCATTGAAATATAAGAAAAATAATTTAGTATTACAAGCCTGTAGTACCCCACTGCAGAGCAAAGGCCTGCCGATACTCTCATTTCAATTAGAATATCATCATTTTAGCTGAAAAACATCCACTGCTGGACATAGGCCTCCCCCAAGCATTGCCAGAATTACCGTTCAACTCAGCCTATCGCAGTCCACTGCTGAATTACCGTTAGACAATCAGAATGTATAAAACAGAAAAAACTACTGTTAGGTAATGGTAAAGTATCGTTAATAACCGCACAATATGTTTAATATATTAAACACAAAAATATCATCAAACAACCATACTGATATTATGAATGAGAAAGTAACCCTTTCTGTCTCGTTTGTTTTTGTTTCTTTTTTTCTTTTTTTTTTTCTTTGTTTATTGCCTTTTCACGACTAAACCTCTGAACCGATCGTAATGAAATTCGACAAATCAATAGCCTGGAACTTGGATAATGACATAGGCTACTTTATATCTACGTCTTTCTGTGATAGACCGAATTAAAGGCGTGCGAAGCAGCGGGCAGAAACTAGTATTCTGTAATTTATTAGTTACATCAATAAAATACTACACTACATAGAAAGAAAGAAAAGGGCGTTATTTATGCCTAGTTAAACAATAGAAAGACTAAGTTGGAAATTACTAATTCTAAGACATAATTAAGTTATCAACAATATTGCAACGATAAATTCAGTCGGAGCTACTTTACGAACCTGTAATTCATGTGTAACTTTATTCAAACTGTCAGATTGAATCCGAAACTACAGTGCACAAATCACGGCTTTATTAGATTCTACGAAATTTATCGCCTCGACGACTGCGAAAGGAGACGGATCGTGTTTCTCAGAGCATAGAGAAACGCTCTATCGTTCACTTTTCAATCTCACTTCCAAATTTCAAATGTTACTATTTCTGCCGATTTAAATTTGAACCCGTCTGGGTTATTGGTTCAGACTGTTTGTGAAATCTGGGACTTGATGGATTTAAACTGTTAATCGGTAAAATTTGGAAGCTGAAGTTTGCAATTCTGATGAATCTTTGGCTTATAGAATTGCACTAACGGCCAAAATTAATATCCAATCTATCCACGATTTACCCTACTAGAGATAGAAATTTGATATAAGCTCCATACAAAATATGTCAAATTTCTATCTCTAGTAGGGTAAATCGTGGATAGATAGGATATTAATTTTGGCCGTTAGTTAGTTTTAATTTGGTCGGCCAAAGTCATGCTAACTGAGAATTTCCTGGGTCAATTTACTATTATTATTATTATAAATAAACAGGCAGGCATTCTTCTTCTATCGTGTCGACATGAGCTACATAATGATAAGAGCTCATGTCGTGGGGTAAAGATTAGCCAGGCAGCAGGTTGGTAGCAGGGCTGACTGCCCAGGGTACGCCGGATGATCAATTATATATCGTTACTCGTGGAGGCTATTTAAATGCACCCCAGTTGAAATAACTGATAAGAGCCTGTATCCTACTTATCCTCACATTTTTTATGTTTAAGTTCAATTAGATAATTATAAAGCCTGTTTTTAAATTGGATCACATTTCGAGCTGAGACTACATCTTCTGTGAGCTTATTCCACGCTTAACTATTATGTTGCCTAAAAGATGTTTGTGAGGGTTATTGTTTGAAAAGCTAGTACATAGCTTAAAGCGCATGCATGTAACAGCCAAGTCGCGCCCCCATTAGTAAAAAAAATATTACTCAAAAGCGGCCCGTTTTGGCACTTTTTCATCAAAAACCACAACGAACTATAATTTACAGAGTTAATAATAGTTTCTGATTAAACTACAGTAACATCAATTGTTAAAAATGAATTTTCGATGAATTATGTATTCAGCGACAAATATTTTTTTACCTGATGGGGGCGTCACTTGGCTGTTACATGCGCCTTAAAGGTGAAATGATAAAGATGAAATTTTTAAGGTTGATCAAGGATTTTAAATTATCTATGATAATCAAGTTCATTTAGCAAAGAGAACCTGAAATACATATAAACGATAACTGAGAACAGAAATAATTAATTATTTTATATAAGTACAACTACTTCCTGCAACTTTAGCCTCAATTTTTAATCACATGTCAGCATTGATTTAAACTGACAAAGATATACGACACAAAAACAAGTATAAAACATGTTTTCGAAAAGCAAATTAATCACGAGCGAAAAAAATAAGTGTCATTCGATACTCAAATTATATGGATCAACAAATTATGTTCACACCGAATCGGTCACGATACTATTAATTACATAGACTAATAAGTAGACTACTAATTAACACCTCTATAATTACTTTACTGAGCAGTCACAGCTAATTAGGAACCATTCCGAAGTGTTCATTCATGTCAAATATACACATCAATATAATTATCTCACAGTGAGTTGAAATTCTTAGACATTCGATACTGAAACCAAGTGTTCTCAAACCAAAGTATAAAACCAACTGTCATATTTTCTAAGGTCATACGAAATATTACCGGAATACCCGCCTTTTCGTCACGTTCCGTTCCACGATCATTCTTCACGCTTTGTGACATTTGGAACGTCTCACAAAAACAAAAGCGTCACTTCGATGGTATCGTGCACCAGAAAATCCAGCACACTGGCCACAGTCTAAAAATTATGGTTTGAATTCTTGTTGGTTTGTATTTTTATAGTCGTAAAATGTTTAGGCTGTGGCTCGCCTCCCTTTGTGCATCGAAATATGTGAAGTATATAGAGATCGTTGCCTATGTGTTATATAATCTTCGAATTACTATTCATGTCAATTGATAATAATAATCGTCAAGTCAGTGAAGACAAATCAACTATAGAAGATTGTCTAAGCTTACGTGAGTCTTAAGGAGAAAGATAGTAAATAGTTATCCCTATTTTACAAAAATAGTAAAAAAAGCTCTGAATCAAATATTGTAATTAAATTTCTAGTGCATACCATGTTTTAACTAAAAAATTTAATTTGCCTGTTTCGAACGGATTACGGTGGAATTGAGCGAATTTTAAAATATATTGCATACTATGTCTACATTATTTTGTTTAATCTCTTTTATTTTACGAAACATCTGTCTTGTGTACAAAAACCTGCTAAAGTAGAACATAAAAACACGCATGAGATAAATATTTATAAAGTCTGTCCATATTTTAGCGCGTAGGTATCACAAAGAAACAAAGGTTTGTGGGAGTTACTTCCAGCCAGCAAGGTTTTCTAACAAAACGTTAGTGCGGTTATTATGAAAACAAAATTAACGGACCCTGTGACGTCACAGTTTAGGACTGATACAAATTCAGGAGTATAAAACAACGTTCTTTATTTGGCTGGGATAAAATGGCTCTGCCATTAGTAGTGATGGCTATGCTGGAAGATCCGACGGCTTGGAGGGCCGTGGCTTTCTTTTACGATACTGTTATGGTCCAGAAGGAGGCCGCAGAGCGGGATCGAGAGAGGGCTGATCCCGCTCGGTAGAAACCGCTCTGGCGCAAGGCCCAGATAAAACGAAACGCTGCATCCCCTGCCGCCACATCTGGCACCTTCGGGATCGTGTTCGCTAAGAGTTGAGGTACTTGATGCGTCTATTAAGCGATTCTGGGGAGGATAGGAGAACGTGGTGGTAGTCGCGTGCGTAAAGGAAAGAATATTGTTACCCAGGACGTGCCAAAGGCGTGGCACTAGAGGGCTCCTTCGCGGTCCATTGGAGTTCCCGGAGGTCCTCTATTTTGTGCTGAGGATGGCCACCATGGTGGTTTTAGTCAGAAGAAGTCCGATATATCCCTCCGCCTTCCCCAGACGGAGGATATTCATGTGGATTTCCACACGAAAACAATTTTTTTTTGATGATTTTTTGCTCTCTTTGAAATCAGTTATTCATTTACTATTTAAATTAAAAATACTAGCGAGCATCTTTGCTCACTAGTATTATAGCTCAAACAGGAAGCGATGTGTGTTTAACACTGCGTTTAACAGTGTTTCCCAAATCAGGGTTCTCTTGGTAATTTAGAGGGCCATAAAATTCTTAACGCCCGGTAGTCTCCGCTACTGCAGGCGTTAAAAACATTTTATTTTTCTTTATTGACAAAAAAGCTAATCTTTGCAAAGCACTAACTAAGAATAAACGGCTGTTTTTAATATAATTACGCTTTAATATTCCACATTGACACATTTCTTTATTGTTCCGAGTAAGCGGCTATAAAAACACTTTTACGACGTCACACTATAGACCTTGGCAGGATTTATGCTTTGAAAATTTATCGACGGCCCAATTGAATTTATTGTCAAAACTAAAAGTTTTATTGCAAAAATTTACATGCGTGTATTTGCGAGACGAGAGTTTTTAACGAGCTCTTTTTATACATAACTGGGTATATACAGGTTGAATTTTGAAAATAGTGCTGGAGGACCAAATTCGAAACTATAAGGTATAGAGAAAAGTGCATTTTTGATTTTTTAAAGCAGCTGTTTCGGCCAGGAATAGAACCTAAACTTTTTTGCAAAAAAATATCATCCTATGTTATTACGCCAATAAGGTTGCAGAAAGTTGCTGTAACCAAATGTTTGGTGGCAAAGGATATTGTTTTTTATTAAGATTTATGTACATTTTCATAAATTTTATTAGCAGACTACAAATCATCGATAGTTCTATTCTACGAACCAATACTTGGTATGTCTTTTTTAAACAATGATCTTATGACATACAATCATAAACTCAATTAGCTGTCTCAAAATGAATGCAGTTAAAACTTTTAAGATTTCACAAAAGTTCATTAAAAGCAATGGTAACCATTGGTGATTAGTTATTAAGTTAGTATTGCAATGTACAGAAAATAAACTTGTTACAAAAATCTCATAGAGAGAATACTGCAAAATACTTAAGACGTCCTAGTTCAAAAGTCATTGACCTTAGAGAAAAATAATCTTAGAAAGTAACGAATGCAGCATTTTGTGCTATTTGAATAAATCATAAAAATACTTATGTGTTATGTTGACATGACACACTTTCTAAATTTGGCCCGCTAGATGGCGCTGTATGTCACGAAAACGCTCTGAGTCGCCAATGCTGCAGCTGCCGTCTACTGCAAAAACGGAAAAAACTAAAATAGCCATATTCGATTTGAGTCGTTTGACCTACGGAACCCTATAATACTGAGCATGGCCCGACATGCTCTTGGCTGGTTTTTTTAAACCTTACTGTTTTGGATTTGGCCCTCCAGCAATATTTACATAACTCATCCTGTATATAGTTCGGCTTTTCTCCATATTGTTGGCGAAACTGTATCTTTTATGGACCCCGTTCATCTATTCTAGACGTCAAATGGTTGTGATTGTAAGTATTTTATTAATTGACGCAAAAACTTTTCTGAACAGAAACAGCTTTCGGGAAAATGAAATTACAGCATGTTGAGTATATGCTTTTAATGTTCTTGGAAATAGAGATGAGAGTAGATAATAATGATGATATTGGTATACTCGTATATGGTAATTTTGTAAAGTCTCTCTGAGTTTTTGTACGCAATACGTTAGAACCATAAAAATGATGTACTATGATGAGTGACACCATATTTCCGTCATCAGAGCTTTGTCCCCCGAGGCAGGGTGCATCGTGTTTAGCTTTTGAGTAAAATTTCGCCAAACCTGGATGCCTCTGAACAATAGTTTATGATTTATATTATTTTTTTTTGTTTTTTTTGACGACGTCTGTGGTCTAGTGGTTCGAGTGTAAGACTGCTGATCACAAGGTCGTGGGTTCGATTCCCACAGGACACAAATATTTGTGTGATGAACATAAGTGTTTGTGTTGGTCTGGGTGTTTCTTTGTGTATTATAAGTATGTATTTACAAAAAAAGAAGTACATAAGTATTATACCCATTGTCTAGTACCCATAGTACAAGCTCTGCTTGGTTTGGGACTAGATGGTGCTGTGTAAAAATGTCCCAAAATATTTATTTAATTTATTTATTTGTAAAATAGACAGTACTAGGATCAACAATGTTTTATCAAACTTAATTAATAGTCAATTAGAACGTTCTACATACATACAAAAAGTTTAATTTGGAATTAAATCTCCAAGATTTTGGTTTGATTTTAATGAGATTATCCAACTACAAGTTTTATCATGTCGTAAACTTTATAGTGCCTAGCATTAAATTAAATTTATAAAAGGAGTGATTCATATTCAATTTTACAAGTTAACTTTAAGTGATTAGATCATGTTTTGGACAAAGTCATTTTAATGTCTTAATCAAGTTTTACTACTAGATTATAAATCAATCTAGCTATTAAGTTTTATGTTTAATTCATTTTGATCGTGATAATAGTTAAAGCTTTGGTAATAACGTTCTTAGTCAAAATTGAAAAATGTATATAAAAAAAAAAATAAAAAAATAAGGAAATCATCATAATAAAATGTAGACGCAAACTATTTGATTTACAGCTTATATCTTAATTTACTACTAATAGGTCAGAAAATAGAATACGTGCTCTTGGCGAAGTAACAACCAATTGGGTTGCACGATCTACGAGGTAATAGCTGCGCTAGCCGTACGTGGTTGGTTGACAATTTCTTAACACAACGAGACCCCTCCATACCTCCATGTCAGTCCCGGTTTCCAAACAAATATCTATGACAATCGTCGCGCGTACAGGTGTCTCATAGGACACCAGTGCGCGAATCGTTTGTTTGATCATCAGTGCTGTTTTGGACGCAAGTCAATAAAGTTGTATTTTTAGGCTTAATTTTGTTTGCATTGAATGCTAGAAACATGGCGGGCGTAATTGCGTATTTATGTGTTGGTAGAGGCAAACCGGCGGCATGCGTTCCGGTAGTAAAAGACGATAGATACCATTTCTATTACTTTATTATTTAGATTTCTATGGTTCTAACCACAGAATGTCGTTATTGCCATACGACAATAACTGGGTTGTGGGGGTTTGATGGCTGTCACTCCGTGTCATCAACCCTGCCTATCGCAGGACACTGCAGGACATAGGCGTCTCCCAAGTTGCACCACAACACTCGGAGCTCTGCCTTCCGCATCCAGTCCCCAGCCACCTTCTTCAGGTCATCGGTCCAATGGCGGGGGGCACCCTACGCTGCGTTTGTCAAGTCACTCCGTGTAAAATACTGATATTCAGCTGCATCTGACTGACCCGACCCCAACATAGTTGGGAAAAGGCTACCTAGGAGAAATAAGAAGTTAAGGAAATGGAAAAATCGTTACATTATCAATAACCTAAAACATAACATGAAATATTAAATTTTTTGTTTAAGACATACTAATTGCAATCCAAGCAGACTATGAAATAATTCCAAAGCACAAAATATCTAGTTGTTCTGACAAAACATAAAACCAATTATTTATTTTTACGTGATTCCAAAACCAAAGGCCTGTTACAAACTATACAGTAATTATAAGCACACTAAACAACTGTTCTTTACGTCCGTGTGGTGCCGGACGTAAAGAATTGCACCACCCTTATCTCTTCTCATGGGTGTCGTAAAAGGCGACTAAGGGATTCACCAGAGGATGGGCAGCAGCTTTCTCTGAGTATTTAACCAACCAACTGCGATCGCCAACCCGCCTGCCAAGCGTGGCGATTATGGCATATCCCCCCAACATACATATGCTTGGGGGAGGCCTATGTCCAGCAGTGGATATCTTTCGGCTGAAATGATGATGATGATGATGAAGCACACTAAAACTCAACAAAAGAAGCTATTAACACCACCCGTAACAAAGCGTATGAGTTGAGCCGTGTTTGTAAACCCGACGTTGGGCTGCTAAAGCCAGTCTCAATTAATTAAGCACTTAGGTCTTAATTTACAACTTAAACTTACGCAAATAGATAATCTATTACAACCTTATTCTAAAAAATAATAACATTGACTTGTTTAGAACATAATTGAATTAAAAAGCAAGCCAAGTAGGGCACAAAATAAGTCTTAAAAATGCGTCTCCTTTTTACTACAGGTACAAAACGTCTTTATCCAGTAGTTCCAACAAAACATTTAGTCTAAAACCACTGGTTTCTTGTTACGTGATTCTAAAAGTAAAGGCGTATTACAAACTGTACCATAATTAGCCTACTGGAACTCTACAAAAGAACGTATTAACACAACCAGTAACAAAGCGTACGAGTTGAGCCGTGTTTGTAAACCCGTCGCTGGGCTTCTGAATCCAGCCTCATTGAATTAAGTGGTCAAAGTGGGCCGCGGACGCCGCAGTCGCACGTGTACAGAATGCCTTATAACTAGGGTTACCAATCTGCAATGAGGTAGGATGTTTCGGATTCATGAATTTCAAAGTTCAATGAGTTTTAAAGCTGAAAGCCAACATCTTAAATTTATAGGTCCTATGCGTTTTTAATAATAAATATGCTTTTTTTTCTTTTGTATCAAGACGAACTCAAAAACTCTGCCACTGTGGTAACAATATTAGGGGTTGACTGTCCAAGTGTCCAGAGTGCACCCGGGCGTAGGTACATGAAGGTATCGCCACTCTTGTAGGCGATTTTAATGCCCCTCTGAATTGGCTTTGAAAAGCACTTAAGTACTATTTAATCAAGTTAGGATCTATCGCCAGTTAAGAGAATATTATATTCTTATAATATGACGACGTCTGTAGTCTAGTGGTTCGAGTGTCGGACTGCTAATCACGAGGTCATGGGTTCGATTCCCACAGGACACAAATATTTGTGTGATGAACACAAAAAAAAAATGTGTGTTTGTGTTGTACCCATAGTACAAGCTCTGCTTAGTTTGGGACTAGATGGTGCTGTGTAAAAATGTCTTAAAAATATTTATTTATTTATAAATATTTCAATATTAGCCTTGGGGCTTTTATCAAAATAGTTACATATTCCCAAACATAAGGATATCCTGATGTAATGGTTCACCCCAAGAGATTGCTTGACACTACGTGATCGATGCTACGATGCATATAAATTATCCAATTCTACACTGGAGTAATGTATCTGTTGAAAACTGATATGATTTTAAATACAAAATAGGTATTAGATATGCTGTCAAAATATGTCTTCTATTTGTTTCAAGCGTCTCTCCCAATTTGCGAAAAGCTGCCTCTACCTATTCGGAATCATAGTTTTCAAAAAAAATATAATAGAAGTTTTTTTGAAACCTAATTGAAAATAGAACATCGACAATGCGGGTGGTCTTTTCTCCATACAAACGCTCTCGACTGTTTTCTTTCTGGTTTATAACCCTAGAGCACAGTCTAAGGAACTCTAGTGTAATGGTTTTGTATATTAAAATTTTACTAAGGCTTTTTTATTATTATTATTATTTGAGGGCGAGCGCTCGCAAAGCAACAGCGACAGTTTTTTCAAATACCTAATTTTCAAAAATCTCTCAACCCGCATTTCCAGTTAATACTTGAACTTTATACTGCATGACTTTTTTACCATCTGGAAAAAACAGGGTTTGAGCAGTTACTGTAATATCAGCACAGAACTGAGCCTAAAGACACCGCAAAAAAAAAGTTTAGCATGAGAACACAATCGTCAAATGTTGGTGGGTGACAACTGACAAGGGGCGGACAGAGTGTTATGGTTGTCATGAATTTGGTGGTATGATTGATGCCGTTTGCTAAAGTAGCGGCGTACATATAAGCAGCGGGTGAATGTTATGCTGTGTTACTGCATAAGCTTGGTGAGTGGAGGTACCCGGCTAATTGACGTTTTGAGGCTTACTGGTCTGTGAATATCAGTAACATACTAATAAGTAACTGATTACACCCTGTTTTCAGACTGTAAACATTCAACTATAAACCACACTAAGATCGAAGATTTCAGTTTGGTGTAGTAAGACAACCATGATCCATTCACTTGACTGTACCCCTGGGTCTGTCTTTGAAAATAGACACAAGCAAAGTAACATCATAATCATTAATCATGCCAACATCACCTTATTTTGTCTGAAGCCTCCTTTACTGCTAATAAATGTAACCATGAATGAAAATGACATAATAAAGAAATTTACATAACGATGGTCACCCTGGTCATAACGTGTACCGGTAAAAAAGTTTGTCTCGATAGCCGTTCTGACAGGGTCATTAGCTTGGAGGTTTTGTAAAGAGTATGCAATTAGTAGTACTTGCTTCACACGGATTTTTTGGCAAGTTTAGTAGTTGTTAGTTAGTTAGTTAATGCATTCGTTTTTTCGGAATTTATTGTTTGTAAGGTCTAATGTACAGATGAGGTGGTTATGTTGACATGTTATATCTTCAACTTGAGTGTCTAGGACAAAGCAAAGTGGTACAATAAGGAAAATTGGCTCACTAACAGAGCAATCTGGGGAAAACAAAGGATGAGAGACGAAAAGAGGTCTTTTAAATGAGACATTCCGCATTTTGTTAAATGAAGTAGGTAAAGAAACTGAGTAATTTATTTTTTAGTATGTTGACCTTGCCCGCGGCTTTGCCCAGGTACCGAAATAAAATATAGACTATGTTACCTCTGAATAAAACAGCTTTCTAATAGTGACAGAATTATAATAAAACAAGTTTAACTGGATTAAATGCCGACGACGATGATGACGATGATGGATTTTTTATTAAAATAAAAACTAAAGAATTATTAAAATCGGTTCAGTAGTTTCAGAATATATCGATTACAAACAAACAGATAAACAAATCTTTCCTATTTATAATATTAGTACAGATAATGCGAATATTACAGATACGATTTAATACACTTCTGAGTTCGAGTATACAACCCAATCTATCAGATTAATGTTACAAAACCAGACAAAACAATAACAATTCCAAAAAAACATTTACCTATAAACTTCCCACAACACAACGAAAGTATTTTAATCTGCTCCGAACATTTCAGAGTAAGTACACAATTACTCAACGAAAAGCTGTTTAACGTTTTATAAACAAAGCGACAGTTCGCTGGATAGTTCATTTATTCTAGTGGGTATCATCTGTTGAATGAAGCATTATTAAAACGTGTTCGCACTGAGAACACAAACAATCCCCGTATTAGTTGTTTTGAGAGGTACCGTTTGTGTTCGTTTGTAATTGTTTCAAGTTTGAGATTAGGTTTTAATGGATGCGAGTTATTTAAATTCAAATGTTTTTTATTTCGATTAAACCTAATTACAGGCACTTTAGAAACGTCAGGCTCTAGTTGCACACTTGCACAGTTCCAAATTGTGGGTCCTATGGAGAAGAACCGGCAAGAAACTCCATAGATATAATCTTTTTAAAATAAGTTATTGTTTATTACAAAGACTTTGTATATACTGACGTAAGTATAATACCTCTATGGTTTATTACATCAAAGGACAATGCCCACGGATGGGCCCATTTTTGGCGCCATGTCAAAACTGTATGTTATTCAAAAATTATGTCTTATTTTTTCATGTTTATTTGTTCTTTATCAACATTTCTTTCACCCTAGCATTAAAAAACATAATAAATATGTTTTAAACTGAATCGTAAGTATATCCTCCATTCAAACCGAATGAAAATGTTGCCAGATATCAGACTATTTCAACAAATAATCGGAATCGATTTTAAATAGCGATACTTCTATGAATTCACTTTTACTGTGTTTCAGATGCTATTATACTAGACTTATCTTGATTGATTGATTTCTTATTTTTTATCTTTAGATTTCGGTTCGCATGCGTAAATCCGTTAAAAATTATAAAAAATCACTCATATGACGTCAAATCAAAATAAATTGCAAAATATATTTTTGAAATCTTGTTGTACAGAAAAATAAGATGATTCTTTGCTTTAAAATACCTATGTATTTATTGTAAATATTGTTATAATCATTTTAAATTAACTGAAATATTACTTATAAAAACGATATTAATACACCCAAAAACTTAAAAGCTTGCAATGTTATTATTTAAAAAATACTACAAAATCGATTTCAAAAATCGATTAACAAATAATTATATCTTGCAACACCATACATGGTGTCTCTGAATGTCCTTATGGGTGCGTTCAGTTATATCGCCCAACGATGCACGGAGCGTACTTATCAATCAGTTAAGGAGTTGGAAAAAATAGATTTCTCTTAAACCAGGGTGAAAAAATTAAAATCGTTTGCAGAATAATAAAAGAAAATTCTTGGTCTACAAAATAAGACTAAAACCGCCGTAACATAGTAATTTTTTTTGAGGGGCCTAAAGCTCCTAAGAGAATGGGCAATGTCCTTTATTCAAATGATGTGAGTATAATGTAGGTTAATGTCA